>CAJQZJ010026257.1:2684979-2699654 GCA_907164525.1 Lophiomys imhausi | reverse complement strand
TCACTTTTAACCATCTGGAACATGCCCACCACTGCAGAACCCGCTATGGAGTCAGTACCACCTGCTGTTCTCGAAGGGAAGAATGTCCTTCTGCTTGCTCACAATCTGCCGGACAACCCTTTAGCCTATCACTGGTTCAAAGGAATCGGGTCACTGGACAAAGATCTGATTATAATGTATGAAATAAAATCTCAGCGAACTAAACAAGGAAAGCAATACAGCAGTAGAGAGACTTTGTACCCTAATGGATCCTTGATGTTGCAGAATGTCACCTTGAAGCAATCTGGAATCTACAACCTAAATATTCATTTTGCAGACTTGGACCAAAAGTCAATGTTTGTAGAAGTCTTCGTATACCGTAAGTGATTCTCTATGGTCTCTAGCTGAGTGGGGTTCATTCTATTTCACACACAGTCACACATTCACACAAACAAACTCACAACTCTCTCTGTGTGTGTGTGTGTGTGTGTGTGTGAGAGAGAGAGAGAGAGAGAGAGAGAGAGAGAGAGAGAGACTGCATCATAGTCCCTTACTAGGCTTTGAGCACTTACGGTAGGACATACACAGTGGAAACACACTTTACATGAGGGCCTCCTTCCTCTGAATCCACACTGCAGAGAGCAGGCTGGTCTGAAGGGGCAGCTCTGCCCCACACCTGGTCTCTGTCCCAGGGACCATGGCTCTGAGGAGGACCCTGGAGGACTCAGTCAAGAACTGGCTAAGGGACCTGGATCCTCACAAAGTAGAGGTTTTTACCAAGATCAGGAGATTGTGAGCACTGTGAGGGTGATCTATAGACAAGACAGTAATCCCCACCACAGTTACCCTGAAAGGAAACCAAAGCATGAGGAAATGCAGTTGCTGAATCTGGGCCACACAGGCCACGAGCACAGGTCAGAGGAGATGTCTGCCCACAGCCACAGTCCTCATCTCTATGACGGGATTTCTTCTGAGGCTCCTGGGGACTTGGCGGGTCAGGTACTTTCCTCATAGACAGGAAGCTTGGGAGAGAGACTGGTATGTGGGTCAGAGCACATACACAATCCTTTGTATTCTGGGACAAAATATCATAAATTAAGACAATGTCTGGACCATGTCCTCCAGGCACATGCTGGCTTGCTCAGCTTAAAATCATGTGTCTCTTTGATTGATGGAGGGAGGGGGGGCACTCCCTTTAAAGGATAAAGAAAACAACAATGCTTTTTCTTTCCTCACTGGGCACTGGAACAAGGGCAGATCCCAAAGAATAGACAACTCCTAGTAGTTTTATGAGAGAGAATTGGGGGAAGCCAGGCCAGATGGTGTTAGCCTTCAATCCCAGGACTTGGAAGGCCAGGGAGGAAAGACTGAGAAAAGTTCTAGAGCGGCTCAGATTGCATACAGAGGAGTGAGCGAGCCTGAAAGCTTTTTAGATGCTGCAGCATGTGCAGAGCGTAGACCTCAGGACATTCCCTCTCTGTCTGCACTGGAGGCCGGTCCTGTGCATTCCTGTGAACACGTGCTCCCAAGGCCACCCCAGGAGCCATTTCAGGAGTCAACTTCTAGTTCAGAATTTCTAGTTTACTTCTGAAGTAGCTGTGGGGTTTATGGCCCTTGGGGGGCTTAGACGTCACTGTTAGACCCTTGGATCTCTCTGCCAATTGTCCATTGCTGTCCTCTCTTATCACAAATGGGACTGGGCCTCCCCTGCCCAGCTTGCATCTCTTTTACCTCCCCACATTAATGGCTGACTGTCCAGTTCCCTTCCTACTGACGCCTACAGCCAGACCCACCCTGTGGAACATCAGTAGAGACCACAGAAACAGAACAATGAAGCTTCCATGGGGCTCCACCGTTGCCAAAGGTCTAGCTGTCCATGTCTGACCCAGGGCTCTCCTGTGACTGGCATGTGGTTTGAGCCACAGACAGGGCAGAGAAATTACTTCCCTCTGCTATGCTGATTCACAGTAATACAGATTTCCAGGGGCCTGAGGCCACAAGTCACAAAGCCTCTGGCTCCTTCCCAATATGTCACTGCTTCCTAGAACCTTCAAGAGGGACCTATTTTAGACAGGACAGGACTGGCTAACCCACTTCCACATGCAACCGTGTTCTCAGGATGTCACCGAGCCCTCTTACATGGCCGTACCAAAATATTTTATTTATCAACACTTATATTTATTAATAATTAACAATTACCTATAAAATACCTAAATCCTATAACCTAAACCTTAAATCTAAAATATATAATCTATCTGAAAATATTTTAATACCTAAAAACACTATAATACTTATTTAAAAACCACTTAACACTATTTTAAGTTTATTAAAAGGCTACTAATACCTTGGCATAGGTCTGTGTAGGATGGCTTGGTTTATGGCAATCCCATCAAATAGTAATTTTTTTGAAAAATTTTTATTATGTGATTTTGTTCCCTCTCATCTCCCACCTCCCATCAGACCCACCCTCCACCCTTGCAATCTGTCCCAGTACAAAAAATAAAATCTCATTGTGGAAGCTGCAGTGTGTCTCAGTGTGTCCTACAATATTCCCTTTTGTCCACACATTTTGCTTGCAAATGTTCATTAAAATGACTCCTTGGTCTAGTATGAAGCCTCTGGTTTCTGCTACTTTGTCAATACTGGAATCTCACTGGAACTCCTCTCAGATATGTTGTAACTGTCCTGTGTCATGGAGATCCTATAGTTTTGGGTTGTGGATCTGGCCTCTTCTTGCTCTCCAGCAGTTCACCCATGAGGTAGATGTTGGGGTGGGCCAACTCAAAGCCCTGGTTCTGGACCTACAACCCCCACTTGCAGGGCCAGTTCTACTATGGAAAGGTGCAGGGCCTGCTTTCCAGAGTGCTACAACATGTGAGGGGCAGGACAGCTCTTCTGCTCTTATGATCCCATCTGGGCCAGATCTCCTGTTGGCCAATGGAGGTGAGAGGGGAGGGGATCTCTCTCTAGCCAACACCACCACACAGCAGACAGAAGGCAGGGCTGGCTCTCCCACACTTACTCTCTCAGGGCTGGCTCACCCACAACCCCCATATCCAGGACTACTGTAGTGTGCTACCCAGGCAAGGTGCAGGGCCTGCTCTCCCGAGTGCTGCAGCATGTGAGGGGCAGGGACAGCTCTTCTGCTCTTGTGACCCCATCTGGGCCAGATCTCATCCCAGGGCTGGGTCTCCACAACCCCCACATCCAGGGCCAGGCAGAGTTCTTCTAGTTTCTGGCTTGTTTCCTGTCCTGGGAGCCCATCTGGTGCTTGCCTGGTACTGGTCTGGTAGTCAACACAGGCTACCCCATGGCACCAATGTTGTGTTGGTCTCCAGCTTGCTTTTTTTTTCCAGGAATGTTAGGCTACTATTCATTCAGATGCTCATAGGTCAGAACACTGAATGTAGACATAGCCTCTCTCCTCTCTGCCACCTACTGATGCACATATGACATAGCAGTCACAACTGCAATGCCTCTAGGGTCAGGAAATACTAATTTTTAAGCTTAAGGTCCATCCAGGTCATAAGGCCAGTTTATTTCCACCACCTAGCTGTGGCCAGTTTATAAAGTCAGTCTGTTCCGACCACCAATGGAGAGGGGTCTTTTCAATCAGCCAAGAATTGCCTCTGCAGTCTCCCTCAGCTTTCCTATTCCGGTTGTCTTGCTCACCTTTCTGGCACTCTGGGACTCCAAGGCAGGATGCTCCAAAGAATTCTCCTTTAGCATGTCTGTGGCATGTTTTTCCTTTGGATTGCAGATGTCCAAACTCTGCCAATGGTGCACATTGTATGATCCTCCCCAGCATGGCTTCTTGGTGGGGGGGGCATGTGTGAGAGTGCATGGTTTCTCAGCTGATGAGAGCAGAGAGAGGACCAAGACCACATGGATCTTTGATTTTTATATCGTCCCATGTGTGGTTCTCAGTGGAGGGCCTTCCACCATTCTCATTGCTGTGGTTACCAAAATGTTTTCACAGGCTTTCCTAAGTCAGGCCCCTACAACAGTGCATTGGTGGAGGATCTCCCAGGATTCTCGTTGCTTCTCACAGCTAATGACATCATCTGCATGGCTTCCAAGGTTTCTTAGCAACACCTTTCAAGAGCATATCAGCTGGCCATAACTGGCTCCGCCCATATCTTTCAAGTAAAGGGACGCCAAGTTTTTGCCAATCCAAATTCTCTATGCTATTAATTTCCCTAACTCCTACCACACATGGGGACACTCTGAAGCTGTTGTCAGCTCAAATCTAGGAGTTTGCTGTCAATTCCCCCCCCTGGGAGAATCTGATACAGCTCCAGTTGTGGTTTCTGGGATCAAAAGTAAAGGGATAAAGTGTTTCAGCTGCGTTTATTGGCTCCTGTGCACTTTGCCTGACTCTCCAGAGCAGCTGTGGACAACCACTCTTTGAAACTTACTAACGTCACGTGACATTTTTCTACACTGAATGGAACAGACAAGGCAGACTTCCTGTGAGTAGTTCTGTCTCTGTAGCAGGACTCAGATCCCTTACAGGAAAACTACATGTGATCTTGAAGGACTCCAGACATTGGTCTAAGACTTCCTTCACTCTAGAAAGCCATTCCTCTTAGACAGAAGAACAAGGCTCTATCTGTAGCCTGTCTGTCCCCCTCACTCTGACCCTCGGATCCAGGATATCAGTCTTGCTTCAAGTCTTCTGTGTGTGGCTTCTGATCACCCCTCCAGTGACTTGCCAAAATGAAAGTCTTGAAAGGCAAAGCCTCATCAGGGGACTCATGCTCAGGCTGAGCAGTGGAGAGCAACCCAGTGTGTGGGCTCAAGCACCAGGTGACCTAAGGTCATAGTGAGGGCCAGGCGAGCCAGCTGGGACTGCTGCTGCAGATCCTAGGTCCATCCACAGCAAACACTGCAGCCCAGCCACATGTGAGAAGAACAGTGCTTCTCCACACCCCATGCAGGTGGGCCAGGGCTGAGGTCCTGAGCCTGGTTAATCTGTCTGTGGCTCAGTCCTCCTTGGTGGACAGGTGAGAGAGGCCCACCCTTGTAGGGAGAGGACTTTCCAGGTATCCAGTTACCACACAGATCATTCTTTTCTGTTTTCTGCACAGCTCTGTTGAGCAAACCCTCCATAAGAAGCACTGGGACCACTGTTGGGGTAGTGTTAAGCATTCTAAATGTTAATTAATTGGTCTTGCTTGCTGTCTGTTACTTACATTGACTCTGATTGGTTAAATAAAATGCAGAGGCCTGAGATTGGGCAAAGACAGAGAAGGGTGGGACTTCCTGGGATCAGACCAGGAAGCCTGCGCTTTAGACAGAGGATTCAAGCATTCCAGCCAGGAGCACCAGGAAGGAGGCACACACCATGGGTTAGAAAAGGGAACCTCATTCCACATGGCCAGGAACATCGGCATATCATGGAGAATGGCAGTCCAAGGGGACGTATGTATATATGGGGTCATATTTGGGTAATAGAATTAAGAGCTAGCTTAGATGGGCTAGGATTGCACAATTCAGGCCAAGGCTTGTTAAAACCCAAATGGTGTCTGTGTACTCATTTGTAATGGCTTCTTAAAGATTAACAACTGCTGAGCCAATTAACAATAATATAAATACTGTTTAAATAGTTTAATTAGCCATACATTTTTTCTACACTTTGTTGTAGATTCTTTAACGCACTTAGCAGTCCTTTTTCTGGATCTCTCAGATGTAGATTCGTCAGGATAAGTTGCAGTCTCACCTTAAATAAGGCTTGATGTTTTCTTCTCTCTGGGAGACCCCAGCCCCTTCGCAGCAGCAATTCTGCGGCTCTACTTCAGAGTCCTTAAAGCCAGGCACAGTTTCCTTTAGGCCACTGTTCAGACAGATCAAACCCCTCTAGGCAAAAGCTGAGCCACAGGGTTTAGTCCTTGGCCTTTTACTGTCTTGCTCAGGCTTTCTTTGCTCACCAGCTTCTTTCTGCCTCAGGGAGATCTGGCCATCAAATGATGGCCAGCACTTTTTTCAGCAGGACTCTCAGAGGTCTCTAGCATCAGGGGCCTCTTCTTCTCATGGGGCTCCATGCACTGTCCTTAAATAGGAGGAACTCTGTTTCAGCTTAATTTGGGCTCCACCCACTAAGCAGCTGAAAACAATGTCAGGCCAGATACTTTGTTTCTTTAAGTCCATTAAGTCTTTCCTGTTTTTCTGACTTCAACCTTGGTTTTCAGTCCATTAAGTATTTCCTGACTTCAACCTTGTTTTTCAGTCCATTAAGTCTCCTGTTTGTTTCCTGTTTTTAGTCCACATGCTGATAATGATCTTCATGCCCCGAATTAAGAGACAGTATCAGAAACCCCTATATATTTTCTAAATCTAATTTAATTTATCTAACTCCCTACACGCAATAATTTCAAAGTCAAAGAAATTATAGTAGTTGGTAAGTGGCTTCTTGTAACATCAGGGCCAGTCTCTGGGGTGGGGTTTGGTTTTCTGTAAAGAACAGGGAGGAAGGAATGCCACAGCGGTGTTAACAGTCACAAGCAAATCCTAGCCCTCCCCTGAGGTACCTTGGCTCAGGAGAAACTCTTCCCCTGAACACACTAACTTCTCTCTGCTGACTTGGGGTAAAGCACGGATTGGAGAATTGGGGAGCTCTAAACTCCCCAAGCCTCAGGCAGAATTAGTCCATCTCAGGGAGGAGGAGGAGGAAGAGGAAGAAGGGGCTTCTGTCTGTTACTCCATCTCCCATGTTGCCTCTTGTCTTTTACACTCTTCATAATCTATAAGGAACCCCAGGTTACCAGAACATGCTGACACTGTTTTTCCCCACCTACGGGATGGAAACACTTCACCCCTCAACAAGATGGTAGACAGGAGTTCACACTCTCCCCGGTTCTGCTCCTGCTCTGCTGACCACCTCTGTTCTAACCACATCTAGACTAGGACAGGATGGGTGGACACTTACCCTGAAACACCTACCCTGAATCTGGATAAACCCTGAAGCCACTTGATGCCAGAACCTCCATGGGGTCAGGAGGATGATAATGACAAAAAGCGAGATTTGGGGCAGATGTCTCTAAGGACGTGTGTCATTGGAGGCTGTGGACATGTGGTACATGTGGCGCACTAGAGAGGACAGATCCGTTCACTGTATCAGCTCACAGGGTCACTGCCTGGGAGGGAAAGGGGACATGCAAGAAAGAGTACAATGAGCTAGGGACATGATGGCTCAGCCAAGCAGGCTTTTGCCACTGCAAACAGGTGGAAGAAAATTCAGATCCTCAGCATCCACACAAAGCCGCGTTAGGCAGCATGCATTGGAATCCCCAAGCTTGTGAGGGAAACACAGACAGGGAAGTGGTGGCACACACTTTTAATCCCGGCACATGGGAGGCAGAAGTAGGCGGATATCTGAGTTTGAGGCCAGTCCGGTCTACACAAAGAAACTCTGTCTTGCAAAAACAAAAACAAACAATAAACTCACAGCTGGACATAAAGAGACAGGTCCAGATAAAATAATATGAAGTAACTTCAATACTCCATTCTCATCGATAGATAGATGAGAAACCCACAAAGAACCCGAGTGAAACTGCACCATGGATCAAATACATTTAATTATTTAGATAATATTCCACCCAGTAACAGGGAATAAACATCCTCAGTGTCTAGTGACATGTTCTCTAACACAGGTCACATCTTAGGCCAACTCCTAACAAATATTTTAAAACAATTTCTCCTGCCTAATCAGACCATTTGGAATAATACCACAAATTAACAGTGAGAGAAAACACAGAAATGGTACAAATGCATGGAGACTTCACAACTGAACATTTTTGAGTGATTAGTCTTATTGGAAAACCAGAGAGGGAACCCAAAAATTCCTAGAATCAAAAGAAAATGAAAACACATTTTTTTTCAGAAGGTTTGTGATATAGAAAAGATAATCCTAAGAGAAAGTTTATAACTACGAGTGTTCACATTAAAAGTTTGGGCAGAGACAGACCTTGTGGCATAACCCACCATCCATGCAGAGAAGAGGAAAAGAAGAGAAGATCAAGAGTTCAAAGTCCCCTACCCCTAGAGGCATTACAGATGTGACTACTATGTCACATGTGCATCAGTAGATGGCAGAGAGGAGAGAGGCTATGTCTACATTCAGTGTAGATATAGCCCATCAAATGCTACAGCACTCGGGAGAGCAGGCCCTACACCTTTCCATAGGAGAACTGGCCCTGCAAGAGGGGGTTGAGGGTCCAGAACCAGGGCTTTGAGTTGGCCCACCCCAATATCTACCCCATGGATGAACTGCTGAAGTGCAAGAAGAGGCCAGATCCACAACCCAAAACTACAGGATCTCCATGACACAGGACAGTTACAGCATATCTGAGAGGAGTTCCACTGAGGTTCCAGTATTGACAAAGTAACAGAAACCAGGGGCCTCATTCCAGACCAAGGAGTCATTCTAATGAACATCTGCAAGCAAAATGTATGGACAAAAGGGAATATTATGGGACACACTGAGACACACTGCAGCTTCCACAATAAGATTTTATTTTTTATGCTGGAACAGATTGCAAGGATGGAAGGTGGGTTTGAGGGGAGGTGGGAGATGAGAGGGAACAGGGTGCATGCTGTGATAAAAAATTTTCAATTAAATAAATAAATAAGAGTTCAAAGCCATTATCAGATACATAGCAAGTTCAAGGACAGCCTCAGCTACGTATGACTCCCCTTCAACAAAAACAGAAACAGAAGCCTGGTGTGGTGGCGCACACCTTTAATCCCAGCACTCGGGAGGCAGAGGCAGGTGGATCTCTATGAGTTCGAGGCCAGCCTGGTCTACAAAGAGAGTCCAGGATAGCCACAGCTGTTACACAGAGAAGCCCTGTCTCAAAAAAACAAACAAACAAAAAAAACCAGAAACAGGAAAAAGAAAACATCAGAGAAATTTCAAATAAATAACTTATTGGTAGTCTTAAACATTATAGAAAAAATTATGAACACAAATTTAGTAAATGTAATGACATCATAAGGATCAACACAGAAATTAATATAACACAGACTAAACATATTTTAAAAATCAGTGTGGGGCTGGAAAGATGGCTCAGGGTTTAAGAGCACTGGTTGCTCTTGCAGCGGACTCACAGATTCCCAGCACCCACATGGTGGATCACAGCAGTCTGTAATTCCAGTCCCAGGGAATCCGACACCCTCTTCTGGCCTTCATGGACAGCACAAACATGCAGTCAAAACACCCATACATGTAAAAAATATAAAAAATAAAACAACCAATGAGATGAAGTTAGTTCTTTGAAAAGACAATTTTTTTTTTAATTAACAAATGTTTCGCCGATCTCTTTCCATGCTGCTGTGTGTTCAGAGCTCAGAAGACCAAGAGGAAAATAACCCAGAAGGAGGGAAGATCTACCCCTGGTGGCCTACACCCACCCATCAGATTCCATATCCCCAAGATTCCCGAATTTCTCTGAGATACTAGCTGGGATCCAATGCATGAAACACGAGCCTGCGGGTGGACATTCCAGGCTCAACACAGAACATTGCACCCAGGCCCGAAAGGTTTGTGGCCTTTTTAGAAGATGTGTTTAATCTAACTACAAATCTTAACATCAACACTTTTTAAAATCTAAAATGTCTTTTAAAACTCAAGGAAACTCATAGCCGTGAGCCCCTATAAATATAAAAGAAGCTTACACACTCCCAATATACAGTGACATGAGTAAGTTTTCCCATTCTCAAAGGGACAGACAGAGGACAGCAGGTAAAAGCAAAAATAAGGGTGAAACCCAGGTCTGGAAGATTGATATCCCAGTAAAGATGGCTACCTGCAAGACTTGATCTTTTTTTTTTTTTTTTTGGTTTTTCCAGACAGGGTTACTCCGTGTAACCCTGGATGTCTTGGACTCACGCTGTGGACCAGGCTGGCCTTGAACTACAGACATCCACCTGCCTCTGCAAGACTTGATAATCTCAATGCAACCCCAGGACTCTCATAGAAGACAAAGAGAGCCAAGTCCTGCAAGCTGTCCTCTGACACAAGCATACCAAAGCTCACACACACACATGCACTCATGCACACACTCACATACATACACACACACACACACACACACACTCACATACACACTCATGGGCACACACACACACACACACACACACACACTAAATTGATGAGAAATTTGAAAACAATAAAAAGAAGCCCACACAGTATACATTAAATCCAACGTGCCACCTCTGCCTCAGGGGCATGTGGTGGCATTATTTGAGCTCCAACAGTGCTGGTCACCCTGGAACTCTTGAGTTCTGTATACATAGCACCTCAGGACGACTCCAAGTTCTGCTGGCTGCCAGAGACCTGTGTAGCCACACCCACCTGAACGAGGAGGTATGGCAGCTTCTTTCCTCTCTGCTTTTTGCTCTGGTTTCTCACTGGGAACCTGAGGTCAATGTCTTCCCGTGCTGCGGAGTGAAGGCTCTGCTCTTTCCATCTCCTCCCCAAACAGGTCAGCCCATTGTCTAGACAGCTCCGGGGCCCTCCACTCATCCCAGCTCCAAAGACTTGCCGCACATGCGGTCAGGTTTAGGACAGCAGGAAGCCCACTCACACTCCAAGCTTGCTGTATTGGTTGCTCCTCTCTGTGAACAAATACATGACAGGAGCAAGTCAGGGAGGACGTATTTTGACTACAGGTTCAGGGGATCAGTCCATCAGAGAGGACATCTTAGTTTGTTCTCTACTGCTATAGCGAACTTCCATGACCCAGAATGATTTGGGGAGGAAATGGATTATTTCAGTTTACAGTTTGCTGTAGCCGGGGGGGCTTTTCCTCCTGTGCCCCAGTTCCCAAATAACGACTTGGAGGCTTATATTTTATTAGTAAACGCCTAGGCTGTAAGAAGGCTTGTTCTCTGACTAGCTTGTAAGTCAATTATCTCATCTATATTAATGTAAGTTCTGTCACATACCTGGTTAGCTCTCCTCATTTTCAAATGTCCAGCGTCCTCAGTGTCCGTGGCAAATCTTCCCTGCCTGACTCTTTCCCAGAGTCCCTCTCTCTCTGCCAGGTGTCCCACCTCCTATTCTGCCCTTTCCTCTAGGCCACAGGCTTTTTACTGACAGGTGATGCTCCCACACAGTACACAAGAGGTTATCCCTACAGTTTAGAGTCCATCACTGAGGAAGTCAGGGCAGGAACTCCAACAAGGCAGGAACCTGGAGGTAGGAATGGAATCAGATGCGAGGAAGGAGCGCTGCTTCCTAGCTTGCTCCCCATGGTTTGCTCAGCCTGCTTTCTTATACAACAAAGGACCACTTACCTAGGGGTGGCCCTGCCCATAGTGGGCTGGTTCCTCAACAGCAAGCTTTACTTTTAAAAATGCCCCACTTGCCAATCTGATGGAGACATTTTCTCAGCTGAAGCCTCCCTCTTCCCAGATGACCCTAGCTCATGCCAGGCTGACAGAATCTAACCAGCATGGAGGGGAATGTATGTTAGGGAAGCTCTGCTCATAGGGGTAGGAGTTTGTACCTCCTCTTGTTCAAATCTTGGCAGGACAGAGAGCAGAGAGAACTAGACCAGAGCGAGGGACTTTCAAAGGCCCACCACCACTACTGGCCTGTCTGTCAGCTAGAGAGCATATGTATCCTAAAGATTCCACAACCTCCAAAACAGTATGACTAGACAGAGATCAAATATTTGAAGCATAAGACTTGGGGAACATTTCAGATTTACATATAACACTCAAGGCAAAAAAAAAAACCTGAGGACATTTAAAAATAGAAAGATGTTACATTATCATGATTTGCAAAATTACTGCAAACAGGGTTGTGTCCCCAAAAGCACTTTATAGATTCTGTGAAATTCCTCATCAAAATTCTTGTTACATTTTTTTTTTTACAGAAATAGAATTGGAGGGGGGTTGACAGGACTTCTCTGTGTGTCTCTGACTGTTCTGGCCCCATTTTGCAGACCAGGCTAGCCTTGAACTCACAGAAATAGAATTTTTTAAAATCCAAAAATTTAGATGAATTTGTAAAAGACCCAGAATCCTAAAATAAGCCTGAACTGGAAAAGCCATCCCGGAACCATCACATAATCGACTTAATTTAACTTCAGAGACACCATAACGTAACAGTGGAACAGGGGCACTAAAGCAGACACGGCCACCAAAGGACTAGAAAAGAGATCGATTCCTCAAGTAACAATGGACGCACTGTAAGGGGCTCACGAAAAGACTGGCAACGGCAAGTTGTTTCTGAACCTCAACCACCCGGAATCAATGTAAGCCCGCGGGGTCCAGGCAGCATCTGCCTCTTGGCTGCAGGTTCGGTTCCCAGCACATGCTCTTTGCACTGCACATGCGCACTGCAAGGACTCGCCGCCTGCTCAGCTTCCAGGTTACGTTATTACGCGGCTGTTTTCGTACAGTGTTTTATAGCTGGGCAAGGGGGCACAAGCCTGTAATCCTGGCACCTGGGAGGTGGCGGCGGGAGGATCAGGAGTTCAAGACCAGCCTTGGCTGCATAGTGAGCTCATGAGATCCTGTTTTCAAAATGGAAAGGTTTTTGCTCTTACACAAACGTGTTTGTTCAACTGTGGGACACAAAGACCCCTAATGTTTCCTACTTTCATTTGTCTTGTATGTATGAGATTAGTACATCTTTGGATTTAGTTGCGTTTGGATATTTAATTTTTTAAATTGCTATTTGAGGGTCAGTGTTGAAGAGTACTTCTTTTACAGAGAACCTGAGTTTAGTTCACAGCATGCACACTGGCTGTTCACGAGTACCTGTACATCCTCAGGGGATTCAGTGCCCTTTTCTGGCATCCTTGAACACATGTATCCATGTTCTCAAGCACACATACATGGACACATACATATACAAACAAAGTAAAATCTTCAATAAAATAAAATAAAAACAAAATTGCAGCCGGGCGGTGGTGGCGCACGCCTTTAATCCCAGCACTTGGGAGGCAGAGGCAGGTGGATCTTTGCGAGTTCAAGGCCAGCCTGGTCTACAGAGTCCAGCACAGCAAGGGCTACACAGAGAAACCTTGTCTCGAAAAACCAAAAAAAAAAAAAAAAATTGCTCTTTGAATTTCTTACTTAAGTTTCTTTTTTCTTTGCATGTGTGCATGTGTGAGTGTGCGTGTGTGAACGTTTTACCTTCATGTATGTCTGTGCACCGCACTTACGTGTCTGGTACCCATGGAGGCCAAGAGAGGACATTCAATCCCCTGGGACTGGGGCTACCAGTTATTGGATCTAGCCACATGCTGGGAACAAAAACCAGGTCCTCTGCAAGAGCAGCCCATGCTCTTAACCACTGAGCCATCTCTCCAACCCTGTAAGTTTCATTTTTGAAAACCACCTGTTGAACCTGAGAGGGGCTCACCGAATCCTGACGCCCAAAGACCACCAATGCCCCCCCCCATTCACTGTAATAGACATGAGGTTTATTAAACTGACGCGCCAGGGTTCGATTCCCCCCAATGAGGAATGAACCCCGTAAAACGGTTCTCTGGCCCTTTAAATACACAAGGGGCTACAAAAAAGGTGGGGGCACCAAGGAGTAGCCTTTTTTAGCAGGCAAGGCAACAGCCACAGGTGGTGATAAAGGAACAAAGAGTATGTTAAGTTAGGTGGTGACGCAAGTGGGGAGTGTAGAGGAGTGAACCGGAGGGGAGTCTGAACAGACCAGTCAGCTATGTAAGCTTTGATGTTTTCAAGGACTGAGTTCTGTGGAAGGTTTCCAGAAGGAGTGAGGTCAGGGTCTCACCACAGAGGAGAAGGCCATGTATTCATTAATTTTTACAGCCTTATACACTCATAGATAAAACTATCCCTCAATTAATCTCACATGAAATTAGAACAGTTTTGGGTTTCTTTTTTTTTTTAACAATTTCCAAAATACCCATAAAAAGCTTCTGTCATTCTGTGCGGGGCACACAAGCACACAAGCACACAAGCTGAAACAGGAATGAGAGAGGGTTAGCATGGCCGCACACAAGGATGACACCCACACTCCTGAAGCATTTGATAGTTCTGATTTCCTATTTGGAGACCAAACAACAACAAAAACACAGGACTACACGTAATCGAGAGTATACTCCGAAAGCACCTATACTAATGATAGCACACACCCATATACACACGTTTTCATGTATGTATGTATGAATATGAGAAGTGAAAACAGAAGGGAGACAATGTGGCAGGATGGAGTGACCAGCAAGAAGGGAGGGGACAAATAAGAGTACTAATAGAATGAGTGTGAACAAAGTACAATGACACAGACGTCTCGGAAATGTCATAATAAAACTTATTATTTTGTATGGAGATTTACAAATCCATGCTGCTGAAGATGTTGGTCATTGGAGCCTAGAAGAGATTCTTGATACAGAAGCTACAGACCTGTCCCAGGGTCAAGTCAGGAGACAGAGTAGATGAGTGGAGGTCCACACAGGTACCCCCTCCCTATAGACTGTCTCCTGAACCAAGATGGGGACCTCCACAGCGCTGGAGACAACTTCTGGGCCATCTTATCCTTTACTTTCTGTCCCCCCCAAGAGCTGGCTGAAACCTTTACGGGAAGATTCCTTTTAAATGGTCCTCTCTTCCATGTGTTCACAGAGAAACTGTCAAAGCCCCATATCCAAATCAAAAACAAAACAGTCCTAGAACATCATTTTGTGGAACTGAGCTGCATATCAGAA
>CAJQZJ010026257.1:2592731-2646026 GCA_907164525.1 Lophiomys imhausi | reverse complement strand
AAAAAAAAAAAAAAAAAAAAAAAAAAAAAAAAAAAAAAGCTCTGTAAGCCTAGTCGTTAGTGTGTGTGTGTGTGTGTGTGTGTGTGTGTGTGTGTGTGTGTGTGTGTGTGTGTGCGCACGTGCATAGTGGTTGTATGGGCATGTATGTATATATAAAAATTACAAGTTGACTCTATTTTTAAACTACAAAATCTGGTCAAAGACATACAGGGACATCTTGGACTACATCAAGCCTGATGTGTTTTCTACAAATAAATTTCCCCTTACAGTGTTTTGGTCATAGCTCATCTGTGCGGTGTGCCACACGTGTTTTCTGCATTTTGGATGCAATTTCCTGAGTTTTCACTTAAGATGTAATTGTTTTATCAGTAAAAAGGTGATGTCAGTTTTTTTTTAATAAAAATAAAGCAAGGAGTGGAAACAAGGGCTAATGGAAAATAGGGCTAATGGGGCTCAGTGGTGAGGACCTTGTTGCCAAGCCTAACCACACCTGTAGCCAAGGATGATGGGCCTGAGTTTAGTCCCCCATGCCTGCCTGGTGGGAGAAGACGGCCAGTTTCCACAACTGACTTTCACGTGTGTGAGCACACACCACCACACATAAATGAATGGATAGATAAATGGTCTCAGTTTCCTTTCTGTTGCTGTGATACAGACCATGACCAAAAGCAGTTTGAGGTGGAAAGGGTTTATCACATCCCAGTCACAATCTATGGAGGGAAGCCGAGGCAAGAACTGAAGCAGAAGCCATGGAGGATGGCTGCTCACTGGTTTGCTTCCATGGCTTGCTCAGCCTGCTTTCTTATACAGAACACCAGCCCAGGGATGGCACCACCCACAGTGGGCTGGGTCCTACTACATCAATTATTAATCAAGATACTGCCTGACAGACTTGTCTACAAGCTAATTTTATATAGCATTTTCTCAACTGAGAGTCCTTCTTCTCAGATTGTGTCTAAGGCTGACAAAAAAAAAAAACAGTCGGCACAAATGTAATTTCTTTTAGATTTTTAAAAGAGGAGCTGGAGGGCTGGAGAGATGGCTCAGTGGTTAAAAGGACTGACTACTCTTCCAGAGGTCCTGAGTTCAATTCTCACCAACCACATGATGACTCATGGCTCACAACTATCCATAATGAAAGCTGGTGCCTTCTTCTGGCCTGCAGGCTGCAAAAACAACACTGTATACTTATATACATACATACATCTTAGAAATAAGTATATAAATAAATACATAAATATATAAATAACTACAATAATGATAATTTTTAACTATTGAATTGGGTATAGTGGTTTTACATGTTTGCATTCCCAGTACTCAACAGGCAGAGGCAGGAGGACTGCTACAAGTTTGAGAGGAAGTCAGCCTGTTGTACATGGCGAATTCCAGGTCTGCCAAAGCTAAACAGTGACACCTAAACTCCTAAAAACAACCATTGAACAACACAATTTAAAAAAGAGAGAGAACATGTAAAACAATCTTGAGCTACAAAATCAAACGGGAGAGCCACATTTCCTCACTTGAATATTTCATGTACTAACTATGGTGCTGTGGTAATAAAACTAGAGTAACACTTGCTTAAGGATTCACACACAGGCTGCAGAGAAAGCTCTGAGCTTAAGAGCATGTGTTGCCCATACGGAGGACCCAAGTTTGGCTCCCAGCACCCACATGGTGGTTCACAGTCATCTATAACCTCAGTTCCAGAGGGCCCAACAGGCACACATATGGTATACATCCATGCATGCACGGATACATATGAAGTAAACATATATACACTTGTGAAGTATTCATACATACATACATACACTTATACCCATGAAGTAAAATACATACTTTTTAATTCTTTTTTTTAATAATTTATTTTTTATTTCTTCAAATTACATCTCAATCACAATCCCCTCCCTACTCCCCCCTCCAGTCCCACCCTTCCA
Source organism: Lophiomys imhausi (assembly GCA_907164525.1). NCBI lineage: Eukaryota > Metazoa > Chordata > Mammalia > Rodentia > Muridae > Lophiomys > Lophiomys imhausi. The sequence goes on along the minus strand of CAJQZJ010026257.1, from coordinate 2,644,092 downwards.
CCCTCCTCCCCCTCAACCCCCCCATCCTCCTCCCTTTTACTTTTTAATTCTTTTTTTGGGGGGGGGGTTCGAGACAGGGTTTCTCTTCGTAGCCCTGGCTGTCCTGGACTCACTTTGTAGACCAGGCTGGCCTCAAACTCGCAAAGATCCCCCTGCCTCTGCCTCCCGAGTGCTGGGATTAAAGGCATGTGCCACCACCGCCTGGCTACTTTTTAATTCTTAAAAAAAAAAAAAAAAATTCGCCAGGCGGTGGTGGCGCACGCCTTTAATCCCAGCACTCGGGAGGCAGAGGCAGGCGGATCTTTGCGAGTTCGAGGCCAGCCTGGTCTACAAAGTGAGTCCAGGACAGCCAGAGATATTCAGAGAAACCCTGTCTCGAAAAAAAAAAACCAAAAAAAAAAAAAAATTCTGGGTGGTGATGGTGTATACCTTTAATTCGAGCACTTGGGAGACAGAGGGGTTCAGGGCCTGCCTGGTCTACAGAGTGAGTTCCAGGACAACCTGGGATACACAAGAAACCTTGTCTCCAAAAAAAAAAAAAAAAAAATCCATCAATCAAATACTGAGAGTCTAGAAGTAAGTAAAGTCTTGTTCATATGATCTTTGACAATTGAATGAAGATAAATTCGTGGAGGAAGATTAGTCTTTTCCATACAAGTGCTGGGCAGCTGAATAACATACAGTTTCTGGAGACTGCTCTCTATATTAAACAATGCAAAACAGACCAATTGAGCTGAATAAAAGCTCTGACACCTCACACACATCATGCAAGGAGCAATGGCGACAAGCCAAAGGCGTGGTGGGGATGAAAGTGTTTTCGAGATCAGAACAGACAAAAGAAAGGATTAAGGAAAACAAGCGGCAGGTGTACACAGCCACAGCAGGCAACTTCTCGGTGGCATTTGTGGGCCTCCCGGTGGATATATAAGCAAGCATCTCGCTGCTTTTGGAATGTAGTACATTTCACAGCCATCCCTCTAGACTGTGTGTCCTGTCTAGAGTGAGGGGTGAGGCACCCTGGGTTGTTGGGAGTTAGGCTCCAGATGCCTACCTGAGATATTACAAGTCACAAGGCTCCAGCTATTACTCCAGCAATCAGGGGCGAATTACTAACACATGGATGTTTCTGTCTTTATTGTTGGCCTTTTTGTCTCTACATCCACTCTTTTTTTTTTAATCCTCTTAGAATAAAACATAGAGGCAAATCTTCTGCTCATGTGTTTGTCAAGCATTCTTAATAAATGACATGAAAACATGAGCAACAAAAAGAAAGTAAGTGATTCATATTTTATAAAGATTTAAAATACTGCCTTGTGGTGGTAGTGCATGCCTTTAATCTAAACACTCAGGAGGCAGAGACAGGCAGATCTCTGTGAGTTCGAGGCCAGCCTGTCTACAGAGTGAGTTACAGGACAACCAGGGTTACACAGAGAAAGCCTGTCTCAAAAAAACAAACAAACAAACAAACAAAAATAAAGATTTAAAATATGTTATAACATGGACATTTTCATGACAGTAAAAAAAAAAAACTATCAGCAGATTGCAAGAAAATTATGCAAATTAAATATATGAAAGAAGTTTCAGCCGGGCATGGTGGCGCACGCCTTTAATCCCAGCACTTGGAAGGCAGAGGCAGGTGGATCTCTGTGAGTTCGAGGCCAGCCTGGGCTACAAAGTGAGTCTAGGACAGCCCTTACTAGTACACAGAAAAACCTTGTCTCGAAAAGCAAACAAACAAACAAAAATATATATGTATATATATGAAAGAAGTTTCATGTCCATAATATACAAAGAACTATACAACTCTGGGCTGGAGAGATGTCTCAGCAGCTACAAGCATTGACTGGTCTTCCACATGACCTCTGTTCCATTCTCAGCACCCACATGGCAGCTCAGAACCATATGCAGTGCCATGCATCTGGAATTACAGCACTCCTCTGGCAAGATCAGAGGCAAGAAAAGCCAAAGCACATGGCACAGCAGCAGAAAAAAAAAAAAAAAAAAAACAAGAGAGAGCTTACCTCAACAATGTGGAAGGAGACAACTGACTCCCCAAAGTTGTCCTCTGACCTCCATACATGCACTGTGAAACCCATGTGTGTACACACACAGATAGATGATAGATGATGGATGGATGGATGGATGTTTAAAAGCTGAAGTTCTGATGACAATAAGCCTAAAACACACTGCTTAGTGAGATAAGCTATTTACAAAATGGAATTTATTATATAATCTTATTTATTATATACTTATTACACACAATAAAATATCCAGATTACATAAGTTCAAAGCTAGAAAGCAAATTCCAGGTTTTCAGGGGCCATAAGTCTTACTGTTTACTGGGTGCAGGAAGCTTGCTATGATGACAGTAAATTCTAGAAATAGTAATGATAGAGGTGCAACCTTCTCATTCAATTAATATTATTGATGAGTATGTTTAAGTGGGTTTAGCTACATTTCACATGATACATATTTTAGAGAAGTTTTGAAACCTTTAGACAAGATACATTACTATAAAACACACCCACACTCCTCAGATAATGTTCAGGTCACTCTTGACTGTGGTAGAAATTAGGTCTCTTTAGTGAACTTAGTAAGCAGTTCAGATTAGCATCTGGCAGCACATAAGGAGGAGCTTGTCATCCCTTTGCTGTGCTGATATGCACAAAAAGCCAGTTGTGGCTGGATGATATGCCCTGTTGAAAGGAGTGTGGCTAAGAAACCTCACAAGCCACACAGAAGACGTCAGTTACCATGAGAAGCAACGGGACTGTTGGACATCGTGAGAAATCTCGTGGACCCTCGAGACTGCCAAGTATCAAGAGATAATATGATATATAAGCCAGGAAACTCCACATGGTCTCTCTCTTCCTCCTGCCCTCACCGACTGAAAAGTCACATTGGAGAAGTGCACAGCGAGGTACGCTATTAACAGAATTTAGACTGCTATACTCCAAAGCAAAGGCATAGCATAAACCTGCTGAGAGAGTCTGTCCTTTAAAGCCATCTGTCTTGGGGCCCCGAGCGCTGGAAAAGTGAGCAAGGCAAGTGAAGTTCAGAAGCCATTTGGAGAGTCTCTCAGCCTTGAGATTTGCCCAGGCCAAAGAGACCATGGAGGCGAGTCTTGGCTGATAGAAAAAGGGTGAAGCTTTCCAATGAGATTGATGTGAGTTTCTCTGCCAGATAAGGAGGAGGTGAAACAGAAAGAGGAGCCAGCTCTCTGTCTATGTGAATTATTAATACTTAACAATTACCTAGCTATTGCCTATAAAATTCCTAAATCCTAAACCCAAACCCTAACTCTAAAACCTAGCACCTAAAACTTAATACAAACATTTAACATTAACCTAAGGTTTCTCAAAAGGATATTTTCCTCTGGGTGAAGGTCCTTATGGATGGCTGATCTTCATACAATTTTTCAGTCTTAAAGTCTCCGAATTTCATTTGTCAGATCCTAAGACAGTTTATTAAGCAGGAATTGCCTTTGTGGTCCTTAAATTATTTAGCATACGAAAAATTTCCCAGGCTCACCTATTCAGATGTCTATGGCCTGCAAAGGTCCTATTTTAGTGTTCCCTCCAATCCGAAGTCCCTGGGCTCTGAGGAAAGACAATTCTGCACCTAGGCACTCCAGAATCTCAGGGAGAATCCATCTCCTCTCCAGACCCAAACGGGTCAATATCAGAGGGTGAAGCTTTCCAATGAGATTGATGTGAGTTTCTCTGCCAGATGAGGAGGAGGTGAAACAGAAAGAGGAGCCCAGCTCTCTGTCTATGTGAATCTTGACTTAAATATCTTCAGCAGAAGCTTTCCCACTCTTTTCAAGTTATGCCCCTGGGCTCTGTCTCTTCAAAAGCTTTTTGCAGAGGGGCATGAAAATGACAGGCATGATCTGGGGGCGGGGGGGGCCTCAGGGCATGTCCCCGCCCCCAGTCCTATGATCAAAGGAGTCATCCATCCTTGGGCGACTTCCCAAGGACATGTCACTTTGGAAATAAGTCTTTTATCTTAAAGTCCAGGCTTTGCTATTTCAAGTTTCCTATGCTATTAAATGCTATCACTAATCCTACCATATATATAGATTTTAGATTATAGGCTTTAGATTATAAGATTTAGGTATTTTATAGATGTTTGTTAAGTGTTAATAAATAAAAGTGTTTATAAATAAAAATATTGTGTTACACTTGACGACCCAAGAATAAAGACTCTGATGGGCTAACTGCAGATGCAGCCCCCCAGGTTGGGGGCTTCTCCCTTAAGTCTCAAGAGACATATCCCTAGACTGTCCTTTGAGAGGTACAAATCCTCCAGATGCTCATCCTCTGGGTGCACGGTTCTCCCCACTGGACCACACTCAAGGACAACACTGTCTTTTCTGTTCACTTCCCATATCCACAATCTGAAGCCAGGCAGCCTTGGTACCTGTAGTCATCAGGGATTCAGGATGACCAGCTCTACTGTCAGATCTCACCTATGTCAAGGTTAGGGAAGCTCTCAGAATTGGAACCTGGGCAGCATTCCTGCTGCATTGGCTCATGGCTGGACACAAGTCTCATGATCTCCAAGAGTGAAATGGTGAAATGCAAAGACACAGAGAGAGAGACAGACAGACAGACACAGAGAGACAAAGACAGACAGAGACACAGAGACAAACAGACAGACAATTGAGACTGAGGCAGAGACTGAATACTGAGGAAATGAAATCCCTGAAACATGAACCTGGCTTTGGCTGAGGGGCAAAGGGGAAGATGCATCCCAGTTTTCCACACCTTGCCCAACAGATTGTATTGGGTGTCTCTACATTGCCTGCTCTGCCCCCCATCCCTACCCCATTCCCTGTTCTTTCAGGGGACCCTGTGCTTCCTTCAAGCACTGCCACAGGGAAAGAGTCACCAAGAAAGAGGACAAACTTGCTCACGAAAACCAGAGGGGACATGAGCAGACAGACGTGAGCCACAATTCACTCAACACAGAGAAAAAAGGTGTCTCTGAGCCATCTCTAAAGCAGAGTCATGACCAGCCGCCTTCTCACCCCCAGGCTCCTCCCTTTCGTCCTCCAGGACATGTGGGTCACCTCCTCCTACACAGGACATAGAGCTCCTTCTGAGACAAGTGCTGCTAAGTGTGTGTTCCTGGATGTCAGGTCAGGCAGGGGACACAGAAGACAGATAGTCAAAACACTAGCAAATCACCTGGTCCCTATCTGGCCCCCAGAGCCATCTCTGTCAACTTCTTGCTGGGAGGAAGTCCCAACATCCCAGAGCATTTGTTTTCACTGAGAAAACTATGTGACCAGGTCAATTCTGTCTCCCAAAAGGAAGCATGCCTCTAGATCTGGGGACCCTCTGTGTGTTCCTGACTGGCTCAAGGCCAAACCACAGCAGAGATCACCACTAGGGTAAGGACAACTCCCGTTGTCCTTTCAGGGGACAGTGTTTCCCATCAGCCTTACTTCTCAGGAGTTGTCTGGTGACCAGAAATTAACAAAGGAGTAAGGGGACAGGACTGAGAAGGGAAGGGAAAGAAAGTGTGCTAGACACAGACCCTGCCCCCAGCCCATGTGACCCTGGGGGTTGCTCCTGCCTGGAAGGAGGGTCAGCTTAGAGAGGGAAGAGCAGCAGAGCTGACACCAGAGTGGCAGGCCTGAGAGCAGTGCTAGACTGAAGCTCTTCTCCACAGAGGGGACAGAGCCAGCAGCAGAGACCATGCAGCTCCTCTCAGCTCCTTCCTTCACAGGCCGGTCCCCCGGCATGAGATCCTGCTCACTGGTGAGGGGTCCACCCCTGTGAGTGGGCCAGAGAAGGAGAGCAGTCAGATGGGATCTCTTGGAAAGGATGAGACCCTGGGTACGCAGGGCTTCCATTTAGAGCCTAAGCAAAGAGGACACAGAGGACAGAGGCTGTGTGACAGGAAGCTTCAGCTGAATGGGCGCTGGTAAGGGGCAGAAAGAATGTCATTGTCCCCTGTAAGTTACTCCTTACTGGCCTGTCTCTATATTCTGAAGGCTGATCGTGTTCACAATATGTCAGGATGCCCCTCCAAATGAAACACAACAAGGACACTGAGCATGCGCACAGCCATCAAGCCAAGGAAACGTCATTTAAACCCTTGGCAAACAGACTCTTAGGACACTCCATCCATTCACAGATACCCAGCCTGTTGTGGCACTGGAGTAAAACAAAGAACACGCTACTCCCTCTCCTCACTGGAGTTCTCATTTAGTGAGCTAGAAGACAGAGCAGCAAGGACATGTAAATTTGGCCAAGAATGACAAAAATCTTGGAGGGAACAGAACAGAGAAAGGTCAGAAACTGAAAGCCCAGGGTCTCTAGAGGTTAGGAAAGGCATCTGCCAGGATTTCCTGTGCAAACAGGGATATGAGGGCAGCCAAGAATGAGCTGTGCAGGTACCTGGGAAAGAGTCCCACATGGAAGAAGTGACAAGTTCAAGGGAACTGAGGAAATAGAGGTCATTCATATTCCTGACCTCAACCTGCTGGGACACAACACTCCCCTCGAGGTTGATGCTGAAGACAGCTCCTTGGGGTCCAGAGCTGCACCCTCACTTCCTCATATAGACGGATGCCCTAGTTTGCTGCTATAAGCACCAAAACCAGAACCAAATTAGGGAAAGAAAGGGTTTATTTGGCTTACAAGTTACAGTCCATCACTGAAGGAAACTAAGAAGTCAGGGTAGGAACCTGGAGATGGGAACACAGATAGAGACCTCAGAGGAGTGCGGCTTACTTGAGGGCCTCTCCAGGCTTGCTCAGCTACCTTTCCTATACAGCCCAGGCTTACCTGCCGGAAGACAGCAACACCCACAGTGGGCTGGACCCTCCCATATCAATCGGCCATCAAGGCAATGTCCCGAAGACACGCCCACAGGCCAATCCGGGAGATGACACGCCCACGGGCCAATCTGGGAGATGACACGCCCACGGGGCAATCCGGGAGATGACACGCCCACACGCCAATCCGGGAGATGACACGCCCACGGGCCAATCTGGGAGATGACACGCCCACGGGCCAATCTGGGAGATGACACGCCCACGGGGCAATCCGGGAGATGACACGCCCACGGGGCAATCCGGGAGATGCAACCCTCTTCCCAGGTGTGTCAAGGCAACAGCTGAGGCTATGACGTTAGATTTCTCTCCCCTCTCTCCTAGCTTGGCTTTTGAATTTCTAGAATCTTCCCACCACTGCTGAGCTCACTACTGAACAAATGCCACCCAATGCTGTTGAAGGGCCAAATGCTCTTCCACTTGTCTGTGTGTCTCAGAATCTCCAAGGCTTTCTCCCATACAAAGCGGGAAGGGCGATGAATGACCCGCCCGGACATTGCCACTGGACTAAACATCCCAGGGCCTGCATGCTGTGGGAGAGAGACAATACACCCGAGTGGATCCCTGCCCCTCCAGAACACAGGGTCCTTTACCCTACCAACCGTAAGCAGAGTTCTTAGGAATGAGGATTGTGACTGTGACCTCCCAGTGCTGTGTGGGACTAACCCACTTCACACCCACAAGATGGTCAAGCATGGACAGCAGCTACTGCCCCCGTGCATTCTGTCCCCATGACAAGGTTTGGCATCAAGTGTGGGCATGCATAGTGGAGACACACTGCAGTAGATCAGAAGAGTCCGCTGGACTCCACCCTGCAGAGCAGCGAATGCGAGGTGGGTAACTCAGCCCGATGGCTCCCTCCTAATGAGGTATACGGCCTTCACACATCCCTGTAGGACTGAGTTGGGGATTGACCGAAGGGTCCCTTGGGTCACAGAGAAGCCCATCCCAGGAAGTCCTGGCTCCAGACCTCTATCACAGGTTCCTGACTCTGGATGACCCTAGGGAGCTGCTGGCCGTAGTTGGAACTCAGCTTCCTTTAGGAGCTGGTTCGCCGGCTGCCTGAAGCGAGCGGTGCCCGGATCTAAGTCACTCCCAAAGCACCTCTACTAGAGCCACGTCTGAACAGGGACGACTGGTCAGCTCCTTCTCTTGAGGCTTTTGTGACGAGCAGATACACAGGTGTGCCCAGGCCATTGGCTAGTGCCCCATGGGTTCATGAGACACCCCAGGAAGATCAGTGTCCCCGAGGGCAGGGGCTGAGGAAGAAGGAACCCCTGGCAGCTCCTTGTTGTTAGGGGTCCTGCTGGCAAATAGTAACAAATGCTGGTGATCTAAGGCAGCTCTCCTAGCCAAGGTCAACTCAACTGTGGACATTTCGAGGTTACTCTACAGAAAGCGTGGCCAGCCAGCTATCATTTACTTGGGGGAACTGAGACACAATGGAATACAGTTGCCCCACAGGGCATGAGTGACAGATGAGAATGAATGACCTAGAATTTCTCCAGAGAGACTAGAACCTGCCTTCAGGTTAATATGTCTATTTATAGCCACAGCCCTGTCTCTTGACTTGAGAGGCCCTATTTGGTATTAGTCATTTGTGTAGCGGAGACTAGCTATAGCTTAAGAGGAATTTTGGGAATTTCTATTTATGTAGCCCAGGCAAGCCTAGAACTCACTGTGAATCCAGAGTGCTAGGATTTGGGTCTGGCACCGCCACACCCAGCCAGGTCAGGTAATTTAATCTTAGACATGAACAACTGGGAGTCTGGTCTGGGTAGTGAGGCTAAATGGACAATCAGTTTTTATTGTGTTAACTAAGTCAATTGCCTGAAGAAAATATCACAGATTTCTCCTCCAGGCAGCCAACCCACATTCTTTTTTGAAATCAACTGTTTCCTGGGTACTGGGAGCCATTCCCCTGCAGATAAAGCAAATGACTTTTCTTCCACCTGCCCACTAGAGCCAACATCCAGCACAGGAGCCAATGTGCAGTTGATGCTCAAAGGTCTTGTGATAAAGAGAAAGGAGGACTAGTGAGTGAATGAATGAATGAGTGAATGAATGTCCTAGAATTTCTCCAGAGAGACTAGAACCTGCCTTCAGATTCTCAGGAGGTTTTAGCCACACCTGTTCCCTATCTCTTCTGAAGGCTGAGACCCTTGTTCTATCCCTTATCCTGTTACCTTCCCACTCTGACCTTGGATCAAGCACTCCCTCCCAATCTATAAAAAGGACACAGGAATCAGAGCCGCTGCTCCACTGTGGCTCCATCATGAAAAAAAAAAATGTCGCCCACTGTGAATGACCTCCACTGTGTCCCTGGCCAGACCTCTTTCCTTCCACAACACTGTGGGTTGGAATACAGACAAAACCATCAAGGTATGCCAGGGCTCTGCTCTCCATCACTGGGAGATTGGCTCTGCTCTCACTTCCCCTGGGGTGGTACACATTGAGTATAAAAGGTGCCTGGGAAGCCTGAACTGAATCCAGGTAAATCATGTCACTGGTGGGTGCTAGGCTTCCCCAGGGAAATACAAACAGTAAACATCCGGGAAGATTCCCTTGAGCTGGGTTCTGCACTCTCATAAGCTACAAAAGAAGAAACTGGGGCGGGAGGTGGGGGGGGTGTAGGGGTTAGATAAATTAGATTTAGAAAATATATAGGAGTTTCTGATAATGTCTCTTAATTCAGGGCCTGAAGAGCATTATCAGCATGAAGTCAGCAAAAACAGGAAAGACTTAATAGACTGAAAAACAAGGTTGAAGTCAGGAAAAACAGGAAAGACTCAATAGACTGAAAAACAAGTTTGAAGTCAGGAAAACAGGAAAGACTCAATAGAATTGAAGAAACAAAGTATCTGGCCTGACATTGTTTTCAGCTGCTAAGTGGGCGGAGCCCAAATTAAGCTGAAACAGAGTTCCTCCTATTTGAGGACAGTGCGTGGAGCCCAGAAGAGAAGAGGCCCCTGATGCTAGAGAGCTCCAAGAGTCCTGCTGAAAAAAGGGCTGGCCATTGATGGCCAGCTCTCTCCCTGAAGCAGAAAGAAGCCGGTGAGCAAAGAAAGCCTGAGCAAGACACCAAAAGGCCAAGGACTGGACCCTGTGGCTCAGCTTTTGCCTAGAGGGGTTTGATCTGTCCAAACAGTGGCCTAAAGGAAACGGTGCCTGGCTTTAAGGACTGAGGCAGAGCAGCTGAGTTCCTGATTCAAAAGAAGTAAGTTGGCCTGCAGACGGCTGGGGTCTCCCACAGAGAAGAAAGCATGAAGCCTTATTTAAGGTGAGACTGCAATAACCAACGACCCTGACGAACCTGCATCTGAGAGATCCAGAAGAAGGACGGCTAAGTGTGTTAAAGAATCTACAACAAAGACTGTGTTCCTGACAACTGAGGACCTGCCCCAGAGACTGTATCATTCTAAAAGGTTATGAAAGTAGTTGTTATAATTATCAATAAGTTTAGTGGATAGGTTAAAGGGGTTGTAGGAATTTATAGGATTAATAGTTAAGAAATTGTTGGTGTTTGTTATAAGTGAATTTAGTAATAAATAAATAAGTGTTAAATAATAATTTAAAAGTTCGGTTACAGGGGAAGACCCCAAAAGAAACATGACAAGATGTGGCACAGGCTGTAGCCTGTGATGATCGTAGACTTGGACCAAGTCTAGGATTTTAAAAGAAAAAAATGCTGCAGGACCATGAAGTGGCAGAACATTTCACCTTGTGGAAGACAGAAAACAGGAAGAAAGAAAAGAAAGAAGGCGCAAGGGACAAAAGACCATCAAGGATCTACTGGTGTTAATCCACTCCTGCCAGCTAGACCTCACTTCCTGAAGTCACCACGACCTACCAAAATAGTATCACCAACTAGGGATCGAGTACTCAACACATGAGCCTGTCGGGGACATTTCATAGCTGAACTACTACTACCCTTCCTCAGAAAATGTCCTTTATGTCCCTTCGTCCCTGATCTACCCCAGGAGTGACCACTCCTTTGGGAGCTGTCCTTGGCAGACTTAGTTTTACTTCCTCTCCGGCCGCCCTTTTGCGAGGTTTATAGCTTTGACCAGCTCCCTTCCTTCCTCCCCTTTGAACTCCATTCACTTACTTTGCCCAGCCTTCTAAATTCTTATGGAAAGACACCTGAGTGGTTAAGATGTCAATTTGTGATTTTCCTTTAGATTTGCACAACCCACAGTATCTAGTTAGCTTCGAGTAGCAGCAGCGTGTGTGCACACGTGGCGTGTCACACCTCCACCTCTGCCTTATTTTCTTGCTTCTGTATATTGAAAGACCCGGGGGAGGGAAGTTCCTCACCCAACACTCAGGATATCACAGCCGCCCCAAAACTCGCAAGAGACCATCTTGATGCAATCGCAAGAGGTTTATTTCGGGGGGGGGGAAGGGGGGGCTCAGTGCACTGAGGGCGCCACTCGTATCCCACGCAGGGGTAGGAGCCGCGACCACGATTTGGGGGAGAGTCGAATATTTTTATGGGGGAGCACCACAGATTAAGGGGGTGGGGGAAATTAAAGGTGGGAAGTACCAGCCCAGCCCATTGTTTACCACAACTCAAGGGGGAGGCGAAATACAGGTGGAATGTACCAGCCCATTAGTTAGTCAGCGGGAAACATCCTACATCTGTTTGTCTCAGGAATGAATCTAATCTTGTTTTGTTATCCACTTTGTGGTCAGCCAGTTCCTGAAGCCCTGGGGGCCCGTGGCCCAATTGACCTTCATTCTTGGTTTCACCCTTTTTATGGTCAGCTAAGTTCCTGGGACCTGGCAGCTGGCCTGGCTCTACTGCCGACTTAGGGGGTCTTTTAATAATTTTTATTCCCTTCATTCCCCACTCCTTTTAGTCCGTTGTTCTAATCCTAGAACCTATACATCTGTTTTATTGTATTTATTATTATCTTGTCCCCATAACCCTTGATATTGTTGTTTCAGCATTAAAATCTGTATGGCACTTACTCTTTTTTTTTTTTTCGAGACAGGGTTTCTCTGTTTAACAGCTCTGGCTGTCCTGGACTCGCTTTGTAGACCAGGCTGGCCTTGAACTCGCAAAGATCCGCCTGCCTCTGCCTCCCAAGTGCTGGGATTAAAGGCGTGCGCCACCACCGCCCGGCCGGCACTTACTCTTTTTGTTTTTTTTTGTTTTTTTTTTTTTGTTTTTGTTTTTGTTTTTGTTTTTCGAGACAGGGTTTCTCTGTGTAACCCTGGCTGTCCTGGACTCAATTTGTAGACCAGGCTGGCCTCGAACTCGCCGGCACTTACTCTTAATTGATGAAATTACTGAGGGGCCTGCACTAGGGCAGCTGTTCCAGTGTCACACCTGATCCTAAAATTACAGCTAAAGTCAGGAAAATAGGCTCTCTATTAAATCACTTAGGGTGGAAATCAAACTCATCCACAAAGGCATCTGTGGAGAGATAGAGTACTCTAGGCATAAGCTGTACTAATATACAATAATCTTTGGTATCATTAAAGATATTAGTGGCAACACAGGGAGTTACTCCTGTATTTCAGGCCCACCAGCTATCTATGTCAGGATATAAGTATCTGGTATCAGAAGTCTTGGGAGACCTCAGGGTCTCATTGCATAAGTGTTTATAGGCAGCAGGTGGGTTTCCTAAACAAGTCTTTTTCTCTGATACTTTAGTTAGGATCAGTTTGTTCTTTTCATGTCATGAGCAGGCGTCATGGTTGGTGGTGTTATTAAAAGTACTCAATGTGGTAATGCCCTTATAGTAAGGGGGTCCAGAAGTTGAACAGAGCCAACATCCTCCACACCGCCTAGCCACACTCCTGTCCCTACATTTTTTTTGGGCAGATGTAAAAAATCTTGTTGAGCCAGCCCACAGCGTCCCTCTGGTCTCCCACACCCGAACTTTGTTCCTAGCCCTATAGAGTGTCTTCATCGAGGGTCCCTCTCAGGGAGGTTCTGGGGGTCTGCCTCAGAAATATCCCACTGTTCCAGGCCTGCAGCTAGCTGGCAGTCAGGAAAGGGAGGGGACTACCTTAGAAATTGACCAGACGACTTGTCCAGTTTGGGAAGCTACCTGTCAAGTACGTTTTTGAGGAGAATGGGGGTTGACATTCCCCATCTGAAGAGCACCTGCGACGCAGGCGTAGCTTAAGAGGGTCCAGTCTTTTTTAATCTCCATTTATCTTTAGTAAGTTCCGGAGTCTTCTTCACGTGCGAGGCATGGATCCAAGCAGAGATGTCCTCTACCTTCATTGTGGTGGGGGTAGTCGAGAGCACCAGGTATGGTCCCTCTCAGTGAGGCTCAAGGTTCCCAGCTCCATGGCACCCGACGAGTACGGTTTCTCCAACCTGGAACTGATGAGGCACGCTCTGGTCTCCAGCTTCATAAGCTTCCCTGAGCTGCTCCCAGGCCTCACGCCAAACTACTTTAAGGGCTTTCATGCAGGTGAACAAGGGGTTAGAAAGAACATCAGGATGGAACATTCAGCCAGCCTCAGTAAGAGGAGGCCCCCCACAGAGAATCTCATAAGGTGTCAGCTTAAACCGCCCCCGGGGTGTTCCTGACCTGGAACAAGGCAAAAGGAAGGAGGGCTGTCCAGTCCCCCCCACCACCCCGCAGGTCTCTAAGGCTAATTTAGTCAAGGTCTCCTTTAGAGTTCTATTTATCCTTTCTACCTGTCCTGAACTTTGGGGATGGTAGGCACAATGTAATTTTTATTTAATCCCCAGTTAGGTGGCCAGTCCCTGACTTACCTGGGCAACGAAAGCGGGTCCGTTATCAGACCCAATTACCTTGGGTACTCCAAACCTCGTAAAAATTTCTTTAAGAATCTTCTTGGGGGGAAAAAAGAAGGGAAGAGGATGGGAGGATTGAGGGGGAGGAGGGTGGAAGGGTGGGACTGGAGTGGGGAGCAGGGAGGGGATTGTGATTGAGATGTAACTTGAAGAAATAAAAAATAAATTATTAAAAAAAAAAAGAATCTTCTTGGCCACTGTATTGGCAGTCTCAGTCCTTGTAGGGAAGGCCTCTACCCACCCTGAAAATGTATCTATAAAAACATATCTTTTGGGCTGGAGAGGTGGCTCAGAGGTTAAGAGCACTGGCTGTTTTTCCCAAGGTCCTGAGTTCAATTCCCAGCAACCACATGGTGGCTCACAGCCATCTACATTGAGATCTGCCCGGGCATATATGTAGAGCAAATACTGTATACATAATAAATAAATAAATAAATGTTTAAAAAAAAAACACATATCTTTTAGTTTTTTTTCTCCTAGGTGAGTCAGACGGTGTAAGTTGGTGACATATTTGTGTCCTTTTTCTTGAGGCAGGACTGGTTTACCGTCCTCTGTTTTTACCATACCACAAGGTGATTCTCCAGCCAACACTTCAACCATGAAGCTGTTTCTTCTGCCAGGATGTCAGGGCACCAGTCATCCGCCTCAGGTAGTAGAGTAGCAGGATTCAGGACAGCCGGGGTATGGGGGGCAAATATCACCCTTTCAGTCAATAATAGGCTCTGGTAGTGGGTCATTTTAGCATCCACCGGTCAGGCGGCTGCCGGATAATGTTCTCAAGGGCATGGGATGCCACCACTGTAATGTGCTGTCCCAAAGTCAGTTTATCAGCAGCATCTTTGACAAGTAAGGCCACAGCCGCAATAGCTTTCAGGCATGTAGGCCATCTGCTTGCAACAGGATCCAGTTTCTTAGATAAGCAGGCTACCTGTCTCTTTCAAGGTCCTAAAGTCTGAGTAAGAACGCCTCTGGCAACCCCTGTCCTTTCATTCGCACATAGAGTGAAAGGCTTGGTTAAATCCCGTAGGGCTAACGCTGGTGCCGTTAACAAGGCCTTTTTGATATCTTTTTTTTTTTTTTTTTTTTTTTGGTTTTTCGAGACAGGGTTTCTCTGTGTAGCCCTGGCTGTCCTGGACTCACTTTGTAGACCAGGCTGGCCTCGAACTCACAAAGATCTGCCTGCCTCTGCCTCCCAAGTGCTGGGATTAAAGGCATGTGCCACCACTGCCCGGCCCTTTTTGACATCTTTAAAGGCCTTCTGATGTTCAGAGGTCCAGGTGAACCCTCCTCCCTCCTTGGTGAGGGGAAATAAGGGGGCTGCCAGCGTAGTGAAACTCGGAATCCATAGTCTACAAAAACCAGCAGTGTCCAGGAATTTTCTTACCTGGCGCGGTGTGGTCGGGACAGGAATCTGGGTGACAGTCTTTTTCCTGGCTTCCGTCAGCCATCGCTTTTCATCTCTCAGGGTGTATCCCAGATAGGTGACCTCAGTTTTACACAACTGAGCCTTCTTAGTAGAAGCCCAATACCCCAACTCACCAAGTTCCGTCAGCAGCCTCTTAGTTCCTTGGAGACATTTAGGTTTAGTTGATGTTGTCAAGAGTAAATCATCAACGTACTGTAACAATGTTAGCTGAGGATTTTTAGCTCTGAAGGAGGCCAGATCCCGATGAAGAGCCTCATCAAAAAGGGTAGGGGAGTTTTTGAATCCTTGTGGCAATCTAGTCCAAGTTAACTGTCCCACCAGTCCAGTGTCAGGATCTCTCCATTCGAAGGCAAAGATGGGTTGGCTGTCAGGATGTAACTTCAAGCAGAAAAAGGCATCCTTTAGATCTAGAACAGAGTATTAAATCTTGGACTGGCCTGTAATCATTAGTGCCTGGCTTCTTTACCGGTAACAGGGGGGATGTTCCATGGTGACTGTCAGGGAACGAAGATGCCGTCTGTGAATGTCGTCTCTGTTCTCCATTCCCATTTGGTCTAGGTCTTTTGTTGCCCAGGTTCCCTGTCTGTCTAGGCCCTGTTCTCTCTCTCTCTATCTCCTACAACTGCGGCCAGTATCCTAGTTAAGTTTCTTTCTTGTTTGCAATCCCACCTGTCCTCTCTCTTTTCTCTCTCTCCTTTTTTTCTCTTTTCTTTCCTGTTTCTCTTCCTCAGTCTGTCTCTTATGATACACTTTCTCTGCCTCTCTAACAAGATTTCTATAAAGGCCATAGCCACAGCCGCTCATTGTCCCTCAGAGGTGGGTCAAAGGGAGTGTACCACCTGTAGGCCTCCATCAACCTCTCAAGGAATACGCACGGAGGCTCAACAAGACCCTGAAGCACTCCTCTTACCTTGGCCAAATTGGTGGGGTGCCGAGCGCACCTCTGAGACCTGCCACTAGAGCCCGGCGGAAAAACTGTCGGCCGCTCCCTACCGGCAGCCGTGTTGAAGTCCCAATCTGGTCGATCAAGGGGGAACTCAGCATCGATCTTATTCGGGAGGGTAGTGGGGGTCCCATTGTCTCCTGGGACATTCTTTTGTGCCTCCAAGAGAATTCTCTCCCTCTCCTCTGTAGTAAAGAGAACCTGCAAAAGCTGCTGGCACTCATCCCAGGTGGGTTGGTGAGAAAACATCAGGGATTCCATCAAACCTGTAAGACTAGCAGGGTTTTCAGAGAAAGACGGGTGGTTAGCTTTTTAATTATATAAATCGGCCGAGGAGAAAGGCCAATATTGTAAGGGTTGAAAAGCTGGTGGGTCCACAGGGACCCGACCATTCGGAGGGGTAGAGCCACAGTGGAATCGGGTCCCTCTGGACTCAACCCTCTCTGGCTCCGAGTGCCAGTTGCCGGCCCTCCCCCCTCTGCTCCTTGTAGTTCCAGGCTCGGCCAGAGCCTGGGCTGGTGTGGGGACGCCTGGGGTGGCTGGGGGGAGGGGGGTGGCCGCAGCGGGCTCAGCCACTCAGGTGGCTCCTCCATCTCAGGATAGATCTTAGACGGAGCCGAAGGTGTTGTTTCTGAAGCTGGCTTTTGTTTTGATTTAGGCTCTGTGCCACGGAGAGCCAGGGCTTGGGAGCCTGGCTTTCTTTTTTTCACCCAAGGTTTTACCCATGGGGGTGGGTTCTGGACCAGGTCTTGCCAAACAGTAATGTATGGCTGTTGATCAGGATGAGACCCTGGTCTTTCCTTAAAGACAATAGTTTTTACCTCAAAAATAATGGTCCAGTCAAAACTCCCTTCGGGTGGCCACCCAACGTCAAAAGTAGGCCACTCCGAAGCACAAAAAGTCTGTCACGGTCTCTTTTTAACCTCAACTGCCAAATTATGAGTCCTAGTTCTAACTTCAGTCCAATGATCCAGTGTCAAACTTAGAGGAGTCGTTACAGTCTGTCTCATTGTCACAAGTAACACAAAACATAAACATAAGATACATAGAAAAACATTACGAAAAATCCTTTTTACTTTCAAATGCCAGCACCACTCCAGAAAAACAGACGGCCAGGAGGTCTCTCGCGTCCCCTCTCTCAAGAGGACCACTGTATCCTCTCTGGCACCCAGACAAACAGACGGCCGGGAGGTCTCTCGCGTCCCCTCTCTCAAGAGGACCACTGTATCCTCTCTGGCACCCAGATAAACAGACGGCCGGGAGGTCTCTCGCGTCCCCTCTCTCAAGAGGACCACTGTATCCTCCTCGGCACCCAGATGGGACCCTCCCAGGCGTCCCTGGGGTCCCTGTCCTCCTGGGACGTCTCCCAGGGCTACAGCCGCTGATCCCTTAGCACGTCTGCCTGATCACCCATCCGTCTCCTCAAGAGATGGAAATGGCTGTCAAACTGAAAACAACCTTCGCGAAGCCAACTTTTAACGCAAACCATATAACAGAACCAGACAACAGAGACAAATCCAGGACACAGAGATAGAAATCTCACAAACCAGACAACTTTTAACTTTTGCGCAAACCATATAACAGGACCAGACAACAGAGACAAACCCAGGACACAGAGACAGAAATCTCACAAACCAGACAACAGAAATAGGCCCAAGACACAGAAATCTCACCTCCAAGTGGGTTCTTGTGGAGATTGGGATCGCCGCAAATTCCTGGCCCATGCATCAAATGAAAGACCCGGGGGAGGAAAGTTCCTCACCCGACACTCAGGATATCACGGCCGCCCCAAAACTCGCAAGAGACCATCTTGATGCAATCGCAAGAGGTTTATTTCGGGGGGGAAAAGGGGGAAAGGGGGGGCTCAGTGCACTGAGGGGCGCCACTCGTATCCCACGCAGGGCTAGGAGTCGCGACCCTGATTTGGGGGAGAGACCAATATTTTATGGGGGAGCACCACAGATTAAGGGGGTGGGGGAAATTACAGGTGGGAAGTACCAGCCCAGCCCATCGTTTACCACAACCCAAGGGGGAGGGGAAATACAGCTGGAATGTACCAGCCCAGCCCATTAGTTAGTCAGCGGGAAACATCCTACATCTGTTTGTCTCAGGAATGAATTTAATCTTGTTTTGTTATCTACTTTGTGGTCAGCCAGTTCCTGAAACCCTGGGGGCCCGTGGCCCAATTGACCTTCATTCTTGGTTTCACCCTTTTTATGGTCAGCTAAGTTCCTGGGACCTGGCAGCTGGCCTGGCTCTACTGCCGACTTAGGGGGTCTGTTAATAATTTTCATTCCCTTCAATATCAAGTAACACAAAGTACTGTGAGATTTATTCTGCTTGAAGAAAACATGTCTATCTAAAGAACTACAGGAGCTGGAAGGGCTTAGCTCGGTGGTAGACCATTTAACTTGCATTTTCCAGCATCAGATTATACCCCCAGCTCTAGGGGAAAAGAGAGGGGAGGAGGAAAATGGGGTAAGGACGGAGAGCAAGGGCAAGAGCCAGAGGAAGGAAGGAGAGGGACGGAAGAAGACACAGAGGAATGAGAAAGGAAACGAAAAGAGAAAGGAGAGGAAGGAAGGGAGCTGCTCAAAGCTGTAATTTTCCAGCCAGAGAAGGGAATAAGGCCTGGATGGCTAAGACTCCACTCCACAAGCAGCCTTCCTTTCCCGCCACCTCAACCCCACCTTCTCTTTCCCTAACAAAGCATCTCTCTAGACCTGAGTTCCACAAGATGTAGCTTTAAGGATGATAACGCCTTCCTCTTTCCATGCCGCCAGCTCTTCAACTGCTTTCCTCCTTACCAGCTCTCATCTCCCTAGTTATTGGTTTCTGAGCAGAAAATAGCAGTAATCTAGGAACCCCATTTTCTCAGATTCTTTTGCTCCTGTGTCCCCCTCCATGTTCATGCCAGAGGTCCCTCCACACACTCACAGATCACAGAACAAGGCAGAAGGATAATTCCGAGATTTTATTTGATTATCCAATTCTGCTGAGTGGTCAGTCTCTGAAGATACGCAGGAGGCATAAGAGGACGCTCCAAGAAGGACCTTGACTACAGTGTCCTGCACCAACAGACTGGGATTTATCTATTATGTTGATGGCCTCAGTCACTCTGATGCTCCCAATGTGCTGAAAACTTGATAAAAGCTTGTGTGATTCACGAGCACAGCCCATGATGAGGAAGGTGCTATTGAGATTCTCTACAAGGAAGAAAGGGAAGATTCAGGGATGCTTTCAAGACTCAGGAGGCCTGTTTCCCTCTCACCAACCAGGACACCTTTTCTCCCACCAGAGATCCGAATGCCGGGAACCTTACCTGGTCTAACTTGGAATGCATGTGTCTAGCCTCCTATACCCCCAATCCCATCTCAGAATCCCACCAGTCACTTGGCTGTACAAAGACACCGGATACCACACAGTCCACACAGACAGTCATTTGACAAAAGTTCTCCTGCTCTCACCTGTCTGAAATCTTAAGGTGGAGCTGTAACACGAAGAAGCAGAGTAAGGACAAGGCTTAGTGGTGACAAAGCTTGGAAGACATTCCTCGTTGTGCCTACCCAAGCAGGTTGGACAGCTTTTGGAAGAAGTTCCTGTGGACTTAGGATGGCTAGCCTTGAGTCTCACAAAAGGCTCCAAGTTGGTTATATTGTTGCAGAGATAGGTCCTGCAGATGTGGCTGTAGGAGGCAATGGACACTCCAGGTGGAGACACGAGATAGGAGATTTGCGGAGGGTGAGACAAGGCCAAGCTGCAACCTTTAAAACTCAAAACTCCACTGCTGGTCTCTGAAGAGCAGAAGGTCAGAGGTCACTGTCTCTGGCCCACTCAGTCCCCTAGATTCCTATATTCCAGGACCCACTCAGGCCCCTAGATTCCCTGTACCCTCCTGGCCCCAAGACCAGCTTTGCCTGTTCCCATGATGCTCACTGCACCTGCATGAGGCTAAGAAGCCTAGGTCTCCATCTGTGTCTTATAAACCTTCCTCCCATACCCCTCTGCTGCCCTCACCTCTCTCTATTTACACTCTTCCCTCTCACCCAGGTTGTCCCTTCCTTCCTCTGGGGGCCTGCCCACTTCCATCCTACATTACAATCATCTGAGACCTATGCCATTCCTGCCAGTAATCCCTATTTTCTCACTTTCGCTCCTTAACCTCCCCAAAAGCACTCACTCTGAATTAACTAATGTGTTTCTTTTGACTGTGTGTGTCCTCAAGGAATGTGAAGTGTTTCACAAGCATACCTTTTCAGTGTGTGTGTGTGTGTGTGTGTGTGTGTGTGTGTGTTCCCAGTCCTGGGTGTTGGGAGAATAGCTAGGAAGGATGGCCAGCAGGAGGAGGTGTGTCACCTGTCTCGATGTACACTATGGTCTCCTCGCAGCCCTCTCTCAGCTTACACACCATGCTCCTCAGGAGATGCCACTTCCAGTTATGCAGGGTCACAGCTCTGAAGGTTGAAGCTGAAGCCTCATAACACAAAAGAGCTTCACTCCCTAAAAAGAGAATAATCTTCCAGTCATCCCCCCACACACACATCGCCGTTTTTTGTTTGTTGGTTGGTTAGGTTTTATTCAGGGGTGGGGAGTATCTTGGGTTTTATACTTGTTTTTTGGAGACAGGGTTTCTCTGTGTAACAGCCCTGGCTGTCCTGGACTCACTTTGTAGACCAGCCTGGCCTCAAACTCACAGAGATCCACCTGCCTCTGCCTCCCAAGTGCTGGGACTAAAGATGTGACCCATCATATTCAGCTTTCCACATCACCATCTTAACATCAGTATGCAGAAGGCCTGTCCCTTGAGGGGACTGGATATTCAGCCCACCTTCCACCAATACCGAGGTCCAGCCTCTCACATGTTGAGGCCTTATAGTATGCAGCCCCCCCAGACATACAAGGCAATAAAGAGATGGCTTCTAAGATGCACAGCAGCTGCAGGGATATCAAATTCTGGAGTCCCATGGTTCTGTGTCAGGGTCCCGGACACGACAGATTAGTCTGGAGCCAATTTCAGATGGAGTCCCAACTTTGGTTCTTGTCAGTCCCTGAATTCTCTGTCCACTTGCCTATGGGTCACTGTTTCTAAAGAAGAAAATTAAGTGTGTCACCTGCTGTGGCATGGGCTCCCTTGAGACTTTCAATGACACAGGCTTCTCATCTCAATGGTCTCTCCTCCAAAATAATTCACACAGCACTATCTGCTTTTCGAAGCATGCCGCTCTGTCGCTTTCCTGCCTTAGGTCTTCCCTCTATCCATGGTGCTGATCCAAAGCTCCATCCCACCATTACACAGGCTGTTCTGCTGCCAAACGCCATGACATCACAACAGCAAATGGAGAGTCCCAACTTCAATGTGACCCAAGCACAGCAGATCACACTTGCACACCTGTAGTCCCAGCACACAGGAGACAGACCTAAGTGTAAGACCAGCCAGGCCAAGGCTGGAGAGACAGTTCAGTGGTTAAGAGCACTGACTGCTCTTCTTAAGGGCCTGGGTTCAAATCCCAGCAACCCAGTGGCAGTTTACAGCTGCCTGTAATTAAAGGCATGGTGGCACATGCCTTTAATCCCAGCACTCGGGAGTCAGAGACAGGTGGATCTCTGTGAGTTCAAGGACAGCCTGATCTACAAAGCAAGTCCAGGACAGGCAGGGCTATACAGAGAAACCATGTCTTGAAAAGCAAAACAATAAAACAAAAAGACTCACCACATGAGACCCTGTCTCAAATATGAAAAGCCTGTGAGAGAATAGATATTAACATATTCCTAAATCACTTTTGTTTACTAAGAAAATTAAAAAGTGTTTGGAACTGAACAATAACAACCATGATGCATATCACTCACACAGGGATGCATATAAAATCTGCAAGAAACTAAACATGGTCTAGTTAACAGTATTGCATCAACGTCGATTTCATGCTAATACGTCATGGTATGGTGGTGTATGCCTATAGTGCCAGCATTTGTAAGGGGGAGACTGAAGGACCAGAAGTTCAAGATCACCTTGAACTACATAATGAGCTCAGGGCTAGCCTGTGTCAAACACAAACAAAAGCAAGAACTGCACAAAGCATATAAACTATTCAAAGCAAATTGGCACAAGAAAATATGTAATACTTTAAAACAACAAGACGAAGGATCTTCTTCACATCGTTGAGAAAAAGAGCGAGACCAAGCTAAGCCTATGAAGACACTAACCTCACAAGGGAAAAGCCACAAAGGCTAGCAGGCACTTGAGAAGGTGCTCAAATCTAAGTACAAGCTAGGAAATGCTTATCTTGCAAAATGTACAGCTCTCAGGCTGGCAGCAGAGAGCTGGAAAAGGACAAGTGTTGGCAGGCTTGTGATGATAAAGACACTTGGGTACACTGCTGTTTATGGAAAGGAACGGATAGATGAGACCCTTGGGAAGAGAGGAATTGGGAGTTCCCAAATTAGGTTTATAAACACCCACTTCCGGTATATCGTAGCTAAATATGACAAAAAGCTCTACCCTCCAGTACATGAGGAGACATCATTTTTGTGATGATGGGTTAAAGGTAAGAGGGCCACCCCCTCCTGAAACTAAGGGTGTGCACAACTTGCAGGGAGGCACACCGTGGAATATCACACCACACTCAGAAGCAATTGACTAGATATACATGGGCAGCCAGGAGGTGGTGGCACTTGTGCACGCAGGAGGCAGAGGCAGGCAGGTCTCTGTGAGTTCGAGGCCAGCCTGGTCTACAGAGAGAGTGTTGAGACCCTGTCTCAAAAAACAAACAAAAAAAAACAGAAAAAGAAGAAAGAAAAGAAAAAGAAGAGGAGAGGTGGCTTAGTGGTTAAGAGCGGTGGCTGCTCTTCCAGAGGACCCGGGTTCAATTCCCAGCAACCACACGGCAGCTCACAACCATCTATAATTCTAGTTCCAGGGGATCCAACACCTCACGCAGACGTACACCAAGGCACATAAAATAAAAAATGTATCAATTGTGCATGGATTGGCCATATAAAAAACAGTGCTGTTATTAAGTAATAAGACATTCCCACCTCCACGCGTGCGCGCGAGACGCCCCACACATCTCTGGAGACCACACACAAAAATCAGAAGAAGCACACTAACCACCTTAGGACGGCTGCCTATGGGGAGGTTGGGGAATGAAAGTGGGGAGTGGGGATGAAGGGGGATGGGAGGTCACTAAAAGCCTGTGAGAGGGGCTACCAAGTTGCAGGGCTAAACCAAAAAATGGTCACCCCCCCCCAACTCTGCGTGCACTTTGTGGCACTCACGTCGCCTGCTTCTTCATTCACCAAAAAAAGAAAAAAAGAAAAACGTAGTGACCAACCATTCCTCAGGGGCACTGTGAAGAGAGTAATGAGATTATCCAGACAAGCACCCAGGGGAAGGCCAACCGCCTCGGCGCGTGTTCCTTGCTCAGCCTCTCTTTAACCCGCCATTAGGCAACCCCGGCACCCCCAGGCCTGACAAGGAGCACCTCATTCAGCACAGGTCCCCCGCATAGCAGCCCAGACGGGAGTCCCTTCTGACACCTTCTTCAGCTTGGGACGCCACAGACACCCGCGTGCCGCGGCCCAGATGCGTGTGACGAAGGACGGGGCTAGAGCAAACTCGCACTGCACACACCCTAGTGGAAGGGAGAACATACGCGGCCTTCAGCGCCAGGCCCAGTGGGCGAGGTTTGCGCAAGCGCAGTGGGTCTGAGTCAACGCCTCAGGGACGGGCCGAGCGAGCCTGTGGGCTCCTGTGACGGGGTGGGGGTGGGGGTGGGCCGGGGGGAGGGAGGGCGGGGCCAGCCTCGCTCTGACTGAGGCGATTCGACGCCCCATTGGCTGCCTGCCTCCAGGGTGAAGGACAGCCTGGCAAGGGAATGAGGGACTCAACTCGACGCTCCATTGGCTGGTGCGACTGTTGCCGTGGAGAAGCCGGCAGGGAAGGAAGGGGGCGGGCCATCAGTGGAGAAGCTCAAACTCTATTGGTCGCGCCGCGCCGCAGGAGAGCTGTACTCGACGCTCATTGGTCCCTGCGTGAAGGACCGGGAAAAGCATCTCGAGCAGGCCGTTCCTCTTCGCCACTTTGTCGCCCTTTTCCCTGGGCCCTTCTCCTGGCTGACTGTGATTCGACTCCGGGCTGTGGTAACCACCAGCAGGCGGCATGAACATGATCCCTCCCCTCCTTGTTCCCCCTCTCCTGAGCTTGGTCCCCACCATGGCCTCCTCTTGTTGCCCTCCTCGCGCTGCTCGGCTCTTTCCCTCCTCCCCCCATCCCCCACCTCCTGAGTGTGGTCCTCGTGCCCAGCCCCCTCCCTGGGACCCTGGAGCGGGAGGGGCCACAGGCCCAGCGTTTGGTGGCTGCCGGAAAGGGGATCACCCAAGTAATGCTTGCCAGAAACTGTTGGACGTGGGGTACAGGGGCATGAGCGTCGTGTGCAGGGGTGGCTTACTGGATTTTCAGGAAACCCCTGCTGTTGAGTACAAGAAAGACAGTGGTGGCCTGAGGAGAACACCTTTTTGGCCTACATCAGGACTTTGAACTTAGCAAGGACTCAGCGACCATTTGGGAACGGGGGTTGATTTTGTTTTTTGTTTTTTTTTTGGGGGGGGGTTCTTGGTTTTTTTGGTTGTTTGATTTTGAAGACAGTGTCTCGTGTGGTCCAGGACATTCTTCAACTCAGATGACCTTGAACTGCTGATCCTTTACCCTCCCCCCCCCCAAAAAAAAAAAAAACTTGTAATTACAAGCATATGCCACCACACTCAATTTTTGTCTCTTTTAAAGATAGTTACCCAGACTGGCCTGGAACCCACAGCAAGGCCCCTGCCTTCGAGTCCCAACTGCTCTTGATGACAGATATGAGCCTGCATGCATGGTTCAGTAAACACTTGTTAAACTAATTGAGTCTGAGAAAAATATCTAGTGAGCAGGTAGTTCAGGCCAGTCATGTAATTTCAGCTACCCAGGAGACTGAGGAAGAAGGATAGCAAGTTCAAGGCCACCCTGGACCACTTATCAAGACCTTGCCTCAGAAAGAAAGAAAAGCATGTGTTTATAAAGCTTTAGGTTCAATGCCCAGTTGTTTTTTTTTTTTTTTTTTGGTTTGTTTGTTTTTTGTTTTTTTGGCTTTTCAAGACAGTTTCTCTGTGTAGCCCTGACTGTCCTGGACTTACTCTGTAGACCAGGCTGGCCTTGAACTCACAGAAATCCACCTGCCTCTGCCTCCCGAGTGCTGGGATTAAAGGCGTGCACCACCACACCCAGCTTTTAAAAAGTAAATCCCCTCTATTGAAATGAAAGAAATAGGAATTCTCTTGAGAATAATACTGTTGCTGGAGACTACAAAGAGAAACACTGGATTTACTGACTGATACCTTTAATCCCAGCACTCTGGATGCCGAGGCAGGTGGATCTCTGTGAGTTTGAGGCCAACCAGGTCTACATAAAGCATTCCAGGCCAGCCTGGAATACACACATAGTGAGATCTTGTCTCCAAAATTAATTAATTTTTAAAAATCAAGGGGGCTGAGGAAAAGGCCCTGTTGATAAAGTGCCTTGAGCACATTCATGAGTACCTGAGTTCAGATCCCAGCATTAAAAGGTGGGCACAGTGACATGTGCCTAATTAACCCCCACACTGCGGATGGGGAGCTGAGACAAGGCGGCTCTCTGAAGTTCATTGGCCAGCCAGGCTAGCTGAAGCCATGAGCTTCGGGTTCAGCAAGGTGACCCTGTCTGAAAACAATCAAAGCGGAGATCAGTGGAAAAAGTTTTTCTAATGTCAGCCTGTAGGTGCCAAACACACACATACATACAGGCATCCACATACACACTCCAGAATCCAGGCATACAAAGAGCAGATTGAATTGGATAGCACATGTGGCACTTGTAATTTGAGGGGCCACATAAAAATGTTTTTAGGGACTGGGTAAATGCAGGTGGGTATGAAGACAGTTGTTGAAGTGGCTTCCTGAAAGCCCTGTTTGGTAGAATAGAGTGTAAGCATGCTTAAGGGGACTGGGAGGGCAAAAATACATACATACATACATACATACGTGTGTTTGTGTGTGTATGTATGCGAATGCACACGCATGCGTGCACGCGCCTAAAGCTCACATTTAGCATGGCAAAGCGTGCAGTTGAGCAAGAATGAAGGATGTTGGTTTTTAATGGATACGTAAGAATAGTTTCTGAGAAACTATGAGGGTCTATGAGAAAGGTCCCAGGGTGATGAGAGGAGAAGCCAGGTTGAAAGCTGGGGCCTGAGAGGGGCTAGATGGAAGACCACAGATGTGTCATCCCAAAATCAGAAAGGCTGGTTAGGACAGAGCCCATGTAACTGTCCCAACCCACCATTCCTGCCCCTAGATCCATGGACCCCAATGAAATGCCTGCTCTTCACCATTGCTCTGCTGACTCACCCCCAGCGGATGAGAACAGAGTGCCCCAGAGCACAGAACTCATTCCCAGGAGACCTGTCAGTCGCTCTCCAACCTGTGCCCGCTGTCGCAACCATGGGGTCACAGCTCATCTCAAGGGCCACAAGCGCCTCTGCCTCTTTCAGGCTTGCGAGTGTCACAAATGTGTCCTCATCCTGTGAGTATAAGGTTCTGGGCAGGGGAGAGGGATTGTCTTCCAAAAGGCTGACTTTTGACTTTCAACCCACCGCTGCTAGGGAACGTCGGAGAGTCATGGCTGCCCAAGTGGCCTTACGTAGGCAGCAGGAAGCACAGATGAAAAGGCACCTGGCTCAGGGTCTGATGAAAGGGGCAACCCCTCTAAAAGCTCCCCTCCGTGTCAAGAAGGGAGCCATTCGACCAGAGGTCCCTTGTGAGTGTCTCTGGTTGGGAATGGGACAAGGTCTTGGATGTAGTAAATATAAGGACCAGCATCCCTATCCTGAAACTAAATTAGTGCGTGGCCTTGGGCAAGGTGTTTCCTCTCTCTGATCCTCACCTCTGGCTATAACATGTGCTCAAAGGGGCTGGAGAGCTGGGCCAGCAGCCAAGAGTGCTGTCTCACAAGGCAGCTCACAACCCGGTGTCCCTCCAGTTCCAGGACCTGCCCCCTTCTGGCCTCAGCAGGCACTGCACACATGTGGTACACAGACGACATACACACAGGCAAAACGCTCACACACATAAGAATAAATGAAATTTTATTTTAAAATGTGGGCAAGGGTACAGTGACAGTGAAGATAGAACATGGGGGGGGGGCGACAGTGAGATGGCTCAGGGTAAAGGCACTTGCTGCACAAACCTGGTGACCTGAGCTGGGTCCTCAGAGCCCATATAAAAGTAAAAAGAGAGAACTGGCTCCAAAACATGCCGTATGGCCTCCACATGCACCCAGACACAACAGTGATTTGTTTTAAGGAAAGCAAATAGAGGAGTGGGGCATGGTGAGCATGTCTGTAATCCCAGCACTGGAGAGGGAAGGTGAATTGGAAGCCAGCCTGGGCTACCAAGCCAGACCCCTATTTGGAGGAGGAGGGCTGGGCAGGAGAAGAAAGCAGCAAAGAGGCATGGTGGAGGTGGAGACAGGAGGTCCTGGGGTCAAAGCCAGCCTGAGCCTCAGGAAATAAAGAATAAAGTCAGAGGAAGATGAAAACTTAGCTGAAGTTGGGGTAGTATAGGGGCTAGGAAAAGGGGCTCGCTGGATCTCTCCATGGTTCCTCACAGCTGGAAAGGAGAACATAGCACCCCAGCCTCAGAGTCCCCACGGAGCCGTCCCACTGGTACCGACACCCCCTGGGAAGGTAAGGAGACCTGGGTCCTAGCCTCACTCCTGCCCACACTGTTCCCTCTGTGCTGTCTGGGTTCCAGCCCCAGTCCTGACTTGTCATGTGCTCTTCAGTGACTCACTTATTACCTGTGGGTGAAATAAGGTGGGACTTAAGAGCCGCCCATAGTTTCAGGCCCCACCCTCATCCTAGAGCATGCTTACTTCTCCAGGCTTGGCCTCTACCCTTGCAGGAGAACTATAGGCCCCTGCTGCTCAGCCGCCCCCCGGAAGCTTTGCCTTTGCCCTGGACTCCCGTGCCTCCTGGGCCTTGGGGTCCCGGACACTGGCTGCCCCCAGGCCTCTCAATGCCACCTCCAGTGGTGTGTCGCTTGCTGTGCCAAGAACCTGCTGTCCCTCTACATCCTTTCCCTGGTAAGAAGTTAACTCGCCTTTTATTCAACAGAAACTTGAATGCTAGGTTGCCACTGGACCAGAAAAGGGGGAGAAAGGGGTCACAAGTGGGCAGAGGGAGCGCAGTCACGATCACTGAGCCCTGTACATTCTCCCTTCTCTTGCCCCCTGAGGCTTTGACCCTGGCACCTCTCTCCGGCTGCCCACTCATGGGAGCCTCCCAACCTGCCCGGGATCTCGCTCAGTACTGACAGCTCCACTTTCTGGAGAGCCCCAAGGACCCCCTAACCTGCCTCACACGTAAGTAGGAGCACGGAAGAGATGTGTTCATTCTGGGTTTGTCTTTGTGCTGCAGACCATAACGACTAAGATAGAAGAGACGGTTTCAGGCCAAGTGTGACAGTGCACACCTGTCCCGCCAGCGCTCAGGAGGTAGAAGCAGGAAGCTGAGGCTCCTGATTCTCATCTCAAGAAAAAGAAAAAGGCTCACAGACTAGAACTCAGACTAGCACAGGCAGATCTCTGCTGTTTCCTAGCCGTGAGGCTCTGACAAGTGTCAGCACCTCTCAGAGCCTGTTTGAAATGTCAGTCAATTCTAGATGCTGCTCATGTCGGTCGTTCTATTATGATAACTAACGGCTAGCATAGGCCCTGACCTTGAGCAGTGACTGCCCTCTCTTCTGAAACAGATAAGATATGGTAGGGTCGTCTAAAGACATGGAAGGCCACGATGGGAAGGCACAGGGTTAGACCAGACAACCGTTGCAGCAAGCTTCTTGAAGGTGGAATTCCTCAGGGAACAGGAAGCTGGGCTAGGGAAAGCAGGATAATGAGCAGACAGCAGTCCCAGCCCCACTGGATATTTTCTTTTGGAAAACTGACACCAGTGATTCCCTATGCTTTTCACAGTAGCCTAGGAGGGGAAAGCTTGCAGAGATTTTCATTTCATAGAAAGCAAAACAGCCAAGATAGTGAAGACTTAAGACTTCCCACAGAGTCCAGTGCCCAGCCAGGTTCTCCAGCTCCCAGGTCAGAATGCCACACCCACTTCCCACGTGTTTCTCTTTTTTCCAGATGTTCAACTCTGATACTCCAATCCTGTGGCTCCCCAGACTCTCTTCTGCTACAGCCACAGGTCTTGGGAAAGAAGTGGCACCCATGGGAGGAGGTTGAATCTGTTGAAGGGAAAAGCAGGGGACTGAAAGAAGCACCCACGGGGTGGACAGAAGTGAGGTTTCCCAGTCTGCTTCTCTCCTTTTTCCTTTGCAGGCCCCTGGAGCCTCTTGCCTGGCCTGGACATCTGGCCCCTCAGAACGACAGCTGCAGCGAGAGGCAGCTGAGGCCCTTGTAGGTCTGAAAGATTCATCCCAGGCTCCCCGCCTGACCCCATCTGTCCCCCTAAACCCTGCCTGGATCTCTCTGCTTCATCCCTGTGGCCCCCCAGGTAACCTTCCTAAGAAGAGAAGATGAGATAAGATTGGTTGGGCAATGATAGCTGTTAGGATAAGCACGAACTAACCAAAATGGGGCAGACACTAATGAAGGCCCTCAGCCCCAGGCCCCTAAGTTTCTCAGTCTGGCCTCTGACATTGCAGTTGAACATTTTTCAGTGAGTCACTCCTTACCAGTTTTGTTCTGAATGACAAATGTCCAGTGCCTTGACATCAAGGAAAATGAGGGCCTGGAAAGTAGAGACTTTCCAGGGGTTGGCATATAACAAAACACTGCAGAGCCTGGTCTCCAGACCCTACCTTCCACTTTGAGCCTGGAAAGGGAGTGAAGTAACCAGGGTATGGGCTGGAAGGAATGACAACTTTTCCAGAAGCTTCTATTCTGGTTGGGGAACCTGGAAACCTTCACAAGGCTCAGTGGCAGGACTGGAAGAAATATGAGGAAAGAGAAAGTTCAGTGGAACAGGGATGAAGGCTAAGAATGCCTCTGTCCACTGCGATATTGGTCTAGGTAGCAATTCTAAACCTGTGGGTCATGGCCCCTTTGGGGATCAAATGACCCTTTCACAGGGATCACTTAAGACCATCAGAAAACACAGATATTACATTACAATTCTTAACAGCAAAATTACACTTATGAGATAGCAATGAAAGTAATTTTATGGTTGGGGGTCACCACAACATGAGGAACTGTATTAAAGGGTCTCAGCATTAGGAGGGTTGAGAACCACTGCCCTAGAGGATCTGCTGGAACCAGGAGAGATGAGGCTGGGAGGCTTCTGATTATAGATATGTCTTTGAGTCTGGACCAGCAACTGTACAAGGGGACCCGGGGAATGTTCTGAGCTAGACAGTGCATGGTAGCTTTGGTGGAGGGACTGGAGAAAGCAAGCCTGGAGGCAGGCACACCAGCAAAGAGTAGGAACACAGGCTGGAAGGGGACAGGTCAGTGGGATAACAGTGGGTTGGATCTGACCTGGGCCTGCCCCTTCCTGTCTGCCTACAGCTCCTCCTGGGGGAAGAGGGTTCCAGCCTGCTGGCCCACCTCTGCGGCCCAGTCCCACTTCCTCTGTCTCTCTGCATATTGGGCGTCTGGGATCCATCTCCCTCCTCAGCTAGAAAGCGGAGGTGGAAGCTGCCTCACTGGGACAGAGACGACAGACTGCAGGCACAGCATATTTGGTATTTTATTTGAGTTTTGTATGGAATTTAATATAATGCAAGCTTCAGCTTTTTTTTTTTTTAAGCTTTCAGGTTCCTTTTATAGTGTGGGTATTTCTTTGGCTGAAAGTGGATATTCTCATAGCCCTTTCTGAATCCTAAGTCCCCCAATAAAGGCACTTGGGCAGTTTAAGATGACCTATATCTAAATACATTTTTGCATGAGTTTATGTTCTATATATGCCTGTGTGCTCATGTCTGTCTCTGCATGTGAAAACACAAAAATGTTCGCTTTGTATGTAGGTTTCTGTAAGCAAGAAATAAACCTTTGCCATTTAAGTCATCCAGATACAGTTTATTATCACAGCACGACCCAGTCTATCCTGAGAGAAAGCACTGTCATCTATTTAAGACTTTCCGCAAAGCCTGGCATGGTGGTTCACACCTGTAACCGGAAATTTTATTAATCTATATTTATTACTACCTAAACACCTATTACCTAAGAACCAACCCTGACCCTTTTGAAAGAACAGCAAGCCTCAAGCACAGGTCTGTGAAGACAAGTTGGTTCGCAGTCTGTCTCCAGGAACACCACAATAGCAGTCGCTCCATGGTCACCCGGCTGGGTCACTGACTGCCTCCTCACTTCAGTTTGGGCTCGAGGCCTCCTACGTTAGCCATGGCATCTCGGCCTTGCTGGAGATTCCTCACGGAACAGAGACTGCACTCCTGCCTGCCTTCTCTCAGGAGCTGCAGCCTCTGTCTCTGCGGTCTCCTCTCAGTCCTTTAGCTGCGGCCCCAGAGGGCATGTGCCTCACTCCTTGCTCACTCTTTTGGAGATTGCGGGCCTACAGACGGACGGACATAGCCTGAGACCACTTTACTCCCACCACTGGCCATAGCTCTCCTCAGCTTCCAGTTCAGCCTTCTTGAGCTGGCTCATAGCAGGGGTCCCTTTCTTACCTGCTGAGGCTTCTGACCGCCCAATTCTTACTGCCTCAAGGCTGGTGCAGCCTAAGGGCTGGCCATCGCAGGCTCTCACTTGAAGCTGCAGTCTCATCACCATCCATTAGGCTAGGACAGGCCTCTGGCACAACTCTGCTTCACACCTGTCTTTCATGTGCTCGCTTTCTCAGGGGGCCTCTCTTGTGGAGCTCTAGGGCTCTGTCCTTAAATGGGGAGTTGTCTCACAGTTTCTCAAAGTAACTCACAGCATGCGGGCTCTTGAAGTCCTTGGCCACACCCTTCTGTAGGGCACTTTCTCAAGGATTCTGGGACTTTGTAGCCACACCCCTCAGCAGGGCACTGTCTTGAATCTCTCTGAGCCACAGCTTTCCCAAAGAGGCTTCTACTGGCCTCAGTCCAATCTAGGCTCCACCCACTTAGACCATAATCCTTCTAGCATCCAAGCAATGCCAAGCCAAAAGCCCTTTTCAGTTTCCCAGAGTGCCTTCTCAATGGCTGACCAGGGCCACATGCTGCCAGGTGTTTTCCACAGGTACAAAGCTTGAGGCTGACTTCAAATGCCCTTTTAAGAGCTGCATTTCAGAAGCCCTTACATATTCACTGCACACACCTATGACCCCCCCAGCACTCACAAGGCTATGGAGGGGCACTGCTTACTGATTTGCTCATCATGATTTTCTCAGCCTGCTTTCTTACACAACTTAGGACTACCTGCCCAGGGTTGGTACCACAAACAGGGGGCTGGGCCCTCCCATTTCAGTCATTAATCAAGAAGCTGCCCCACAGATTTGCCTGCAGGCCAACCTGATAGAAGCATTTCCTGAATTGAGGGCTTCTTCCCAGATGACTACAGCTTGTATCAAATTGACCTTATGTCTACTTCACACACACACACACAATACCACTATTTAACAATTTCCTTTCTTGCTTATCCCCAAGATCTCATGTTAATATTAATATCACAATAAAAAACCCAGTCCCTTTTTGTGAGGGGGGAGTTTTCAAGACAGAGTTTCTCTATGTATCCCTGGCTGTCCTGGACCTCACTCTGTAGACCAGGCTGGCCTCGAACTCAGAGATCCGCCTGCCCCTGAGTGCTGGGATTAAAGACATACTCCACCGCACCCACTCACAGTCCAATTTTTAAAAGAGCTTTTTGTCGGGGCTGGAGAGATGGCTCAGCGGTTAAGAGCACTGCCTAGTGCTCTTCCAAAGGTCCTGAGTTCAATTCCCAGCAACCACATGGTGGCTCACAACCATCCACAATGTGATCTGGTGCCCTCTTCTGGAATGCAGGTGTACATGCAGATAGAGCACACATATGCATAAAATAAATAAAATAAATCTTTAAAAAAAAAAAAAGAGCTTTTTGTTTTCTTGTTTATGTGCATGGGTCTTTTGCTTGCATGTCTGTGCACTGTGTGCATGCCATGCCCAAGGAAGCCAGAAGAGGATATGAGTTTTTCTAAATTGGAATTAGAGGTGGCTGTGAGTTGCCATGTGGGTGCTAGGATTTGAACCTAGGTCCTCTGGAATTGCAGCCAGTGTGCTTAACTGCCATGCTGTCTCTCCAGGCCCAATTGTTGGTTTTGAAATAGGGTCTAACTCTAGCCTAGTTGGCTTCAAACTCATTTCGTAAGCCAGGCTAGCCTCAAACTCATGGCATTTTTCTTACCCCAGCTGGAGTGCTGGAATTACAGGTTGTTATTAAGAGCCACCAGGCCCAGCTAATAATGATGCATATGTTTATTAGTCCTCTGCTGTTGAGTCCTCTTTAAGTCATTCCAAACAAGACACCTAGTGAGGGGCTGGAGAGATAGCTCAGTGGTTAAGAGCACTGGCTATTCTTCCAAAGGACCCAGGTTCAAATCCCAGCACCCACATGGCAGTTCAAAGCTGTCTGTAATGGCTGGGTGTGGTGATGCACGCCTTTAATCCCAGCACTTGGGAGGCAGAGGCAGGTGAATCTCTATGAGTTTCAAGGCCAACCTGGTCTACAAAGTGAGTCCAGGACAGCCACTAGCAAGACCTGGAGAGCCCATCCTTGAGGCACCAGGGGCTGGGGGACCTCAGAGCTCAGCAACATACCTGATAACTGATTGTTCTTCCTAGCATTACCTGCATCCCTCTTTTTACTCAAGATGATGAATGATAATGGCATCCAAAGACACCTTGTTCTCTTAATTGGAGGCCTTGAGAAGGCAGGCTATTTCTACTGCACAGCACATTGCAGAATAACAGGCTTGCAGCTCTAATGGGGGAGCAAAGACTATAAAAGACCAAAAGACTAAAGCCAGCCTCATGAACTCCAGTCCCTCCCGTTATAACTTAGATATACGATGTTAATAGACCTGCCTAAGCCTCTAGCAGTGTTCTTCCAGTGACCCATGACTGAACCCACATAGTCACAGAGCTGGGGAGCGCTACAAACGAAACTCAGCTAAGACTGCTGCTCAGGGCTGATCAAGGGTCCCCAGGCTTCCAAGGCCACACAGCCAAAAAGGACAAAAGAAAAGGGCATCATAACAAAGGGCAGTGATGGAGACTAAGGTGATATGAGAGCAGTGAGAAGGCTCAGCAGGGACCGCGATTGCCACTAAGCCCAAGGACCTGAGTTTGAGCCCCAGAAGCCACATGAAGGTAGAAGATGAGAACCAACTCCAGAGTGCTATCCTCTGACCTCTACACTGTGCTGCAGACATACCCCCTACACACACGCACACACACCAATTAACTAATTAAATTAAAAGAAAGGCTGGTTATGTTAGTGTACCTCAGCAGTTAGCTGGGGTATACAGCTTTTAAGTAAATAAATGACGGGGGAGGGAGCAGAGAGAAGGCCCTCTCACTTTTCTGGAGCCCAACTCTTATGTCAGACTGCGCAAGGCTTTCCACACCATTAGCTAGCCAACTTATCTTTCAAATCGTGTGGACCCTAAATGGTGCCTGAGGGCCTGTGGCAAAGGAACAGAGGTCAGCCTTGAGAAGACTTAAAAAATAAGCTTTGTGATAGCGCCCCCGGCCATCACCACATCTCCTTGCTGCTCACGTGCTCACCCACCTGGCCACCCACCCACATGGCCAGCATTAAGCTTAAGCCCCTGTCAGAACAAGGCTTTGAGGGACACATGAAGGAGCTAGGAGTAGGACTGGCTCCTAGGAAAATGGATGCCATGGCCAAACCAGACTGCATCATCACTTGTGACAGCAACAATATCACCATCAAAACCAAGAGCGCTATCTCTGTGAGTTCGAGGCCAGCCTGGTCTACAAAGCGAGTCCAGGACAGCCAGGGCTGTTACACAGAGAAACCCTGTCTCGAAAAACCAAAAAAAAAAAAAAAAAAAGTAGCCAGCCAGGCGGTGGTGGCGCATGCCTTTAATCCCAGCACTTGGGAGGCAGAGGCAGGCGGATCTTTGCGAGTTCGAGGCCAGCCTGGTCTACAAAGCGAGTCCAGGACAGCCAGAGCTGTTAAACAGAGAAACCCTGTCTCGAAAAACCAAAAAAAAAAACCAAGAGCGCTTTGAAGATGGCACAGTTTTCTTGTACCCTGGGAAAGAAGTCTGGTGAAACTACAGCTGAATGATAGAAAAAGTCAGACAGTCTGCACCTTCACAGACAGTGCCCTGGTTCAGCATCAGCCGTGTGATGGGAAGGAAAACACAACAAGAAGAAAACTGAAAGATGGGAAGTTGGTGGTGGATGATGTCACAAACTAAATCACTTGTGCTCAGGTCTATGAAGTGGAGTAAGAATTTCATCATCAGCCGGGCGTGGTGGCCCAGGCCTTTAATCTCAGCACTGGTAAGGCAGAGGCAGGTGGATCTCTGTGAGTTCGAGGCCAGCCTGGTCTACAAAGTGAGTTCTAGGACAGCTAGGGTTCTGTTACACAGAGATACCTTGTCTTGAAAACGCTCAAAAAAAATCTTCCTCACCTTTAACAGGAGTTAGCTGACTGACTAAGTTCAGTTCAATGAGCAGGTCATAAATATCTATACTGAGTCTTTGGTTTTATTTTTCATGGCTGTGTTCAATTATTTTTTATCACAAATACTTTACATGAAACCCATGTCAAAGTGTGATTTATCTAGGGTCATTCCTTTGGTTAGTAAATAAATGTGTTTCTGCTAAAAAAACAAAAAAATTAAAAAAAGAAGCCAGGTGTGGTGACGCACGCCTTTAGTCCCAGCACTCAGGAGGCAGAGGCAGGCGGATCTCTGTAAGTTCAAGGCCAGCCTGGTCTACAGAGTGAGTCCAGAACGGCCAAGGAATACACACAGAGAAACCCTGTCTCGAAAAACCAAAAAAAAAAAAAAAAAGAAAAGAAAGAAAAAGAAATTTAAAAAAGTTTTGTGTGGTGACACAGGCGTTTTTTTTTTGTTATTGTTATTGTTTTTTGTTTTGTTTTGTTTTTCCAAGACAGGGTTTCTCTGTGTATCCCTGGCTGTCCTGAACTCACTTTGTAGACCAGGCTGGCCTTGAACTGAGAGATCTGCCTGTGCTCTTAACCCATTGAGCTATCTCTCCCGTGCATGACACATGCTTTTAATCCTTGTTCTGGGAGAAGGAGAAGCAGGTGAACCTCTATGGCTTCAAGGTGAGCCTAGTTTATATAGAGAGTTCCAGGCTAGCCAGGGCTACATACTGAGACTCTGCCCTGAGCTGGGCACAGTGACACACACGCACGCACACTCCTCTTGCTTCCACATCGCCACGTCTCTGAGTAGTAGAGCACTCTTCACCTGCTGCTGGGAACCCTGAGCATTCAGCCAGTGGACTGTGATCACTGGTTTCCTGTCCCTTCCTTACCTGATGCCATCACAGATGATGCTAATCTGAGCGTTGAGCTTCCAAGCTTTTGTCTTAATGCTCGACAAAATGACCAATAAGTTTCCAACCATGAAATGCCCTCCTTGTGAGACAGAGTTTCTCTGTGTAAACCTGCCTGTCCTGGACTCTCTCTGTAAACCAGGCTGGCCTCAGATATCTGTCTGCCTCTGCCTCCCAAGTGCTGAGATTAAGGTGTGTGCCACCACAACGGGCCCAGGTTTTCTTTGCATTTTACATTCTGTCTTTGAAAATCCAAATTCTGGTCACTCTGGCCCTATGGGAACATGGCCCACTCCTGACCACCCTCGTAGTCTATAGCTTTATGTCTTTTTTTTGTGTGTGTGTTTGTATGAGTTCTATAGATCACACTAGAGTAGTCCAGGGAAGCAAATGATCTCATAATCCCTACTCCATCCAGGTTACACTTGAATCCTCAGTCCTGGCTCGTGTAGGCTCTCCACTTACCCCATCTCCTTGGACAGTTAGCTGTGCAATGCTATGCTCATACTCTACAGACAGCTGGTGATCATACCCTGTATAGATCCAGAGTTTTTCCCCAAAGCAAGATCTATCCTTTTATCTGACTCGGTATCTGTGTTAAGCTCTTCAGGCCTTTGTGTTCCTTACAGGTACAAACTTGATCATTCTAAGCTGTGCTATTGTCAATCTATATCCCCAACCCCCAAAATAATT
Organism: Lophiomys imhausi; assembly: GCA_907164525.1. Lineage (NCBI taxonomy): Eukaryota > Metazoa > Chordata > Mammalia > Rodentia > Muridae > Lophiomys > Lophiomys imhausi. Next base: position 2,606,861 of record CAJQZJ010026257.1, on the reverse strand, counting down.
ATTCCAAGAGGACAGGCCTGTTTTGCAGTTTCTCTCTGGGGAACTCAGAGTGAATGACCGAGTAAACCAGGTTCTGTCTGGTCCTTAGGAATTGTGTTCCTACTAAGTTTGTGAACTCCAGTACTGACAATTAAGCACCATAAAATCAACAACTTCCTGCCTCAGGCCATTCTTTTTCATTCAACTTACTTTTTTAGTTTTACAGAAAATAGTGTTTCTGGGCTGGAGAGATGGCTCAGCAGTTAAGAGCACTGACTGCTCTTCGAAAGGACCCGGGTTCAAATCCCAGCACCCACATGGTTTATAGACACTTCATAGCTATCTATAATGGCCATATGTGGTGGTGCACACCTTTAATCCCAGCACTCAGGAGGCAGAGGCAAGCAGATCTCTGCGAGTTTGAGGCCAGCCTGGTCTACAGAGTGAGTTCTACGACAGCTAGGGCTACACAGAAAAATCTCATCTCAGGAAAAAAAATTAAAAACCCAGCCCAGGCTACAGAATGTGGAAAAAAAATTTCCAACTACATATTAGACAAAGGATTCAAAGGCTGGAAAGACAGCTCAGTGGTTAAGAGAACTGACTGCTTTGCCAGAGGACCTGGGTTTGATTCCCAGCACCAACATAGCAGCTCACAATGGTCAATAACTCCAGTTCTGACATCCTTCTGGCCTCTGTGGATACCAGACATACATGTGGTATACAGACATACTTACAGGCAAAACACCCATCGCATACTGAATTATTTGTTTAAAAAAAAAACTACATTGAGTGACTGGAGAGACGCCTCAGTGGGTTGCCATACAAGCCTGAGGGCCTGAGTTTGAATCCCCATGACAAAAGTGAATCCAGGTGTCACAAATGCATATCTGTAATCCCAGAACTCATACTGCCAAGATGGAAAGCAGAGAATTTCCAGAAGCTCATGGATTGGCAAGCCTGATGTAAGCAGCAAGTGACAAAAGACACTGCCTCACACAAGGTGGAAGGTGAGGACCGATACAGGTTTTCTTCTGATTGACGTAAACACTGTTAACACACACACACACACACACACACACACACACACAAAACACTGAGATTCTACTTGACACCAATCAAAACATATTGCAGTAGTTTAAGAAATGCCCCCCATAGTCTTAGGCATTTGAATATTTGGTCCCCAGTTGATGGCACTATTTGGAGAGGTTTAGATGGTGCAACCTTTCTGGAAAAAGTATGTCACTAGGGGTGGGCTTTGGAAGTAAAAGCCTCTCACCACTTCCAGTTTGCTCTCTCTCTCTCTCTCTCTCTCTCTCTCTCTCTGCTTTGTGCTTGCTTTTGAAGATATAAGCTCTTAGCTCCTAGGTTCTGCCACCATGCCTGCCTGCTGTCATGATGGACTCAACCCTGTGGAACCATCAGCCCAAATAAATTCTTTTTTTTTTTTTTTGTTTTTCAAGACAGGATTTCTCGGTGTAACAGAGCCCTGGCTATCCTGGACTCACTTTATAGACCAGGCTGGCCTCCAACTCACAGAGATCTACCTGCCTCTGCCTCCCGAGTGCTGGGATTAAAAGCGTGCACCACCACACCTGGCTTCTTTTTTTTTTTTTTTTATAAGTTGCCTTGGTTGTGGTGTTTTATCACAGCAGCAGTGACATAATACCGTTATCAAGAATATTAATAACAGCCGGGCGGTGGTGGCGCACGCCTTTAATCCCAGCACTTGGGAGGCAGAGGCAGGCGGATCTTTGTGAGTTCGAGGCCAGCCTGGTCTACAAAGCGAGTCCAGGACAGCCAGAGATATTCAGAGAAACCCTGTCTCGAAAAACCAAAAAAAAAAAAAAAAAAATATTAATAACACCTGCCCCTAGAGGTATTGCAGATGTGAATGCTATATCACAGGTGCATCAGTAGGTGGCAGAGGAGAGAGGCTATATCTACATTCAGTGTTCTGACCTATGAACATCTGCATGAATAGTAGCCTAACATTCCTGGAAAAAAAGCAAGCTGGATACCAACACTACTTTGGCACCATGGGGTAGCCTGTGATGACTACCAGACCAGTACCAGGCAAGCACCAGATGGGTTCCCAGGACAGGAAACAAGCAGAAACTAGAATAACCCTGCCTAGCCCTGGATGTGGGGGTTGTGGGTGAGCCAGCCCTGAGGGAATGAGTGTGGAAGAGTCAGCCCTGCCTTCTGTCTGCTATGTGGTGGTACTGGCTAGGGAGAGATGCCCTCCTCTCCCTTTTGCCCTCACCACCATTGGCCAACAGGAGGCCTGGCCCAGATGAGGGTCACAAGAGGAGAGTTGTCCCTGCCCCTCACATGCTGCAGCACTCAGGAGAGCAGGCCCTGTACCTTTCCTAGGTAGCACACTACCGCCTGTCCTGGAGATAGGGGCTGTGAGAGAGACAGCCCTGAGGGAGTGAGTATGGGAGAGCCAGCCCTGCCTTCAGTCTGCTATGTGGAGGTGTTGGCTAGGGAGAGATGGCTCCCCTCCCTTTTGCCCTCACCACCATCTGGCCCAGAAGGGGTCACAAGAACAGGAGAGCTGTCCCTGACCCTCACATGCTGCAGCACTCAGGAGAGCAGGCCCAGTACCTTTCCATAGTAGAACTGGTCACGCAAATGGAGGTTGCAGGTCCAGAACCAGGGCTTTGAGTTGGCCCACCCCAACATCTACCCCATGGATGAACTGCTGGAGTGCAAGAGATCAGTTCCACAACCCAAGACTGCAGGATCTCCATGACATAGGACAGTTATGGCATATCTGAGAGGAGTTCCAGTGAGGTTCCAGTACTGATGGAGGACCAGAAACCAGGGGCCTCACACCAGACCAAGGAATCATTATAATGAACATCTGCAAGCAGAAGGTGTGGACAAAGGGAAATATTGTGGGACATACTGAGATACACTGCAGTTTCCACATAGAGCTGTTACTTTTTTATGCTGGGACAGATTGCAAGGGTGGAGGGTGGGTCTGGAGGGAGGTGGGAGATGAGAGGGAACAGAGTGCATGATGTGAAATTCACAAAATAAAAATTTTTCAATAAAAAAGGAGAAAAAGAATATTAACAGTCGGTCTGTGGTGGTGCACACCTTTAATCCCAGCACTCTGGAGGCAGAGGCAGGCAGAGCTGGTGAGTCCAGGACAGCCAGGGCTATTACACAGAGAAACCCTGTCTCCAAAAACCACACAAAAGAAAAGAATGTTAATAAAATGCTGAAGATGTGGAGAAAGAACACCCCGTTCACAGTTGGTAGAAATGTGAGCTTGTGCAGTCACCATGAAAATCTGTTCAGAATTCATCAGAAAATTAAAGACAAGGGGGCTGCAGATGGCTCAGATAGTTAAAAGTGCTGTCGGCTCTTGCAGAGGACCTAGGCTCTATGTATCTTGGTTACATATACCCAAAGGACTCTTAATTCAACATACCACAAAGATATTTGTATATTGGTATGTATAGCTACACTTACAGATTTCCAAACTAAGGAACAGATAAAGTGCTGTACACATACATACAATGAAACTTTTTGAAACTATAAAGAAGTAATGAAAGCCAGGCCTGGTGGCGCACGCCTTTAATCCCGGCACTCAGGAGGCAGAGGCAGGCAGATCTCTGTGAGTTCAAGGCCAGCCTAGTCTACAAAGTGACTCCAAGACAGCCAGAGATACACAGAGAAACCCTGTCTCGAAAAACCTAAAATAAAAAAAAAAGTAATGAAGCTGGGAGGTGGTGGCCCACACCTTTGATCCCAGCAGAGGCAGGCGGATCTCTGAGTTGAGTCCAGCCTGATGTACAGAAAGAGTTCATGACGGAACCCATTGCTGTATATGCTGACCTGGAAAATTAATGAAAAAAATGTGTCCACATATTAACTGCTCACAGTCTCTCCCCCTATCAATCCTACACCGAAGTCACATCTGGCGAGTCCACACTGAAGCAACTGGCCAGACAGAAACAACCTAAGGATTTTTTCCCCTCAGTTGGTGGGGGGGGGCGTTAGTTTATTGTCACATGGTCCCATGCCCTTGGGCAGATCACTTCACTGTGGTACTGGGGAGGTCCTGCTGATGGGTTTCCCTTGAAACCGGACAGGGATGGTACAGGAAGATGCCCCAGGCAAGATAGACTTCCCAGTTCAATCACTCCTAAGCAAAGTCACCTTTCACAGCCTCTCACCAGTGGCGTCCTAATATGAATTCATCACGGGATTAATCTACTGATTAGGTCAAGGGTCCTCACACTCAAACTGTGGGGAAATCCTCATGGATGCTCCCGGAACTGCACGTTACTAATCTCACAGGCAGTTTTTGTATTGAAGTTGGTTTTGTTTGGGGGTTTTGACATAAGGTCTCTGTGGTGGTTTGAACAGGTACAGGCCCCATAGATTCATGTGTTTGAATGCTTGGCCATAGGGAGTGGCACTCTTAGGAGGTGTGGCCTTGTTGGAGGAAGTATGTCACTGTAGAGGCAGGCTTTGAGGTCTCACATATGCTCAAGCTATGTGTGCCCAATGTGACACATAGTCTCTCCCTGGTGCCTGCAGATCACAATGTACGACTCTCTGCTTCTTCTCCAGCACCATATCTGTCCATAAGCCACCATGCTTCCCGACATGACAGTAATGGACTAAACTTCTGAACTGTAAGCCAGCCCCAGTGAAATGGTTTCCTTTATGGGTTGCTGTGACCATGGTGTCTCTGCACAGCAATAAAACCTTAAGACAGTCTCCTTATGTTTGGCTGCCTTAGAACTTAGTTTGAGGGGCTGGAGAGATGGCTCAGCTAGAGCACTGGTTGTTCTTCCAAAGGACCCAGGTTCAAATCCCAGCACCCACATGGCAGTTCACAGCTGTCTGCAATTGCCGGGTGTGGTGGCTTAAGCCTTTAATCCCAGCACTAGGGAGGCAGAGGCAGGCGGATCTCTGTGAGTTCAAGGCCAGCCTGGTCTACAAAGTGAGTCCAGGACACCCAGGTACACAGAGAAAGCGTGTCTAGAAAAAAAAAAAAAAAAAAAAAACTTAGTTTGACCCCCAAATTTGTACTAATCTTGCTTGCCTGAGTGTTAGGACTATACATGTGTATCACTATACCCAGCCCACTTAGGTGTTTAAGATTTTTTTTTTACTTATAATTATGTATATAAGGGTGCAAATGCACATGCATTCGTGCAGGTACCTGAGGAAGCCAAAAGAGGACATCTAGTCCTTTGCAGGTAGAGTTGGAGGTGATTGTGAGTCATCCCCCAGTGTGGGTGCTGGGAATTGAACTCAAGTCCTCTGAAAGAGCTGAGGCCATCTATCTCTCCAGACCCTCAAATTGACTTGACTTTTCTCTTTGTCTTATGTATTAGTAATTCGTTTCTTTTTAACATTTTTCTAAATCTTATTGGTGTGTGTATAGAGGGGTGCACACACGTGGGATGGGGAACATACGTGTACCACTGGACATGTCTGTAGGAGTCAGAGGACCAATTTCTATAGTTGGTTCTTTTTCCCATCATGGGTTCCAAGACTCACTCAGGTCAACAGGCTTGCATAGCAAGAACCTCTAACTACTGAGCCATCTCAATGGCCCTCGTTTTTTTTAAATCTTGAATAACATTTAATTGGTCTGGATGTAACACAGCCTCATTTTATGCGCTCTGAGAGGAGGTTGGTAGTGCAAAGGAAAAAACTCAGAGCCTGCATAGTGACACTCCCGTAGCATGAAGCAGGAGGATCATGGGTTCAAGGCCAGCCTTGGATAGATAGGAAGTTCCAGGCCAGTCGCGGCTAAACAATGAGAACCTGTCTCAAAACAACAAAAAATATAAATAGCAAATAAATAAATAATAAGGAAGGAAAGAAGGAAGGAAAAGTTAGCCTGGATGATGACTAAAGGGACAAATGGAGGAACACCGGAGGACTGAGCAAACTCCAGCACTAGATGGCAGAGCTGAACATCCACCAAGGTCCCGCCTCTACCTCTTTGTCCCCGCCCTACTCTTCTCCCCGAGTCCAACGCCTTATTTCCATACCACAAGCGTCAAAGGAGCTGAAGCAATTTCCGCCCGAAAAAGGGCGGGACTTCCGGGTAGTCCTGCTCTCGCAAATACTGGTGCTAGGACAAAAGTTAGTGGTAACCACATGGCATCCTTGCCTTTTCGATGGGTTTCCCGTCACGGTTCCGCCCGTACTGCTTCCATTTCCGGCCAAGGAAACGCTACTTCACAAGGAAACGGGCTCTCGCGCCGAATCCCGCCATCCTTCCGTGCTCTGTCAACTTCGCCCGCACTTCCGCCCTCAGTAGTTTCCGCCAGTCCCGTTGCCACCAGACACCCAAGGCTCAAAGGAAGCCAGGTTCTCCCAGCTCTCTCCGGTCACGCCTAAGGAAACGGAAAGAGGAAGCACGACCCTTACTCTCATCCCCGGGCCCTTCTCTTGGCTTCTCCACCCCTTCCTCTTACAGGCCCTCCCACTTTAGGTGGAGACGAAGCCGCATTCGCCCTCAGAGAGGCGGAGACCTGTGGTCTAGCCGCTCTCGCGAGCACTCTGTGCTCTCGCGAGGCTTGACGCCCGACTTGTGCGCCCGGGAAACCCCGTCGTTCCCTTTCCCCTGGCTGGCAGCGCGGAGGCCGCACGGTAAGCGTGGGCTCTGGGGCCGGCTGTGCGCAGGGCCACGGGACCGGGCTGTCTGGCCCCGAGAGCTCGTGCCGGGGACCGCGGGAGGCCCGGCGCGGGGTCGCTCCGCCTTCTGCAGCCGCGGCCACGTGCGAGCGGCAGGCCCGGACATGCCTGATCGCCACAACCCCGGGAGCCCAAAGGGTTAGGTGGGCTCCGGAGGGGTGGTGAATGGAGCGCCCGGGGAACGTGGGCTGAGGGAGAAGGGTGTGGAGGAGTCTCCCACGCCGGGTTGCTGGGATCCGCATGGCGTGTGCACCCGGGAACTCTGTTGGACCCACCAGAGCCGAGCTGCATTTGAAATGAAATGAGCCTGGGTGGATGTCGGGGCTTCGGTTTGGATTGGAGAGGAGCAGGATTGGTGTTGACCCCGACCCACGGCCGTGTTTTGCACCGAGCCTCATGTCGACATGCTTGTCCTCTTCTCGCAGATGCCTGGAGTTACTGTAAAAGACGTTAACCAGCAGGAGTTCGTCAGAGCTCTGGCAGCCTTCCTCAAAAAGTAAGTGTTAGGACTGAGGCCCGACCCCTGTGAGCTGTGACCCCCCGATGTGTGGCTAGTCCGCCTGGGCACTGAACTGGGGCCGTTTCCGTTTTGGCCTGTGTGTGTTTATCTGCTGTCCGTCAAATTTGCTCTTTCCGATTTTGTTATGTTGGGGTGGTGAGGGCATGTGTGAAGTTTTCTGAACTGTGCCTTTCTCGATTCTCTTGGTCCTAGGTCCGGGAAGCTGAAAGTCCCCGAATGGGTGGACACAGTCAAGCTGGCCAAACATAAAGAGCTTGCTCCCTATGACGAAAACTGGTTCTACACACGAGCTGGTGAGAGCTGGGGCCTCTGCCTGGGAGTGAGGAGCCGGGTGACCCCAGGCAGGGACCTTTGTCTTCCCCTCCCAACTGTGCACTAGGAGGAAACAGATCTCATGGTTTAAGTAGCTCAGAAAGAAAGCCCGGGAACAAATGAGGGGTTCGTGTTTTGCTTGTAAGTGCTCACTTGAATGCCTGAGAGCTTTCTGCCTCCGTGGTTTAAATTTACATCCATGTCTACGAGTCGTGTTTAGTGGTTGCCAAGTTGAGAATGCTGCCCCTTGTTCTAAAGGAAACTTAGGGCTCCTGGTGCCCAAAAAGAAAACTTTGAGATGCCCCTCCAATCTTCCTTGAGTTTCCATATTTTGCACATCCTTTCATACTCTGGGCTGGGGTCGGTGTGGGTTGTACCAAGGTTGTAGTTTTCTGTCCAGGCCTTTGCTAGGGGGCCCCAGCCTGAGAACTCGCCAGGTCATGAGAAGTAAGTTGCGCCTCACTTCAGAATGTGAAGCTGTTTATAAACTTGAAACTTATTAAGTCAAATGTCCATGGGATCCACTTTGTTTTCAGGCTTTGTCATGGGCACAGGGACCGTCCTGACTCTCAACACAGCCTCTGAAAGCCAAAAGGTCAATTCCACAGTGTGGGAAAAGGTGGGTGCATCCACCTGCCAACGCATCTTTTGAGAATGAGGGTGATGTAGGGAAGGTGGTGAAGGCCTAGCTGAGAAATGTCCTCCCCTTGTAGTAAGCAAATGCCCAACATCACTGAGAGTGTTCCAGGTAGTAGGTTAGGGCAGCAAGAGGAGCAATGTTAGTTTTCTCTGGGTAGAGTACATGCTCTCTAGTCTATATCTCCTAGACAGAATTGTCTGGTTTTTGCAGTTGGTATTGGGGAGGTCCACCAGCTAGTGGTGTGAACCTACCACCCTTGCAACTGTTGCTGGTTTTGTGGATTTTGTTTTGGGTTTGTTTTTGGTTTTTTGGAACAGGGTTTCTCTGTGTGTCCTGGCTGTCCTGTCACTTTGTAGACCAGGCTGACCTTGAACTCAGAGATTTGCCTGCCTCTGTCCCGAGTGCTGGGATTAAAGGTGTGCTTTGGTTTTATGTTTTGAGACTGGGTCTCACTGTATATGTCCTTTTCAGCTTGGAATTTGCTAACCTCTGCCTCTACCTCTCGAGTATTGAGGGTTGATCTCCGCTTTCTGCATATTTTAGACAAAACACCAGGCTATATCCCAAGTGGAGTGGGATTAGCAAGAGATGGAATCAGGCCAGGTCACTCTTGCCTTTAATCCCAGCATTTTTTGGGACAGAAGACAGATGGTTTGAGTTTGGAGCTAGGCCTGATGGTGTGTGCTTGTAGTCCCAACACTTGGTGGACTGAGACAGGAGCTGAGAGTTCTAGGCCCGCCTGAGCATCAGGAAGACCCAGCATAGTAAGTGTGTTGATAATGTTAGAGGCCTGTGGCTCTTTGCTGAGCATCACTAGGTGTGTATCCTCTGTTCTCCTTTACTGAACTCCAGAAGTCCCTTGTGCACCTCCTTTCCTAGCTACCTTGTGGTATTTGTCAGTGTTCTGGAGTCTAGTGGGTTTTTGTGTGGTTTGGGCCAAAAGCTTATGCTGTTGTCACATTGTAGCACTAAGTTAGGTTAGCCCTGTTCAAAACTTTTCCAGACCATATTTGCAGTTCTCTCTAGATGATTGGGAGCTGGCATGTTTTGCCTCTTGCATTTGGCTAGAGTGCAATGGGTAGCAGGCTCATGCTTGTTTTGGAGAGTGAACAAAGGCCTCAAGACAAAAGGTGGGACTCCCCTGGGTTGGGGGGACAGGGCTGTGGACTTGGGGTCTCAAGGTGGTGGGTTAGGAACAGGAGGCCCCACTTGATGAGAGTTCAGTGTGACGTTGGTAGGAACCCACTTCTATTGGAGAACCAGTAGCAGGGACCTTTGTCTTCCCCTCCCAACTGTGCACTAGGAGGAAACAGATCTCATGGTTTAAGTAGCTCAGAAAGAAAGCCAGGAAAGTAATTTTGCCTTAGAAAACTGTACAGGTTCCTCGCCCCACACTTCGACACCTTTGGTCAAGATGATAAATAGTTCTTTCTTGAATCCAAAAGGGAATGCGCATAAACTGGAGTAGCGGGCCAGTGTCTTGTAGTCAGCTGACAGGTGGTTCTCCACTGGATGGTCGTGGTACTGGAAGGGGCTGTCAGACGCCATTACAGCAGCGAGTGGGCCTTGTTGCGGTCTCCCCCCCCCCATCCACCGTATTTGCGCTTGGGGCAGTTGCTTTATTTGGTGCTGTTGTACAGACACTGGAGAGCTCTGTACCTGTGCTGGTGCTGGCATTCAAGCACTCACTGTGTCGGGGTGGTATTGGTCCCACGTCCTGCCTGGTGAGACCGAGATTCTCTACCCTAAGGAAGAGCAGATGGCTCGGTGCCGACAGGTTCTGGCATGGGAGGTGGAGTAGTGGCTGGAGCATTCGAGTGGGTTTTCAGGGTTGGTGTTGTCTGGTGATGTCGCCTCACGAGAATATGGGAAATGACCCTGAATGAGTCGGTTAATCCTGACAGAGATGGGTCTGTGGCTTAAAAAAAAAATCTAAAGCAAAATGAGCAGAGGCTGGAGGCCCACTGTGGGAGCAAGGTGGGTGGACGGGTCAGGGGAACCCACTCACTGGGTCAGTAACAGCCCTCGCTGGTACAGGAGTCACTGAAATGAATCTACTATTCCCTGTGGCTCTTTGTGGACAGAAAAGAGGTGGCAGCCGGGCCAGTCAGGGTGGCTGCCTGGGTTTGGCATAAGTATGAAACCATCCCTGTGTTCCCTAGGCAGGTACAGCTGTGTGGTAGCTGAGTCTAGGTGTGTCTTGGGGGCCCATCCCTCACTCCTAAAGGGCATAAAACCAATGAGCACTTGCAACCTGGATAGTAGCAGTGCATGGGCTGTGATCCTTGTCCTTGACTGCAGCCTGGGAACCCACCACCATGCAGAGGATGACTGACGGCTCCAGTCAGCCCTCTAGGTTTTGCTGAAGCTTGTTAAGCCGTAAGGGTGCCCCCGGGGACAGCGATCCTGTGACCATGCCTGAGTGCACGTCACTAGTTGGAGGCACCCACCACAGAAAGACCCTGCCAAGTCCTTACCCTGGTGCTCTCCAGGACTAAGCTGTGCCGCAAAGGTTCCTTCTCCACTGTCCTGCAGAGATGGACACTTGACAAGCGTTGTCTAGAGCACAGGGCCAGTCAGCCTTGGGAGAGGGATAAGGGCCCAGGGGTCTCAAGCTCCGATTTTGGCACACGCTCTTCATTTCCCCTGTAAAATAGTGAGACGTTGCCTCAATTCACATAGTGAATGAGAAGTACATGACCTCAGGCTCCCTCTTACCCCTCCACAGCTTCCACAGCACGACACCTATACCTCCGTGGTGGTGCAGGGGTTGGCTCCATGACCAAGATCTATGGAGGACGGCAGAGAAACGGTGTGAGGCCCAGCCACTTCAGCAGAGGCTCCAAGAGTGTGGCCCGCCGGGTCCTCCAAGCCCTGGAGGGGCTGAAAATGGTGGAAAAGGACCAAGATGGGTATGCAGGGTTGTAGCTGGTCCAGGGTAGTCATTGTCCTCCATTGGTGACGTGGTGAAGCTGATAGACCACCCTACAAATGGAGTTACGGGGCCTTCAGAAAGCACAGTGAGGGCCTCACCCAGACCTCTTTGGCTCTGGGAAGGTAATTTAGTGACTGTCCACTTTCATTAGCCTGCTCGTTAACTTTTCCCAATTGATTTTTCAAGGCTTTTGATCTAATGCTTGCACAAGCGACGCTCTGTCAGCTCCCAAGGGTCTCCCACTCCTGCCCCCAGCTCAGCTCGTTAGGATGCAGCTGGCTTGGGCACAAGTGGGACTTGGCAAGCTGAATGTAGTTCCATCACTTGGTACTTTCTTCTGTTTGGCCTAGGAGGGGAGTTGGGCCATGCTCATCTTATGGCTGTAATTTTTTTTCTTTGCACAGGGGCCGCAAGCTAACACCTCAGGGACAGAGAGATCTGGACAGGATCGCAGGACAGGTGAGGGGGTGAACTTTGTACTTCTGTTGGGTCATAACCTGGGGGGGGGGGGAGAGGTCACGGTGGGAAAGGAAAAACAAGTCTGTTCAGTTGCTGGGGACTGGGTGCTTGGGATACACTGCCCAGCCCAAGGCTGTCCTTGGGCCTCTGTTAAGTTAGGCCCGCACCTCCATACAAATGACTAGGTTGGGTTATAGCCACTCTTCCTCCTTCCTCTAGGACTTACTTGACACCGGTGCAGACAGTTTGGAAGAGATAGAGATGAGGTAGCAGGCTGGTTCAGACCCACCTCTGCAGACACTAGGCTGAGTGACTTCCCACTGCCTTCTGTGTCAAATGATCTCTCACCCTGAGAAGCAGTGGTGTGAACAGGAGCCCCTGGGGTCTGATAGGCACTCCAGGCCTAATTTTCTCTCTATTACAGACTCCACCTCCTAAGAGTCTTGGAAGATTTTAGCCTTGAACTCTTGATCTTAGTAGAAGGGGGCCTGACACAAAACAAACTTTGGCATGGTGACCTTTCCCTCAGGACAGTGGGCAGAAGCTAATTTTCCTTGAGCCCTGGAGGTGTCTACAATAATGAGGCCTGCAGTATGAATGTGTTTACATGTAGGTAGTGATCCATGACAAAACTTTGATCCTTCTCTGTCTTCCCACAGGTGGCAGCTGCCAACAAGAAGCATTAGAACAAAGGATGCTGGGTTAATAAATTGCCTCATTCATAATTCTGGTCTTGGTCTGTTTTTGTTTTCAAGACAGGATTTCCCTGGTTATCCTGTAGATTGGGCTGGCCTCAAACTCAAAGATCCTTCTGGCTGCCACCCTTAACCAGCTCTAGACTGGGTCTCTTGATTGTTTGGGAGTAGAGGAGTGAGCATTGGAGTCACGCCTTTTCTAAAAGACAGGTGATCCTGTGGTGTTTGTGATAAGACTGGGCTTTAGGTGCCCCAGGCCACATCCTTGTCAGATAGAATTCCCAGAAGGGAAGGGATTTCAGATTTTTGGAAGGCAACATAGATGGGAGTGACCTTGGCTTCCCCTAACAGTGAGTCCTTGTTCCAAAGGTAGGCCCTGCACTGCAGTCTAGGCCTCAAGGCATCGATCAGTATGCGTGGTTCAGATTTAACTGCCTGGTTCATCCTAGTCCATATAGTACAGTTGGATGTGCTAGGCCTACTAACAGTCCTGGCACCTCCCCACAGATGCTTGATGGCCAATTCAGGCCTTGAAATCCCATGTCTGTAGCTTACTACTCCTGTTTGTGACAGATTAAGGTGCCAGGTGGAGCTGTAGCATGAAGCAGAACTCTTGTCCTTAGCAGAAGTGGCTGGTTTCTCCTCCAGCATGTGGCTCTCCCAGTGTCAAGTGCATGCCAGGCAGTTTGCAGATGTTTTCCATGCCCACCAATCCTCTGAAGTGTGTCCTGTGGCATTTGAAGGAGTCTCGAGGTAGCTTGGTCTGCAATGGTCTCGGCCTGTGGTCCCTCAGTGCAGTCCTACTCGGGCAACCGCAGTGCCCTCTAGAAAGGTGAAGCTCAAAACACTGCTCAGGCTGCCCTAATCATGTGTGGTTCAGTGAACGTGTATCTGACCCCTGCCCCACAGAGCTGTGGGTGTGATGCCAGACCTTAGCCCTCACCCTCCAGTTCCCCTTCGGCCACTAGGGGGCAGGCACCAGCCACTGCTGAACAGAGTAAATTGCAGCTTACCTGAGTAGGAGCCGGAGGGCTGAAAAGACTCATGGCCCGAGCTAGCTTTGAACTTACTCTGTGACCTAGAATGACTTAGAACTCCTGACACACACACACCTCCACCTTCAGAGTGTTGGGATTGAATTGTGCACCACTAAATCTGGCCACGTGCCCTATTTTTAAATTATAAAATGTTTCAGACTTGCAAAAGCTCTCCACTCATGCATGGCTGGGAAGATGGCTTCAGGGCTTAAGAACATTTGCTGCTCCTCCGGAAGACCTGAGTTCAGTTTCCAGCATTGATGTCAGGTGACTCACAACTGTAACTCCAGGGAATCCAGTGCCTCTGGCCTCAAGGGCACCTACCTATACTTAGGTGCGCATAGCTATACACAAAAGTAAACACCAGCCAGGTGTGGCGCACGCCTTTAGTCCCGGCACTCAGGAGGTCTACAAAGTGACTCCAGGACAGCCAGGGCTCTGTTACACAGAGAAACCCTGTCTCAACGCCCCCCCCCCCCAAAAAAAAAATTAGGTGAAGCCTGCTGTGTCCTTCCCCAGCCCCACCTAGTCTTCCCCAGAAGGTGAGCATCAATCACATGAGGGGTATGCACATTCATCTAGCCATTGGCCTTTGTCCCCAAACAGCATGCAATGTCCTTTAGCCTTTGAAAAAACAAGAAAGGCAGGCTGGGGAGATGACTCAGTGGTTAAGAGCACTGGCTGCTCTTCCAAAGGACCCAAGTTCAAATCCCAGCACCCACATGTCAGTTCACAGCTGTCTGTAATGGCCAGGCATGGTGTGGTGGCACACGTCTTTAATCCCAGCACTCGGGAGGCAGAGGCAGGTGGATCTCTTGAGTTCGAGGCCAGCCTGGTCTACAAAGTGAGTCCAGGACAGCCAAGGATACACA
>CAJQZJ010026257.1:2569376-2592721 GCA_907164525.1 Lophiomys imhausi | reverse complement strand
AGGCAGAGGCAGGCTGGATCTCTTTGAGTTCAGGGCCAGCCTGGTCTGCAGTGTGAGCTCCAGGACAGCCAGGGCTACACAGAGAAACCCGGGGGGGGGGGGGGGGGGGGGCAACCCAACTGCATCATCAACACCAGGTTTTTTTTCTCCTCGTTTCTACACTGACTTCACCCCTACTCCATGTCTTTGAACTGGCCTCTTGTACTACAGTGACTGTCCTTTATCCTGTAAATATACTTTGGAATTGTTTCACCATTTTCCCTACCAAAAATACCCTGTGGTTTTGTTTTGTTGATGACCTGGGAATGGAACATGAGACCTCACCAAAGCTAAAAAGTGCTATACCATTCAGCTACCACCTCAGCCTCTTAGAAATTATTTTTCAGTTATTTTTTCTTAATTCGGGGGGGGGGGGTATTTTGTGTGTGTGTGTGTGTGTGTGTGTGTGTGTGTATGTGTGTGTGTGTGTGCATATTAAATGTGTGCATGAGTCCATGTACTCCAAAAAAGTGTGTTGGATCCTCTGAAACTGGAGTTACAAACAGCTGTAGCCCACCACAGCTGAGTTGGGGCCATGGAACCCAGCCAGGTCCTGTGCAAGAACACTCAAGTGCTCTTAACAGCTGAGCCACCACCTCTCCAGTCCCTATTTTTGGGCTTGTTTGTTTGAGACAGGGTCTTGCGTAGCTCTGGCTGGCCTGAAACTTGCCTTTATCCTGTCTCAGCCTCCCAAATTTTGGAATTATAGCCATATGCCAGTACACCTTCCTCCACCCCCCCCCCAACAGAGACAGGGTCTCTCTGTGTAGCCCTGGCTGTCCTGGAACTCATTCTGTAGACCAGGCTGGCCTCGGACTCACAGAGCTCTGCCTGCCTCTGCCTCCTGAGTGCTGGGATTAAAGGCAAGCGCCACCACCAGCTGGCCAATACACCTATTTTAATGACTGTTTCTTGCCACATCTACATATATGTGAAAATCACTTAGGTACTCACAGTATTCCAAAAACCCCATGCTTCACACTCAGACCTCATTTCCCTGGGCACAAAACAGACTTTTGTTAACATCTTTAATTTATTTAATTTCTATTTTATTTATTTTTGGTTTTTTGAGACAGGGTTTCTCTGTGTAACAGAACCTGGCTATCCTGGACTCACTTTGTAGACCAGGCTGGCCTTGAACTCACAGAGGTCCGCCTGCCTCTGCCTCCCAAGTGCTGGGATTAAAGGTGTGCGCCACCACATCTGGCTTTAGTTTACTTTTTTAGATTTATTTAGAATGTATAAGTATGGTTGTGAACCACCATGTGAGTGCAAAGAGTTAAACCTAGTTCCTCGGCAAGAAAAACAAGTGTTCTTAACCCCTGGGTCATCCAATTCCTCGCCTTTAAAATAAAACAAAAAACTGGCTCTCGTCAAGCCCTGGGCAAGTGGCTGCCTCCTCTCACTGAGCCTCAGTTTCCTCCTCTGTAAAGTGGAGGGTGGGCTCCTGTGCCCTGGTGTGGAGATGATATAAGAGAACTCCAGGACTGGGGTGTAGTTCAGTCACAGGGCGGTCACCTAGCATGCATGAGGCCCTGGGTGTCATCCCTAACGCTGTGAAAGAAAAAGTTTGCCAGGCATGGTGGAGCACATTTGTAATTGCATACTCAGAAGAAATCAGAAGCAAGAGATCAGGACTTCAGGAGCATCTTCACTGGCTGGGCAGTTCACTCAGCGGTTAACCGGCTGCTTGCTGCCCGGTGGTGTCGGCAGTGGGGGCACATGGCCCACGCCTTCATTTATTTATTATATATACAGTATTTGCTCTATATGCCTGGGCAACAGATCTCAATGTAGATGGTTGTGAGCCACCATGTGGTTGCTGGGAATTGAACTCAGGACCTTTGGAAGAACAGCCAGTGATCTTAACCTCTGAGCCATCTCTCCAACCCAAAGATTTATTTATTTTTATGTATATGAGTGCTCTATTTGCATGTACACCTGCATTCCAGAAGAGGGCACCAGATCACATTATGGATGGTTGTAAGCCACCATGTGGTTGCTGGGAATTGAACTCAGGACCACTGGAAGAGCAGCCAGTGCTCTTAACCACTGAACCATCTCTCCAGCCACGGCCCACGCCTTTAATCCCAGCACTCGGGAGGCAGCAGCAGGTGGATCTCTGTGAGTTCGAGCCGGCCTGGTCCACAGAGCTCTTGCCAGGATAGCCAAAGCAGCCAGGGCTGTTACACCAAAAAACCCTGTCTGGAACCCCCCCCCCCCCCCCCAAAAAAGAGCACTGGCTGCTCTTGCAGAGAACCAGGGTTTAATTTCCACCACTCACATGGCAACTTACAAACTCCATTTCCCTGGGATCTGTAGCCCTCTTTTTGCCTCCACAGGCCCCCAGGCACATACATGGTAGACATACATATGTACATACATGCATGAAAGCAAACACTCATATACATTAAATAAATAAAGTGTTGTCAATTTAAAAAAAGAATAATAAGTCAGGCATGGTAGCACACGTCTTTAATCCCAGCACTCAGGAGGCAGAGGCAGGCAGATCTCTGAGTTCAAGGCCAGCCTGGTCTACAGAGTAAGTTCCAGGACAGCCAGGGCTACACAGAGAAACCCTGTCTCAAAAATAAATAATTTGCCAGGCGTGATGGCACACCCCTTTAGTCCCAGCACTTGGGAGGCAGAGGCAGGTGGATTTCTGTGAGTTCAAGGCCAGCCTGGTCTACAAAGGAAGTCCAGGCCAACCAGGGATACTCAGTGAAACCCTATCTATCTCAAAAAGCCCAAAAGTAAATACATAAATAAAATTTTAAATAAAACAAAGATGACGATAAAAAAAACAAACAAACAAAAAAGATTCATTTTCACCTGCATGATGAATTCAAGGCCAGCCTAGGCTATGTGAAACTCTGTTTCAAAAAATGAAACACAGAGAAAGGGGGCGGAGCCAGAAAGAAAAGGGTGGGTGGAGACTGACCAAGTTTTGCCTGATGTTAGTGAGAGCAGAAGCCAGAGTTGAGAGTAACAAGTGGACCTTCCTGCAGCAGGCACCCAAAACTTTGGCTGGCCAGCCAGGATCCTTTCCCAAGTTCGGGGGTGATGAGCCAGACCCTGAAGCAGCCTTTCCCCCACCCAAGCCCTAGAGACTCAAGGGAATTGTGGCCAGCCCAGGTGCAGGGCAGTTCCTCCCCACTCAGGGCCCCCGAGGAGCCATATGGCAAATAAAGGCCCAGGAGTGAGGGCCACTGGAGCCCATCTCCGTTGAGGCTGAACAGGAAGTGGGGCGCGGTTTTGGGTGGAATCTCTCACCTCAGGGCTACAGCAACCCATATTAACCAACCCACTGGGAGAAGATGCCAGGGGGTCTAGGAGTCCTCCGAGCCCTGCCTCTTCTCCTCCTGGTCCTGTCCGAAGCCTGCCTGGGTAATGTGGGCCGGAGGGAAGGTGCCATGGGGAGGGTGCGGCTGACGGGAGAGGTGCAGAATGGAGCCAGAAGCAGAGCCGGACCCGGTTGGTGCACATCCCTGAAAGGGATCCCAGAACTCAGGAAACTGAGGCGGGAGGAATATTGCGTTTGAGGCCAGCCTGGGCTACATAATGAGTTCTGTCTAGGCCAGCCTGAACAATTTACTAAGACCCTATCCCAAAAAGAAAAGGAGCAGGGGGAGGGGACCAGGGAAAGCCTTCTGTACCAAGGCCGCTGTTAGGACCAAGACTACCGAGCCCCACAACACACAACCTTGTCTGCCCAAGTCAAAATGGGGAACTGAGGTAAGTGTTGACTGAACACCAGGGCAGGCTGAGGACGACATGGGGGGTAGCAAAGAGTCTCAGTGAGGGAAAGGGTTTGTTTTTCTCTGCCTTCAGTCTGGACACGATGCTTCACCAGACTCCCCATTTCCCTCCTTGACCCAAGTATGAATCACATTGACCTAGGCTTCCAGAGGGGAAGGTCATCCACTCAAATGATACTGGGAGCAGGGATTGGAGCCCTGATGTGTGAGTCTTAACCCTGTGACCATGAAGTTGCCGGACCTCCTTCCCCACCCTTTCTTTCTTCCTCACTTCCGACCTTCCTCTTTCCTGCTATGTCCAGAAAAGGGCACCCCCCCACCCCCCTACCCCCCGCAAGCCGATGTGGTCCTGGGGAAGCCGAGAACGGAGGCTTTCGAGATTAAACACAGAGTGGACACCATAGTCACCCCAGTCTCTTTGACCCTCCTCCCCTGCCCCAGACAGAACTCAGTCCCAGTCCCTGGGCTGACACATTTAAATTACAGAGATGACAAACAGGTACAAAGGCCAAGCCAAGGCCAGCAAAAGATTCAGGGAGGTGGGAATTGGGCTCTAGTACCTCTTCCAATAGGCTGGGTGATGCTCAGCCCTGCCCACCCGGTGCCTAAGCTGTGCCCCAGCCCTACCCCAGAACCTTAGGAGGTTCCTAAGAGTTGAGAGGAATGAGGACCAATGGGAAGGCCTTCATGAGAGAGCCCCTGAGCTGGCCAGGGAGGGGGGAGCACCAAAATGCAAATGGGAAATGGACCAAAGAGGCCACAGAGTGCGTCTCCCGCCCAACAGCTCCTCTCTTTCTCTAGATACCACTGCCAGCAGCACCTCCCACTCAGCTTCCCAAAATGCTGGTGTGAAGGGCTCTGGAGTGCGCAATCAGTGCTGTCTCCAGGCTCTGACCCACTCGTCTCTTTTCATCTCTCCACAGGCCCTGGGTGCCAGGCCCTGACCGTACAAGGGGGTCCACCGTCCCTGACAGTGACCAAGGGCGATGAGGCACGTCTCACCTGCAGTCACAACGGCAAGAACCCTGATATCATATGGTGGTACACCCTTCAGGTTAACTACTCGTGGCCCCCAATGCTACTGGGTCAGAGCCTGAGTCCCACCGGAGAGTTCATCATCTCCAATGTAAACAAGAGCCACAGTGGCTTGTACAGGTGCGAAGTCAGAGAAAAAAACGTAACAAAGTACTCCTGTGGCACATACCTCCGAGTGCGTGGTGAGTAGTCAGGGGCATTGGCCCACGGGTTCCCTGTTCTATCCAAAACACTGCTTTTAGTGGGAGCAGACGCTTCCCTTTGGGGCCTGCAACTAGCAAGGCACAGGTTCTCAGCTGAGGGATGGTGGCTCCAGGGCTCCCTGGCCTCACAATGGGCAGGATTGGGAGAGGAGAGGATACCAGAACTCTGAACAGAACTCTGTCTTCACAGAGCCACTCCCGAGGCCCTTCCTGGACATGGGGGAAGGCACCAAGAACCGCATCATCACAGCTGAGGGGATCATCTTGCTGTTCTGTGCAGTGGTACCCGGGACGCTGCTGCTTTTCAGGGTGAGTCTCCTGAGGGACACCCTCAAGTCATCCTGACTTGCCTGAGCCTGGACTGTGACTCCCAGTGTCCAGCTGGTCCTATGAATTCTGAGGTTCCTCCTCCAAAGTTTGGGAGAGTGAGAGTACCCCCGCAATATAACAAAAGGATTTTAAATGGCACTGAGCTCAAGGGATGCCCTACCAGAAGGGCAGTCCCCTGCAAATGCAGCCAAGACCAGAGAACAAGGGTACCAGTGCCCTCCCAGAGCGCCTACTTCTCCTTAGGCCACAGGACAATGCTTTATTTTTTTAGTTAGGGGTTTCCCTCTGTAGCCCTGGCTGGCTGGCCTTGAACTCCCAGAGATATGCCCATTTCTGCCTCCCGAGGAGTGCTGCTCGGATTAAAGGTGTTCGTCACCATTCCTGCCCTTACTTATTTCTCATCAGTGTGTGTACATGCAGAGTGTGGGAGATGTTTTGAGCACTTGAGTGTGGAGGTTGGAGAGCGACTTCCAGGAGTCTTTCCTTTTGCTGTGGGATCCCCAGACCAAGCTCATGTCCTCAGGTTTGCATGTCAGCACATTTAACAGCTGAGCCATCTCCTAGACTTCTTTTGAGATAGATCTTAGTCCAGGCTGGCCTTAAACTTGCTGTAGCTCCATGGCTGGCCTGATTCTTCTGTCTCTACCTTCCAAGCACTGTAGTTACAGGCATATGTCACCACCAGTATTTTCTTTCTTTTTTTTTTTTTTTCTAAAACAGGGTTTCTCTGTTGGCTGTCCTGGACTCTCTTTGTAGACCAGTCTGGCCTCGAACTCAGAGATCTGCCTACCTCTGCCTCCCCAATGCCGGGATTAAAGGCGTGCACCATCATGCCCAGCTTTCCTTCTTTTTTAAGTGGGAAAGGTAAGGCAGGTTGGAACTCACTATATAGATATTGGTCTGGAATTCACAATCCTCCTGCCTCAACTTGCCAAGTGTTGGAATTACAGATGTTCACCACCTCTCCCAGCTTACCATTAGACTTGCCATCATTGAAGAATGGTAGAGGGCCAGCATGATGCCACACGCCTTTAATCCCAGCACTCAGAAGACAGAGGCAGGTAGATCTCTGGGAGTTCAAGGCCAGCCTGGTCCACATAATGAGTTCCCAGGTAGCTTTGTGCTAGCTAGGGATCCTAAGAATGTCAGTGGAATGCAGTGGCAAACACATCCAGCACTCCACTTGAAGGTGAGGCAGGAGGATTGTTCCAAGTCTGAGGCCCATAAGAAGGAAGAAAGGAGAGGAGTGGAGAATAGAATCTGCCGGGATCTTCATTTGTGGCCTTGGGTGTGCCCTTTTCCTCTTCCTGATAAGGCACTTGCTAGTAGGAGAGGGTCTGAAAAGTCCTTCCCCTCCCCCCTGCTCACTGAGGCTCTTATCTCATCACCTTCTATAGAGGCGATGGCAGAATGAGAAGTTTGGGGTGGACATGCCAGATGACTATGAAGATGAAAACCTTTATGAGGTGAGCACTGAGTGGGGTTGCAGTAGGGGGTCAGTGCATGGGGAGGAGTGGAGGAGGTCTGCCCTGGGTCCCAACCTGGGACTGACTGGGGACAGGGGCCCCAGCTGTCAGGGTACTGATGTCTACTCTCTCTGTCCCCTGCAGGGCCTGAACCTTGATGACTGCTCTATGTACGAGGACATCTCCAGGGGACTCCAGGGCACTTACCAGGATGTGGGCAGCCTCCATATTGGAGATGTCCAGCTGGAAAAGCCATGAGTGACATCCCCCGCCCTTCCCACTCCCCATCCTTCTGTACTGTCTGTCCCTGCCTGCCATGTGCCCAACCCCAGCATCCCTGCCTCACTCTCTTCCCCTTGAGTCCCTCTTTCCCAGTATTTGGGTCCCTCTGGACTGCCTTCCCTAGTCTCCCACCTAATCTTGTCCTTCCCCAAGTCTGTCCCGGGTTCCCTCTCCAGTGGGTAATGAGCCCTTAATCGCTGCCTCTAGAGGAGCTGATTACAGCAGCCTCGTTAGTGACACCCCCTCCTCCCAGATCTGTCATGGCCACTTAAGTGATAATAAATCCTTCCCAAAGCAGCCCTTGGCAGGAGCCATGGATCTCATGAGGATTGCTCCTCAACACTGCCAGGGAACCAGGAGCAGTAAACCCTTCCTCCCTCAGACCCAGGATTCTGGATCCAAGTTCTCACCTGCCCACCTCTGAGATCTGAGAGGGAAACAGTCCGGGTTGGCTGCCTCCCCCATCTCCCCAAACAGGAAGTCTCTTGGGGAAGTCCCCACCCCAATTGAAGGGTTGGTTTAGCTCCTTTATAGGGCCTCACCCTTTCCATGTCCCTAAACAAGGGGGAATCTTCGGGGTGTTACCAATTTTTTATGCATATCTATGCTCTGAAAACCTGGGGTGGGACCTAATTCCCTCATGGGTTCACTTGGATAGGCAGATTTGGTGAGTTTCTGTCAAGAACCTGGGAATGGTGGAGAGATCTAGAGTAGTGTGACATAGGGTCACTGAGATGGGAAGAACAGACCCAGAAAGGCAGTTAAAGACAGGAGTGAGGTACAGAGGAGGCACAGGGAATCCCCAGAGACAGGGATATAGGGATAGAGAGAAAGCAAGGTGAAAAGCAGACCGAACTGGCTGCCCTGAGCCACAGAGCCTGAGGTCTCAGAGGATGAGAAAGAGAGCCAGCGGCAAGAAAAGGGCACAAAGAGATCAAGGCACAGAAGAGCTGCAGCAGGGTGAAGAAGCAGAGGGCAGGAGGAAAAAAGCCTTGAAGATGGGGTGCCCGATGGGCCCTAAAAGTGTGGGCACACAGAGAGGAGAAGAGACAAGGGGAGTGGCACACGCCTTTAACTTTAAGCTCTGCATTCCGGAGCTAGAGGCAAGCGGATCTCTGTGAGTTCGAGTCCAGCCCGGTCTCCACAGCGAGTTCTAGGCCAGCCAGGGCTAAATAGTGAGCCCTAGGTCTCAAACTAAAAAAAGAGAGAGGGAGGGTCTGGGCAGCTGCAAGACAGGCGGCCTAGGCGGACAAAGGCGAATGGGGAGCTGGGCGGGGCCGGGTGGGGCCGCGCCCGTGGGGCAAGGAGGAGCCGCGCGAGGCGGCGAGAAGGGGAAGGAAGCCGAGGTGCCGGGCGGGCACGGGGCGCGGGCAGGAAGCGGGGAGGGGCGGGGGCTCCGGAAAAACGCCCCGACTTCCTGCCCGCCGGAGCCAGGAAGCCGGGAGTCGGGACGCCGGGCCGGGATCGCTGAGCCCGACCTCGGGCGCCCCGCCGGTCACCTCCCCGCGTGGACACCAGGTACACCATCCCTGGCCCCGCCCGGCCTCCTCCCCCTCCGCCGCCAGGGGAAGTGGGAAGGAGTGGAGAGGGGACCGGGCGCGGAACGGCCTCCTGGGGGGGCGCCCAGTGAGCCTGCAGCCTTCCTTCCTCCGGGCCTCAGTTTTCGCATCTGTCAAAGAAAGAGCAAAGAGAAAACCTGGCGTGGCGGTCGCACGCCTGTCATCCCAGAACCTGGGAAGCAGAGACGGGAGGATCGCCATGAGTTCGAGGCCAGCTCGGGCGACCTACCGTGACCCTGCCTGAAAAAGAAAAACAAAACCGAAAAGAGAGAGAGAGAGAGAGAGAGAGAGAGAGAGAGAGAGCTCATTTGTGGAGTGTACAGTGAGAAGAGATGAACTAGGCTGGGATTCAGGCTCCCAAGTGGTCAGCGCAGAAAGATAACACCCATTTATCAGTGGGGAAACTGAGACCCAGGGAGTCAGACCGCCTCGTCGTGGTAGGGATATACACTCTTAAGTAAGATAGCAGCTGACATTTGAACTTGAAGCTGTTTCCTGTAAAGCGCTGTCCCTACAATCATTGATGCTTGATTAAAGCTCCCTAAAATAAACAGTATCTCTGCGAGCCCTTATGAAGCTACAGAGCGTTGAAGACGTCTCAGAAAGCTTGGGTTATTAATTATACACTGGAAGGTGACTGTAGAGGAAAGAACCGGAAATATCCGCATTGAGCAGATGGGAAGACTGAGGCCTAAAGGGAAGTCTTTTTGCAGGTTAATCTGTCAGGAGGAAAGATGTGCTCAAGCTCATGGGTGCTTTTGTTTTGTTTTGTTTTGTTTGCTTTCCAATTACAGCAGGGGGAGCTGACAACAGCGATAGAGGGAGTCGGTATACAAGCGTTTGAAACTTATAGATGAATAGATCCGAGTTGGGGAGATAGACAAGGTGGGAAGACCCCATGCCAGGTCCGGGTAGGCACGTAGGACCTTGAGCGACTAGGAGCTCTGAGATCGAGCTCTCTAACCAGGCGCTGGAACCATCGACACTCCGGTGAAGGGGGCGGGGCCCGGGAGAGTGACAGGGGCAGTCGAGATACGGAAACGCGGGCCCTCCAAGACGAGCCAGAGCGACCCTACCGGGCCAGCGTGGCGCCGTGGAGAGATAGAGCGGCGGGAGGGAGGAGTAGAGTTGCCCAGGCCGGAGAGCGGTAGGCGGCGGGCTAGAGCGGCCAGAGGGAGGAGTGGAGTTGGACGCAAAGGCGACCTCTGGCTCGGCTAGAGCGGCTCTACGGCGCGGGTGGGGGAACCTAGAGCTCGCGCGGGGAGGCTTCGGTTCCTGAGGCTGCAGTGGCTTCTCTTCCCATCAGACAGGTGAGGTACGCAACCCTTGGCTGCCGTCAAACCTGACCCTGCACGTCTTCACTGCCACAATGGCTGCATTTGAGCGCTCGTGTAGATTAGCCACGTTCCATGTAAGATTTAGGGCTGGTGAAGACCCGCCACGTTACATAGGTTATAAGATCTTACATACCTTCAAGGTTTCAGGAAGCCTTTCATGGAGACCTGGCTTTTAATAAACATGGGCTTCTCATAGACCAAGCCAGGGCCCTCCAGAACCCACCACGCACCACTATCGAGGTCTCCTAAGCCATTAGTTTTCCCTTTAGAATCACCATCTATCTGGATTCTTGAGGCCCACCATGTATGAAATAGAATCTGGGGTTACATACGTTCCAGAGCCCTCTTAGGTTTTTCAAGTCTTTTAGAGGTTTTTGGAGACCTGAATAATCCAGGCTAAAAGCTTGTGGACCCTGAGCCCTTAGAACCCAGGCGCCCTTGTGTGCTTGTTTCTACAGGATTCCTCCCCCCACCCATGCATAACCCTAAACAGGTCCTGACCCCCCCCCTCCGTCCCACCCCTCCCCGAGCCTCAAGTGCAAAGAGCTCCCTCTGCCGGGCAGTAGTAGACTTTGTCAGTTGCCTATAGATCGATCATTTTTCCGCTTTACCTAAATCTAATTTTCAAACCCTCCCGATCAATATCAAAATCCTTTTTGAGCCCAGGCTTCTGGAGCTGCTGGGTCCATCCCGGGTGACTGCTGAAATCTCAGCAGCCACATGACTTTCCCAGGCACCATCAGACCCAATGTGTCTCAAGGAGCATAAATGCAGATTTTAGGGTCCTTACTGTGAAGGCTTGAGGGATGCGGAAAGGCAGTGTAGTGTGCTGAATGTTTAACTGTGGAGCCAGACTGCCTGTACCTGAATCCTGGCTCTGTCTCTTATAAGCTATGCTTCAATTTCTCCCTCTGTAAAATGGCAATAATAGTTACACCCCAGCCGGGCGGTGGTGGCGCACGCCTTTAATCCCAGCACTTGGGAGGCAGAGGCAGGCGGATCTCTGTGAGTTCGAGGCCAGCCTGGTCTACAAAAGCGAGTCCAGGACAGCCAGAGCTGTTATACAGAGAAACCCTGTCTCGAACCCCCCCCCAAAATAGTTACACCCCACCCCACCCCCAGATCCCACCCCCAGATAAAAGAAATCAAATTAACGCTGGCCTCATTGGTTCAGTAAGAGGATTAAATGTGTTAACACCTATAGACAGGTGAGCCTGAGACCTTGAGCCCTGCAGAGAACCTGAGCATGTGTGTGCCCTCTTTGCTGTGTCTGGCATACACTGTCAGCTATTCCTTATTGTGATGGGGAATATGGAGATAATACATAGTGTGTGTAAGAATCAGGGTCTTGCAGTGAACATTTGTTCAAATTTTGTACCTTCCTTGGATTCTCTTTTTGGGGGGGGGGTGAGTTAATAAAGTTTTTTTTTTGTTTTTTTGGTTTTTGTTTTTTTTTTTTTGAGACAGGATTTCTCCATAGGCCTGGCTGTCCTGGACTCACTTTGTAGACCAGACTGGCCTTGAACTCCCAGAGATCTGCCTGCCTCTGCCTCCTGAGTGCTGGGATTAAAGGCGTGCGCCACCACGCCAGCAATTACAGACACCTGTGAACTACCTTGTGGGTGCTGGGATTTGGACCAGGGTTCTTTGGAAGAGCAGCCAGTGTTTTTAACCACTGAGCCATCTCTCCAACCCCCTCGTAAAGATATTTTAATAAAGACTTTAGCATGATAATTGAGGGGACTATTTGAATGACATGTGTGAGAACCAGGTATGGTGGAAAAGGCCTTTGATCCCAGCACTGGGGAGGAAGAGGCAGGCAGTTCTCTGAGTTCAAGGCTGGCCTGCTCTACATAGTGAGTTCCAGGACAGCCAGGGCTACACAGATAAACCTTGTATCAGAGAGAGAGACAGAGACTTGTGAGAAGATGTGGGTCTAAAAGAAATGAGTTTTTCCTTTTTGGTTAATCTGGTTGCTTTTGTATTGCTTTTTTTGGTGCAGCTTGGGGTGGGGGGGTAGAACTCAAGGCCCCTTACATGCTGATCAAGCACTCTGTCATTGAGCTGCACCCCTAAACCCTCCTTGGCTCCCCTGGGATCTCTTTGTTAAACATATTTACTCCTAGGTGAGATGAGCATGGGAGTTCCAGGTCTGTGGTCATGGCTTCTGGCCTCGAAGGTCTGGCTGGAAAGGGTGGTCTTTGGAGCCATAGCCATTTCCCAGGGAGATGAGCATAGCAGAGTATGCTTGTAGTCGAGGTAATGGACTCCACAGAGATGGACAGTGCTTCACACCAATAATACCAGAACTCGAGAGACCAAGGCAGGAGGATGGCCTCAAGTTTGAGGTACAGGGTCCAGAGTGAGATCCTATCTGGAAGAAAGAAAAGCAAAAACTAAGTTAATATGCCTGGAACAACTCCTAAGTACCAGCTGAGTTTAGCTCTCATAATAACCACTATAACTTAAACACTCAGCGGTGTTCAATTCTTGAAATTACCCAAGCTTTTATGGAGGACAGGCACGGTTTCTGAGAAAGAACGCAAATGATGTCTACTTAAGGGAACCCCCAAGGATTGACTTCTGGACACTCCAGAAAGCGTCAAATGTTCAGAGATCAGAATCATAACTCCGGCTTACTGAGTGGTAGGAAGGAGACTCATGGAAGAGGGAGAAGGGCGGGTCTCAGACAGCCAGAGTTATAAATAGCTTTGGGGTGTGTGGGGCCCCTCCCCCTCCCCCACTGGTCCACCCCACCCCTCTTTCCAGTTCCTTCCCTCCTGACACCGATCCACACAGCATTAGTCAGACTAATTAGGGTCTAGAAGATGCTGCTGAAAACAGAGAGTAGAGAGGAGAGAAATGGAAAAAGACAGCCAGAGATGGTGCAGACAAGGGATGGAGAAAGATGAGACAGTGTGAGGCTGGAGCCGGACTGACCCAACACCAGCTGGGCAATGGGCAGCTGGACTGGGATGGTGGAGGAGGAGAGAGAGGGAGGGCAGGCCAGAATGGTGGGAAGGATCAAACAGGTCTGAGAGCAGAGGTGGAGACACGGACTCCAGGGAGCCACAGCCACACCGGATTGAAGGGGATGGCACACACCTGAGAGTGGGCTGTGGAGGTCCAACCCCCATCATTTTTCTGGGACAATAGCAGGGGCAAGCTGGGAATTGTAGGGAACTGCTGGGGCTCTGGAGCTCAAGGTACCTGACAGAAGGACTCAGGTTTTGTTTTCTTGTGCAGAGGGAGTTGGAGGTTGGGGGTTCACCATTGTCACTTCCTGTCACAGGAAATGGGCTGGTGGGTTCAAGGGCAACATCCTGGCCCAGGCCTGCCACAGATGAGAGGATTGCACCCTCATACTCTTCCTACCCCCTCCTTAAGGACCTTTTCTTTCATCTTGCTCATCCCAAAGTCTTTCCCCCTTGGGGACTAGTCAGCCCCTGGGTCTCTAGTCCTTCCTTCTTTAGTGACCCAAATTAGTGACTTTTACCCACAGCCACCCAGCCCACCCATGGAACCATGCTCCTGGGCTCCAGCAACCCCCACCACCACTACCACTACCACCAAGCTTGGCCCTTGGTCTCCCAGCCTCAGCTGGCCTGTGAAGGGCTCTTTGTGGCCACACAGAGGCCGCATTGAGCTTAGGAGGCTGGGGGGAGGGCGGGGGCTGTTTACTCACCTTCCGCACCTGGGCCAGGAATCTGTGAGTAACTGCCCAGCCTCGGGCCCTTCCTCCCGCCCCCCTAACCACTCCTCCTCTCCGCAGCCCTGTGGAGCCCTGGAGATGGAAGAAGTCGCCGGAGGGGTGGTGAGTGTGTTTTACAGACAGGAGAGCTGAGCTGAGGTGAGGGAGCGCTGGTGCTCTGTGAGGTGGATTGAAGCTCTGTTTCCCCTTGCAGGCCCCCGGGCCTCCCCGGTCTGGTCTGGTGTCTGTCATCATCGGGGCGGAGGATGAGGATTTTGAGAACGAGCTGGAGGCGGTGAGCAGGATAGGGCGGGAAAGTATCCACCAAGGGCCTGGTTCTCCATTCTTTGATGTGTCCTCTGTCATTTTGTCATCTTCCCACCCCATACCGAGTGTCCCCATCCATCATAGACTCCCACCCTTCTTACTCTAGCCCCAGCTTATCACTGATCTCCCAATTCAACTCGCATCCCTTTTCAGTGACATCAGATCTCATCCCTTCTTCCCAGTGACTTGCCCTTACTGTCTGGGTTGTAGCATAGACATAACCCACCCCATTCCTCAGGAGCTTCCCTGTCTTGGAGCCATCGAGAGGTGCCAGGGACTGGGTACTGCAAGCCTGAGGTGCCTCCTCTTTTCCTGTGACACTCAGCTCCCTTGTCCCCACCCTCCAGAACTCAGAAGATCAAAACAGCCAGTTCCAGAGCCTGGAACAAGTCAAGCGACGCCCAGCCCACCTCATGGCCCTCCTGCAGCACGTGGCCCTGCAGTTTGAGCCAGGACCCCTGGTGAGGACACAGAAGGTGTTGGGGGGAAGAGGAGGAATGGGGTTGGGCAGCTAAGAGGCTCCAGGAGATCCAGAACATAGCATGACTGTTAGAAATAAGACCACTTACAGATGGAGAAAACAGGCATGTGATCTAGGCAGGCTTGCAGATGCCTCAGGAAGCATAAAACCCAGCATCCTGATGGGTGCCATTCCCTGCCCTCTTCCATGCCTATGGCAGCATCTGCAACTGTTAACACTGCCCCTCACCCAGGGGACCTTCTCAGCAGGTGTCACCAGTCTGGCATTGATGACTTGGTACTGTTAACCATGTCAGACCTAGAGGGCACCATAGACCTAGATCCAGACACCCAGGCAAACCCCATGTGGTTGCTAACCTAGAAACCCCCTGGGCCTGGCTTGTCACAATACACACCTGTGCTCCTGGCACGTGTGATGCTGCGGCAGGAGAATTGCCACACCTTCATTTGTCCGAGACATGGTAACACCTGGCCTCAATAAAAGAAACTTCCAGGGCTAGACAGAAGACACCTGGGAGATCCCAGCTATAGAACTGGGTCCGAAACCCAGCCCCTGATTTAGCAAGATAACAGCACTGGCTGTAGGTGGGTGGGCGGATTAGGTGGGGAATGGGGGTTAGGCCTTTTCCTAAGAAAACCACGCAGCACAAGCCGCTTGGTGAAGGATGGCCCAGGCCACTACACTGCATGAAAATGCACAGAGGGTCCCCCAGAAAACTAGGAGACTGAAAGAAATCATGGACAGGGACACCCAGGGATGAAGAAAAGAAGGGCTCATGAGGGCTGGGAATGTAGCTCAGTTGTCAGAATACAAAACGCCAGCCGGGCATGGTGGTGCACACTTTTAATCCCAGCACTTGGGAGGCAGAGGCAGGCTGATCTCTGTGAGTTCAAGGCCAGCTTGGTCTACAAAGCAAGTCCAGGACAGCCAAGGATACATAGAGAAACCCTGTCTCCAAAAACCAAAACAAAAAAACCCAAAATGCCTAGCAGCCACAAGGGCCTGGCTTTGAGCCTGGCCACCACGTAAAGCGAACCAGGCCTGTCATCCCAGTAGTCAGCAGGAGAAGGGAAGAGGATCAAGACTTTGAGGTCATCTTTAGTGACATAGCAAGTTTGAGGCTGACCTGGGCTACATGAGACCTTGTCTCAAATAAGGCTTGAACTTCAAGGCTGGGGCTAGTTGTCTTGGTGACACCAAGCTTTACAAACTGGTGGACAATTGAGAACTTGATGCAATCTTTCCCATCTACATCCTTCAAAAGAGCACCTGTCCCTCCCCAGGTACATGGATGCTGTCCCCTACCTAAGCATTTCTAAGGGGTTTCTGGAGCTCAGGAGTTTCTGATTCTAGGCTTTATTTAACTCAAGTGCGAACTGCTGTTTTACCCAAGTGGCTTCTGGCATTGTGAGAGTTGTCCTTATACAGCTTCCTCACCCCACTATATTTTGGGGGTGGGGATGAGGAGAATAGATCTGTTGAAACCAATAAATATAGAAAGTTCTGCCTCCAGGCGTGATGGCACACACCTTTAGTCCCTGCACTTGGGAGGCAGAGATAGGCGGATCTCTTTGAGCTCATGAGTTTGAGGACAGCCTGGTCTATAAATCAAGTCCAAGACATCCAGGGCTCTGTTACACAGAGAAACCCTGTCTTGGGGAAAAAAAAAAGTTTGCCTGCACAGGAGTGAGTCCTCAAAGCACAAATGAGGACATTTAATGTGCCAGGCAGCAACTGTGGGAGCCAGGACAGGTAGAGTCGCTCTGCCCTTCCAGTGCCACTCACCCAAGGTAGCACACAGGTGACCTCAGGCAATGCCTGGCAAGGAGGAGTGAGCCCCACTGGCCCACCCATCTGATGCCTGTTCCTCACTGCTCTGTGCTCAAGGCAGATTGCTCTTGGTGTTTCTAGGTAGTCAGAGACAAACTGCCTGCCTTCGAATGCAGCTTTACCATGTGACAGTGAGCAGACATATTTATTTCTCCTCGGTACTGAGGATTAAACCCAGGGCCTTAGCCAAGCTAGGCAAGCACTCTACCACAGAGCTACATCCCAAGCCCTCATTATTTTTATTTGTTCATTTATTTTGTGTGTATTATGTGGTGTATATGTTCATGTGGGTTATGTGCATGTGTGTCATGTAGAGGCCACTGGCCAACACTGGGTATTTTCCTTGATCTCTCTACCTCATTTTCTTTCTCCTCTTAGAATTTCATTCTCAGTTTTTTTTTTTTTTTGGTTTTTCGAGACAGGGTTTCTCTGAATATCTCTGGCTGTCCTGGACTCGCTTTGTAGACCGGGCTGGCCTCGAACTCACAAAGATCCGCCTGCCTCTGCCTCCCAAGTGCTGGGATTAAAGGCGTGCGCCACCACCGCCCGGCTTCATTCTCAGTTTTTATTTATTTATATATTTGGGATTTTTTGTTTTTGTTTTATTTTTATTTTTTGAGACAGAGTCTTAAAAAAGCACTGGCTGTCCTGGAACTCACTATGTAGACTAGGCTGTCCTTGAACTCCCTGTGGTCCCCCTGCTCTGTTTCCAAGCAAACGTTGGGGTGTGCCAGCAATGCTGGCTTTATATTTTGAGATGAAGTCTCTCTAAGTTTCCCAGGGCTCCCTTTGAACTTGTGATCCTTTTACCAGGCAGCTTAAGCGCTGTTTTCTTTCCTTTTTTTGGGGGGGAGGGGGTTGTTTGTTTGTTTTTTGGTTTTTCAAGACAGGGTTTTTTCTGTGTACAGAACAATAGTAACGGTGGTCTGTGATGGGACGTGTTCCTGAATGGCCTCTGAAATACCCCAAATCCTCAGAATAGCTAGTAGAATTAGCTAATCTAAGAACTGTAGAGGAAAAAGAAAGTGTTGACAGAGGGACCCTGGAGAGAGAGTTGGCAAGGGCCAGAGGCCTGGGTAGCTGGAGTAGATAGCATTGTCTGAACGCAACAAACACTGGTCGCGAAGCCACTTAGGCTCTCCAAAGAAGGAGTGTGATTGTTGGGGCCAGGAGAGAGAGCCCCGCTCTGTGTGTCCTCAGCTCTGTTGCCTGCATGCGGACCTGCTGAGCTCACTGGGCCCCAAAGAAGCCAAGAAGGCCTTCCTCGACTTCTACCACAGCTTCCTGGAGAAGACTGCGGTGAGACACCTCCCAGGTGCCCGTGTCCCCCTCCCAGTGTCCACCTATAGAGGTGACTGCCAACCTAGGCCCTCCCCAGTGTCCTCACTCCTGTCTCCCCTGTGCAGGTTCTGCGGGTACCAGTTCCTCCCAACGTCGCTTTTGAACTTGGTAAGGAGAGGAGGGATCTAGGGATGTCAGGGATGGAACTCCCAG
Organism: Lophiomys imhausi; assembly: GCA_907164525.1. Lineage (NCBI taxonomy): Eukaryota > Metazoa > Chordata > Mammalia > Rodentia > Muridae > Lophiomys > Lophiomys imhausi. The sequence continues at coordinate 2,574,889 of CAJQZJ010026257.1, read as the reverse complement.
GAGACCTATGGGATGGAAGCCATGATTTAGTCATTCATTCTTGGTGGTGGCAGCCCAAGGAAATATTGGAACCCATGGGTGGGGGGGGACAGTGATCCAGTTAAGTTGGGAGCCAGCCCCCCCAGAACATGGTCCCTAGCCCTTGTATGCATGTCTGTAGACCGCACACGGCCTGACCTCATCTCTGAGGATGTCCAGAGGCGGTTCATACAAGAGGTGGTCCAGAGCCAGCAGGCAGCTGTGAGCCGTCAGCTAGAGGACTTCCGCTCCAAGCGGCTCATGGGTATGACACCCTGGGAGCAGGAGCTGAGTCTGCTGGAGCCCTGGATTGAGAAAGATCGGAGCAACTATGAGGCCCGGGAGCGGCATGTTGCAGAGCGGTTGCTCACCCACCTGGAGGAGATTCAGTGAGTGGGCAGTGGGAGTCAGTCTCCAGTTGTGGGTCTCCCTGGGTGCCTTAGTATATCTAGTCTTGTCCCGCCTTGAGTTTCATTCAGCCTAACTCTTTAAACTCTGGGGTCCCATTGAAGTTTCTGGGTCTTGTCCATGGTCATGTGTTTGGATCTAGCCCTCATGTGTGCCCTGTGGAAAGGACTTTCCAAATGGCCACTTTTCCTCTTACCCTGTTTACTGAAGAAACAGCACCCCAAAAGTGTGCCCCAGTGGACATGGAAGCTAGGTTTTGTGGGCTTACAGTAAATGTCTTTCTTTTCTCTGCAGACATACCATCTCAACAGATGAAGAAAAAAGGTGATGGCCGTGGGTTGTGGAGAGTGTTGGGAAGGAAAGGCAGATGGTCTGGGCATGAGGAAAACTGTGGCCTCCCTTAGAGTAGCACCTTTGCTCCTGGCTTTGGGAGCTGCTCCTTTTCTCTAACCACAGGAAGTGGTTGAGGGATTGTGGGGGACTGTGTCTTTGTCACTGGGAATATAATGCTCCTGTGTGTCTGTCACTGGGTCCCTCACCTCACTTTCTCCTCCCCTCAGTGCTGCTGTGGTCACTGCCATCAGCCTGTATATGCGCCACCTTGGGGTTCGGACCAAGAGTGGCGACAAGAAGTCAGGGAGGAACTTCTTCCGGAAAAAGGTGCTGAGGTCAAGTCTGATCCTAGAATGCCCCTGGGGAAGCCTAGAGACTGGACACCTGAAGTCACTTTTTGCTCTATGTCATTTTGGAAAGGTTAGCTTCTTTCCCCATCTTCCCACAGGTGATGGGGAATCGGCGGTCAGACGAGCCCCCCCAAGACCAAGAAAGGGCTGAGCAGTATCCTAGATCCTGCCCGTTGGAACCGGGGAGAACCATCTGGTAAGAGGGCTAACTTCAGCCTTGTCCACCCTGTTGGTCCCAGGCCACCCGAGCTCACGGTCCCATTCTTTTGTTTCAGCTCTGGATTTTCGACATCTAAAGGTCGAGGTTGATGGTAATGGTCCTGTAGATAGGGTATACATCCTAGGTCTGAGGGAGCCTCGGTTGGGTCTGAGGGAGGAGGGCTGGGGGTCTGGAGCCCTGGCTCTGAGGGAGGAGGCTGGGAGTCTGGATCTGAGGGAGAAGAAGACATTATGTGGAGAGCCACTGAACCTTGATCAAGGAGGGGAGTGGTCTCCTGTGGTGAGGAACATGGCTAAGAGCACAGTGTCTCAGTTCCCCTAGAGTATAGTAGCAGATGGGACTGGAAGCCTCTATTTTTCTCATTTTCCCTTCCTTCCTTGCTGTGTCTCCAGCAGAGAAGCCAAGCCCTATAGACCGGAAGGGAGGCCTGGGTGTGCCTTCTCGGGACAGGACTGTTGGGACTCCTGGGCAGGACAATTTAGGAGTCTCCCTGCACCCTCTGTCTTCAGACAACCCCGACCACCGGGAACCAGGTGAGAGTTTCTGAGCTGGGACAGGAATATCATGAACCCATTGGTCCCCACTCAGATGAAAACCCCTGCCCCATTGGGATCTCTCCTTTGTTTTTAGCATCTTTTTCCAGTTCCTGGTCAGGGATAGTGATTGCCCCCTGCCTCAGTTTGCCCTTTGGGCTCTGACCTCTGTCCCTGCACCATGTTTCCTCGTCCCTAAACTAGGTTTCTTGTGTTGTTATTTGGGGCTTTGGTTTTAGTACTGGGAATTTGAACTCTCCTCACATGCGCTAGGTGAGCTCTCTGCCACCAAGCCGCACCGCTCTGTTGGACTCTAGGCAAGTGCTGGGCTGAAGCCATGCTCCTCCTTATCCCACAATCCAACTGTTTTCCTTCAGTCTCTGTGGTTCATTACCTGGAATCTGAGTGAGGCTAGTCACACCTCCACATGACATTCCCATGTCCTCTTGGGTAGTGAACCCCAAAGCCCCATGAATTTACTCTTTCTCACCAGGGATACAGGGCTCTTATCTTTGCCCCTTAGATCTCAGAAGCTTGTGTAACCTGGGTTCAAATCCCTCCTGCAGCTTACTTGTGCTGCATTCTGCGAATCACTTCCCTCTCTGAACTGCAGTTTGCTTCCCTCTCAGTGGATCTGTCTGTTTCCTGTAAGACTATGGGGTCAGGAGAATGAATGGAGACAGGACTGACAGCCTCCAGTCCCCTCCTGCTTTTGATGGGACTGCAGTCTAGTTGGGTGGTGTGCACAGAGGACATCCTAGTTCTGTGACAACTTCCCCCTCTGGCTCCAGCCCCACTGCATTGTTCTTCGAGGTCTGAGCATGTTTCTCTCCTCTCATATTGAATACTGAGCTAATATAATAGGTGGTGACCACCAGGCACTAAGTGTCTTCCAGCCCTCCCCCAAAGGCACAGTTGGGGAGACTGAGGCAACTACAGGGTAGAACTCACCACACCAGAGGCCTTCCAACCAGCTCTATTTCCCCTCTATCTGCAGGTGTGGATACCCCCCAGGAGCTAGGGGATACACCCACACAGGGTCCTATAAGCCTGGAGCCCCTGGCACCCCCAGAGAGCACGGAGGAGAATGCTGAGACAGAGAGGTGTCTGGCGTGGTGCTGGGAGGGCCTGGCCAGGGCAGGGGCAGCATACAGGAGCCAGGGAGGGTGCTTGGGATTGCTGCTGCAGTTTGCACCTGCCTGTCCCCAGTCTGTCCACCTATCTCAGGCCTTCCTTCCATCCTTGCTTTCTCCCCCCCCTTTCTTTCCTCTTCTCCTTCCTCCTCCTTCCTTGTTGTCTGTTGCTCCTTCCTCTTTCTCTTTCTTCTTCCTCTTCCTTCCTCTTCCTCTTTCTCTTTCTCTCTGTTTTCAGCCTTCTCTGTCCAGGTTTTCTCTCGCTTTCCTCCTCTTCCTGCTCTTAGCTTCTCATTCTCTATCTTCTCCCTCTTCTAAATAAGTTCTGCCTCCCTCATGACCCTGCTCCTGATGTCCCTTGCCCCCTCTGTGCTCCATGCTGTGTCCTGGGGGCCTTGTCCCCCTCACAGTTGGGGGGCAGGCTCAGCCCCCTGCCTGTCCTTGTGCTGCAGCTTTGGGGAACCCTTGGTGGGATTGGGGAGCTGGGTTGGGCACACCTGGTCCACCTCTGACCCTGTGCCCTCTCTCCCCAGAAGGTGGAAGAGGTGGGTACCTGGGCCCCAGGCCCTCCCCCATCTCTCCAAGCCCCTCCCCCTCCCCATGGCCACCTCCTCCCCTTCATCCCTTATGAGGGGAGGGGTGGGTAGGTATGTCACCCTCCCGATTAAGCTAAGTATGGAAATCCTTTCTCTTTGTCCCTCTTCCCCACCCCAACCTCAGGGAAGGGAGGGGGTCAGGCCTATGGGCCACAGTAGGTTTCCATCTCCCACCAAATTTGGGGCCACTCCTACCCCCAGGTACCTCCCCAAGTCCCATCACTTCTGACTCTCTCTTCTCTTCTTCTGTTGCTTGTTTCATCCCTGTCCTGTCCCCCCTGTCCCTGTCCTGTCCCCCCCTGTCCCTGTCCTGTCCCTGTCATTGTCCTGGTCTCCCTGTCCCTGACTCTGTCCTGGTCTCCCTGTCCCTGTCCTGTCCTGTTCTGCCCTATCCCTGTTCTGGTCTCCCTTGTCCCTGTCCTGGTCTCTTTGTCACTGTCCTGGTGTCCCCTGTCTCTGTCTCTGTCCTGGTCTGTCATCCCTGTCCTGTTTGGGGTCCTATCCCTGTCCCTGTCTGGTCTCTCCTTGTCTCTGTCCTGGCCTCTGCCTGACTCTATCCTTGGCCTCGGGGTCCAGGCTGTCAGGGCGTCTGGGGCGCTCAGAGAGCCTGCGGGTGAGTGACCGCCGCCGGCCTTCCCGGGGCAGCCTCGGGGCTAAGGGCCGGGGTGGGGGCCGTTCCCGGAGCGACGTGGACATGGACCCAGGCTCCGCCACGGCCGTGCTTGGCCCTACCCGACGAGCCACGTACGTCACTTCCCCCTCAATAGCTAAGGAAGCCTAGAGACTTGGGAGGTGTCGGGTTGATGCTAGACTCTCAAAGAAATAGCCAATGTGTTAAGGTTGTTGGGGGCCAGCTCTGGACAACATAGGCCATTTAGGTGTTGGGAGGTGGGACACTGCTATCTAGAGAACTGGGGATTGGTCTGCATCATGGCCACTCAGAGGCATCAAATGTTAAGGCCACAGAGGGTTTGTACCTAAGGAGCAAGAGGCTCCCCGGGGGTGTTCCAGGCTGGGGCCTAACAAGGACTCTATCCACAGCCCTGAGCCTGGAGATGATGGGGAGCCAGGACGGTCAGGCCTGGAACTGGAACCAGAAGAACCTCCTGGCTGGAGGGAACTCGTGCCCCCAGACACGCTACTCAGCCTGCCCAAGAGCCAAGTGAAGCGTCAGGAAGTCATCAGTGGTGAGTGAGCCCTGAGCCCTCCCTGTAGCCACGGATGCCATCCAGTGCTGGCCAAGGCAGAGACCCAGAGACTGAGAGCAGCTGCTTCCCTATACTCAGAGAAAGCCAGGTGTCAGAGCCGTGCTTCCCAAGACGTGCAGCACTTTAGACGGTGCTGATGTCAGGAGCCAGGCCCAGCCAAGCCTGTCATCCCCGCCAGACACTCTGGGGGTCAGGAGGTCAAGGCCAAGGCCCATGAGTTGGCTTAGTGAGTTAAAGGGTCCTTCTGCAAAGCCTGACAGCTGCCGGGACCTACATACCTACATGCTGGGAGAGAACCACCCCATAAGTTATCCTCTGACCTCCACGAGAGTGCCATGGTATGCACATGTAAGTGCACACATAACACTGTGTGTGTGTGTGTGTAAATGTAATGGGGGGTGTCTAAGTAACCCTGACTGTCCTGGAGCTCACTCTGTACACCAGGTTGCCCTCAAACTCAGAGATCTGCCTCTGCCTCCCAAGTGTTGGGACTAAAGGCATTCACAACCACGTCTGGGGTAAATGTGAGTTTTTTGGGGGGTGGGGTTTGAGACAGGGTTTCTCTGTGTAACAGCCCTGACTGTCCTGGACTCACTTTGTAGACCAGGCTGGCCTCGAACTCACAGAGATCCGCCTGCCTCTGCCTCCCAAGTGCTGGGATCAAAGGCGTGCGTCACCATGCCTGGCTTTTTTTTTTTTTTTTTTTTTTTTTTT
>CAJQZJ010026257.1:2545661-2562154 GCA_907164525.1 Lophiomys imhausi | reverse complement strand
CTCTCAGCTGGCCCTTGGCCCCCTGCCTCTCATGACCCTGTCTCTCATGACCCTGTCTCTCTTGCCTTGGCCAGTGCTGTCCCTGAAACAGCTCCTGTTACGTGCTGAGGAAGACAGCGGAGCGGGGCCTCCCCGGGATGGGGTGCCTGGTGGTGGTCCCCTGGGTCCAGCTCACACCCAGGAGATTGAGGAGAACCTGCTTGGCCTAGAGGAGGCCATCAGGCAGCTGGAGGTATGCTTGAGGGCTGGGGACTTTGGGCAAACTGCAGAAGGAAAGGCGCCCCTCACTGTGATCCCCTCCAGGAGTTAGAGGAGGAATTTTGCCGCCTAAGATCCCTCCTGTCTCAGCTTGGAGGAACTCTGTCCCCCAGCCTGGCTGTACCTGAGCGCTCTGCTCAGACAGGTGAGTGGGCAACTGGGGTCAGGGTGCTGTTCTGAGAGAAGCTGGAGGGGTCCCCTGTCCCTATCCCTACTGTCAACTCTTTTCTCAACTCCTTTCCCTCTTTCTCTTCATTTTTTTAAAACCCTCAGGCTTTTCATGAAGAGAGGAATCGGGAAGAGGATGTGAGGGGCTCCCCACCCCCACTGCTACCACAGCATCTCACACCCCAGATGTCTTGAGGAGAGGGAGACTGGCCACACTTGATAGGGAACCTGCTGGGGTCCCTGCCTCCCACACTGGCCTCTGCCTTTCTCCCTCCTGCCTTCTGTTTGAGGGACTCAGGGCTCCACTCCCAGAGTACCACCATAATCCCCATTTTTCAGGCTATCTCAGTATTGCCCATGGAGGGGTCACCCCTCCATCCCCCACCCCAAGTGCCTTTGCTCTGTTTTTATATCCTGAATTGGAGGTTTATTTTTAATATATATTATCTAAGGAGAGATCTGTGTGTGTGGGGCCAATGGGCCAATGGCCCCCATGTCTGGGCTTGCCTGTGGCTGACTGACTGAGTGACTGACGGTTACTTCCTGGGTCTGACCCATGTCCCCTCCATAGCTCCTGGCTCCTTTCAGGCTGTCCATTCGCTTGTCCTACATTTCTGTTTATTATTGGTGGGGCACACATCTGTACCATGTCATAGGACAGCTTGTGGGAGTCGGCACCATCTGGGCCCAAGATCAGACTCAGGTCGTCAGGCTTGATGATCAGCACCTTTACCTTTACCATCATCTTGTTCCCATTCACGTGTGACAGTGACTCCGCACACATGTACACTGGATAGGAGGTGTGCCCTGTGATCATCCAACACGTCAGGTAGCCCACTCTCACACTCTTGTTCTTTTATTTTTGTAGTAAACTCTAGAGGTGGCTGTGGGATTTCCAGGGGAGCCAGTAGGAAGGGGGCCCCTCCTGCGCGTTTGGGGGTGGGGTTATTGCTCTGAGCTCCCTGTCCCCAGGGGGGACCTGTGTGGGAGGCTTTCAAGAGAGGGGGGCCAGCACTGGGTTGGGAACACTGCCACACAAACACATAGGTTACAGCACATAGGAGGTCAGGGGAGGCTGGGCGCCGTATTGCACTTTGAGAGTGGGGCCAGGCGGTTATCCCCTTCACATTGGAACCTGGGAGAGACTGGAGGCCATCATCTTCTTTTCCACTCTGGAGAAGGTGTGGCCTCCACTGGGGGGAGGGTGCCAAGGGCTGGTCCTGGGCCTTGGACTGTGTCAGGGGCAGACCGGGTTGGAGAAGCTTCAAGGGTAGCTGCCCTGGTCACCAGCAGAATCCACCCTACACCTGCTCAACTGCCGCTCCCCCCTTTGCCTGACTTGGTCTTGGGGGACACTGGTAAACCCTCATCCACTTCACTGTCGGAGCTGCAGCCACTGACATCTGTGATCTCCAGCTCCGAGTCGCTGTCCTCCTTCCCACCCAGTGTGGCCTCTGCACTTCCAGCCCCCGGCAGTGCCAGGCGAGGGGCCACTGCCAGCCCCGAGGTGCGCACCTCGGGGCCCAGGCTCTCCCCTGTTGCAGCAAGCATGGGTGCAGCCATGGGACCTCCCCCTGCTCCTGTAGAGGGCAAGTGGCCCAGGGAACCCAAAGGGTTGGGGTAGAAGTGAGGTGGGTAGAGAGAGGGGGGCAACTTGGGGAAGGGGCCTGTGATGTATGGGTTAAAGTTCCAGGGGTACTCAGGGAAAGCGCGGCCATAAGGTCCCAACAGGCCGGGGGGCTTGGAGTAGCTGGTGGCACCTGGGGGGGGGGGCATAGGAAACAGGTCAGGCTGGCCCACGAGCAATTGGAGGCCTGCTTGCATGGCGGTGTACCTCCCACATGGTCTCCCTACCCTCCCCAGTGTACTTTCCACTAAGGGCCTCCCACCCCTCTTCCACTTCATCTCCCCCATTTTTCTCCCTATTTTAACTTGCCTTCCCCAAAAAACCCATCCTGCCAGCTAACATCCTCCCTCCCCTGCAACAGTGTATTCCCTGCCTTGATTGGTTTTACTCCTATTATGTAACCCAAGTTGGCTTCCAAATTGTAATGGACCTGCCTTGGCCTCCTAAATGCTGGGTCTGCAGTAGCCCAGCTTGACACTGAACTTGATATGTAGTCAAGATCAAGAATGAGCTTGGTCTTCCAGCTGCTGTGTCCCTTGTGCTGGGATCACTGGTGTGTGCACCACACCCAGCTGCTGCCGTGTTGAGGGTAACCTCCTTTGTGTGAGCACTCTGAGCTACATCCTCACCACATCCCTCCCAGGCTTTTAAATGCAGGTACCCACACAGACACACACATCCCAGCCTGGGCATCATTTTTTCCTGCAGTCCTCTCTCCACATGTGCAGGTTCCCCGCCCCCACCAGGTCCTTACCAGAACCCAGAAATGGGAAGGGGCTGTCCAAACGCAGTTTATCCGTCTCTGGGGTGAATAGGGGTGTCCGACCCCCTGGCTCTCCTAGGCGTGGGGTAGAGAACAGGTTCTGCAGGGTCTAGAGAGGGAAGTAGGGGAGGCAGTACTGCTTAGGCCCCTCTGGAGAGAATCATGATGCAGGGGACCTTGGACACCTCTCTTCCAGCCCAAAGATTCCAGGATCCAAACTCACCTCAGGGGTAAGGGGTGGAGCTTCTGGCCCAGGTGCCCCTGCAAAGGGACCAGGGGTCAGCAGGAGCGGGGAGCCCGTGGCAGCGGCAGCCACATCCAGCAGTGGGTAATTGACAAGTACAACTTTGCTGAAGTTGAACTTGTAGGTGAATCTCTTCCCTTTGGTCTTGTGGAGAATGCGCTTGTTGTAGTAGTAACTGTGGGAGAGAGGATGGGGTACTGGGGTGGGGCAAGGGAGGGATGAGGCAGTAGCTGGGCTCAAGTTCTTGTCACTGCCCCCCACCCAATTTCCACTCACAAGTACTGGGATCCAAAGGAATTCAGTCCTAGGATACAAAGAGAGCACACCCACCTTTTGGGGGAACCAGAAGGGACAGGGAAGGGAGAAGGAAGAGAGCAAGATGACAGCCTGGCCCACAGCCCCTCCTCACCGCAGGGCCCGGCTCAGCTTGTCATAATTCATGTGGGGCTTGCACTTGCGAATGCCCCAGAGGCGGGCCACCTCGTCCGGGTCCTTGATGACGAATTCCCCGTAGTCCCCCTGCCAGGCAATGACGCCCTGGTACTCCTCCTTCTGCAACAGCTCCAGGATAAAGTGCCACAGCTGGATCTGCCTCGAGCCAGGGGACGACTCCGGCTTGTAGGCCCAATCTGGGAAGGCAAACCCTGGAGACACAGAGACAGGGAGACCTTAGGAAGCTTGAGTTGGGAGCTCCTGGTCTTACTGGATTCTGCAGCCAGAGATGTCCAGTCTCTAAGGAGCGTCTTAAGGGCCTGTGAGTGACTCCTCAGACCCACCCCCTTGAGTCTCCTCCCTAAGTTACCTAAACAGCTGGAAAGAGCCCCTAGGTTTGTGCTCTCAACATGCCTTAGTGCATCCCCCCCACCCCAAGTTCAGCCAAAGGAAGGAAGGATGGGATTGAGAAAGACCCATTTTCCTGTATCCATGGCTGTCTTGGGACATGGCTAAAAGGGTCCATACTGTGCAGTGATTACCCTTAACCCTGCTACCCTGTTAGGAGGCCTGTAATATCTCCTGTCTTGAATCTTGCGATCTATCCCTTCCCCAAGGCCCCCACTGGCAACACCTTGGCACACACACACTTAACCTGTGGGCCTCTGTGTATCTACCTTCAGTGTGTCCCCTCCCATGTCCTCGCCCCCATCTTCAAGCTATCCAGTGTAAAGTGTCTGCATGCAGGCACAAACCTGTAGGTGCTCGTGGGCAGACAGCACATCACACAGATACCCACTTGCCATGTTGTTCCATGGGACACAACCTTGCCCAAACACTGCACTCCTGCTTGGGGCCACTAAAGCAAATACCAGATACAGTTTGCCTAAGCAATAATGACCACCATTGCATGCCCGCTGCAATATGCAGAGTTACATGCTAGTCAACCAACAAATATGTGACAAGGAGACACGTGAGCCCAACAGCCCAGCTAACGCCTGGTGTGATAGAGACAATGAGGCCGTGACACCGAAGTCCGCATATAGACTGGCACATGCACGGTAACAGTGACAACTGAACAACTAACTTCCCAGGACCACATGTGTATGTTGGTGCTCCCATGGCCCACTTGGCATTGCTTCACCCTGGGGGGAGTATCCTGGCCCCACTATCCTTGTGCACCGAGAAGCCAGGAGCAGAGGGTTTTTTGTTGTTTTGCATTGCGCGCGCGCGCGTGTGTGTGTGTGTGTGTGTCTGTGTCTGTGTGTGTCTGTGTGTGTGTGTGTGTCTGTGTGTGTGTGTGTGTGTGTGTGTCTGTGTGTGTGTGTTTTTTTTTTGGGGGGGGTGTGAGGTTCGTTGTTATTTTTGTTTTTTCCAGACAGGGTTTCTCTGCATATCTCTGGCTGTCCTGGACTCACTTTGTAGACCAGGCTGGCCTCGAACTCACAGAGATCCACCTGCCTCTGCCTCCCAAGTGCTGAGATTAAAAGCATATATGGTCACCATACCCAGCAGGAGCAGAGTTCTTACCCACCCCTGGTCTTTCCAACCTAGATGGCTCTGGATTCCAGTGTCGACACCAACTCCTGTGACATCCTGTCTCCTCCTACCTGCCCAGAGATTGGCATAACCCAGGCATGAACACGTGCTTAAAGCTGGTCTCTAGCAAGCTGAAAGCAATGGGAGACAAAGGGGAGGCTAGGGAAGCCATTAAAGGGTGGGTTATGGGAGGGACTGTGCCGAGCTGGGAAACTGGGTCCCTGTGTCCAGTTGCTGTGTAGCCAGGGGCTAGTTCCTTTCTCTCTCTGGATTGAGGTTCCAGAGGCAAAGCGGAGTAGACTCACCCAGGCTCCCCTCTGGCATGTTAAGTGGGCAGGTGATGTTCTAAACTGCCTAAGAACAAGCAGTTTTCACCAACTCTCCCAAGGAAGGGGAGTCAGTCTATCCATACCCATAGCACACTTCATGGAGAAAGCCACTGGATCACAAACATGTTTGCACAACCAAAAGGCAAGAAGGGATCCCACAGAGAGAGGACCTGCTATGGCATGCAGACATAGGCAACCCAGGACCTAGCAGTGGGAGGCACACAGAGACACAGACCAAAAACCAAATGTGGTCTCCAGTCTGGTGTTTGAGCAGGCACATGTTCACACAAAGACAGCCCCCTGCAGACACTTGCCCTCTGACCCCTTCAGGACACTCCACAAAGAAACTCCTCTGAGCAGCCAGCCAGACGTGACTCCCTCTTAGTAGTGATCCATGTATGCCCAAACAAGCCCTCTTCCCCTGGCTTAAGCACCACACACGGACACCTCCTTGCATCCAATTTTTAAGCTGTCCCCCTCCCCTCCCTCATGCCTAGCTAGAGCTCTGGGCTCTGCCCTCCCCGAAGCAGGTCCTCTTAGGTGCAGGCTAGGTAGACAGCAAAGAAATTCCAGATCTCAGTCCCCTCCATCCTTGTCCCTCACGCTCACTTATCCTCCAAAAGACCCTTTGTGTCCCAGCAAGCAAGTGGTGGGGTGGGTGGGGAGGGAGAGCAGGTCGTGAAGTTTCTGGTCAAGTTTCTCATGAAAGGGTTTTGTAGCCTGGGGACTGATGGAGACTTAGACAGACAGGTCCACAGGTGCGTGAGAGAGACAGGGAGGAGGAGAGGTAACGAGAAGGAGGTGCAGCCCCTGGGAAGGGTCGTGGGGATGGACATAACAGTTACCAGGGGTCCAGAGAGCTGGCAGGGCAGGTGGGGCGAAGAGAAGGTCCGAAACGCAGCTACAGTCCATGGTGGAGCAAGCCCTGCAGAAGCTGGGACAGAGACAGGACAGCGGGAGAGAACCTGGTCAGCCAGTGGGGTATTGCTGGGCTCCTCCTCTTCCAGGACCTCAACCTGATACCAGCCCACTCATCTGGCTGGCTTCAGTACTCAACCCCTCCTGCAGTCCCGGTGTCCCTAACTGAAGCCACTGCCCCTCTTCCTCCCTGCATCCTCCTCTCTCTGGTCCCCTTTACCACAGTTCAGCAAATCACCACTCATAGACTCTCAATACCCTCTACCCACCCTGATGCCCCACACTGTCTTTCTTCCTGTCCTGTCTCCCGCCTGACCTCTGGGGGAAGTAGGAGGTTAGTCCCTGGGTCTTTGGGTCTTCCTGTCTCTGTGGCTCTGTTCAACTACCTCAGCTTTATCACGGTTGGAAACACAAAACGCAAACTCACTCCCACCTGGCTGACCCTCCGTCACCCCCCGCCCCCCAGCATCTGCCTGTATGGCTCACACTGCAGCCGGGTGGAGTAGAGCTGGGTACCTGCTAGCCAGGCTGGGAGGAGCAGACCCAGCCCTTGCCTTTCTTCCCCAAGTAGCCACCCCCACCCACCCACCCACCACCGAACCCAACTCTTCCCTCTGAGCTCACAAACACCCGACCCCCCCCCACGCCCATTCTCAAACTGCTCACCAAAGGTTCTCCATCTTTTCCCCTTAGATTGGCCTTCTCCCCACTCAGGTACCCCTTCTAGGATCCCCACATCCTTTCCCTTCCGCCCAAAGTAGAGCCGCCTGCCCAAATGAACCCGTGGACCCCTGCCTCAAACCTGCTGCTCTAAGAAGATTCTCCAAGCATTCCTTCTAAGACCAGCCGGCCTCCCCTCTCAGACACTCCCTCCCCACAGACAGTCTCCCCCTCAGACACCTGTCCACTCAGATTGGCATTACCCCTCAGACTAGCCTCTTCCTCAGATACCAGCACCCTCAGATTGGCATCCTCACTTAGATACCCCCTTCCTTCACTGGTTTCTCCTCTGACACGGCTTCCCCTGCCACCCCCCCCAGGACTTCTTTCCCCTTCTCAGCACCTTCCCCCTCTGTGACCCCTGCTCCTCAGGCCCTCTCAGCCATCTGCCCCCCTCACACTCACTGCAGATACCCTTAGATAGGACGTCCTTTAAGCATCCTGCCTGCACTCAGAGATTCCCCGCACATCACACCGACCCTTTAAATCCAGCCCTGGGTTCTCTTAGATACCCCACCCTTAGATCTTCTCACCCCCACTGTTCTACAAACACTCCTCATACCTCTCCCGAACTACACAGCCATCAAAACCCACCTCACCCCTGGATACTCCTGTCCTCTCCCTGTGTCTGTGTCCTCACAGCTCCCCCAACCCTTCCTTGGCCTCCACGGGTCTCCCCTGCCAATGGCCATCCCTCTCATACTCCGTTTCTCAGGGAGCCCCTCTTTATCTCTGTTTCTGCCTCTTTCCACCACCTCTCCTCTTTCCTTCTCTTGGTCCACCTGGAGTATAGTCCCCCCACCCCCCTCATCTCTCTTCTCCCATTACTCTGTCTCTGCACCTCTCCCTCACAGCTGTCTCCCAGTCCCCTATCCCTATTTCCTTCTTCATCCCCATCCCCAAATCTCTCTGGTTTCCCCTATCTCTGTCTCTCCATCTCCCTCATCTGTCTACCTCTCCCTCCTCCTCTCTGCTCCGTTCCTCACAGCCTCCGCCCGCCCGCCCATCCCGCCATCTCACTATCTCTCTCCCCACATTCACCCCCGTCTAACTCCCTCCTCCTGCTCTCCCTGCCTCTCTGGGTCCCCCCTCCTCCCTCCCCCGCCCCCACCCCCCATTGGCCCCTCTCATTTCCGTGTTGGTTTTGATTTCTCTTCCCAACGCTTTCAACTCCCCGCCGCCTCCTCCGGACACGTTATAACGAGGAGCCGTGGGATCGGCGCTCCGGGCCCTGCTCCCACGCTCCCCACACCCCGCCCCGTCTCGTCTCTCACATACATCTCTGCCTTCTCGAAGTCTCTGCACTGCTATCTCTCCTGTGTCTAGTCTCTGTCCTGTGCGTGCCAGTCCCCCACCCCAGCCCCCAGGACCTGGTCCTGGTCCCCCATCTCCACCGAGATCAGCACTTCTTCCCATCTGATTGCTAGCAACCCCTGGTCTCATCTCTCTGTCTCTGTATCCCTGGGTCTTTAGTCTCCACACGGCTCCTTTCTCCATTTCTGGGTCTCCACACCTCTGTCTCCCTGGTCTGGGTCTTTGCTTCTTGTAAAGTCCCCATCTCCCCATCTCCGTGTCTCTGTCTCTAGGTCTCTCCTTCAGTCCCAATGTCCCTCTCTCGGGACTCCTTTGATCTCACCGTGCCCCTGGCACCCCCCCTGGCCCCATTGATTGCTGATCGACCCAAGGAGGAAGTAGGACCTGCGGCCCCGGGCTATTGGGCCAGGCAGGAGCTTTGGCAGAGCCACTGGACAGATGGACAGACAGCCCCAGTGGTTGAGGAGGGGGAGCAGCCGCATCACGCGCCCCTCCCCGCCGGCTGGCACAGTGCGGATGGGGACTCCGGGCAAGCTTTAATTTTTAATTTTATTTTGCTTCCTCCATACCACCCCCTCCCAACCCCATCTCTAGCCCCTGAAGCCATGGCACCGAATGTGTGCTCCAGTGAGGGAGCGTTTGGAGAGGGGCTGGGCAGGCAGAGGCTACCTGCCTCTGCTCCTTGCCAAGCACAATCACACAGACCCACACCACACAGGCCAGTAAAATCACACAGACACCACCGCACCCCTACACACCATCACACACTGTCTAGATCGACACACAGACACAGGATCTGACTGGACGGATGCATATTAACACAGGCACAGTCACACACCAGTGCTCACACATACAGAAGCCCAGACCTCCAATCACAGAGGCTCACACAGATACAGTGTCTTAAGGGAGGAAACAGAGACACACCTCGAGACCCAGCAGCACAGCCAAGTCAGCAGCAGACACACAGAGTCACACAGCCAGGCACCAGAGTCCCTCTGTCAGACACACACATACGTCTGGTGACCAGGCACACAAAACACCCCTAACACAGACTGCCACAGCCAGATGGCACACTCACACTCGTGTGGCACACTCATCACAGACGTACAGCCACAGTCCCTGTTCCAAATGCGATCAGCACAGAAGGGGGCCAGTACAGCAGCCCCCACCCCCAGAGAGAGGAGACATTCTCACTCAGACCTAAGGGCTAAGTTTGGCAATGTGGGGGCACCCACTTAGAAGTAACTGCATCCCAGCAACCTTACTGTCCCTGCCACCGTGGGTCTGTCCATCCATCATCTGTGGATCTCTTTAGCTATCTGTGTGTGTATGTGTCTTCAACACGCATGTTTGCCTCATACCTTCTTCAATCATGTCCCCCCTCATTGTCTGTGTCTGTCTGTCTGTCTGTCAGTCTGTCACTGAGGGTCTTTTTGTTGTTTGCCCCTCTCTCTAGATGCTCCTCCATTGTGAGTATCTCTCATTCTGTCTCTGGACACATCCCTCTGTCCTTCTTGGCCCCTGGGCCCCTCTGCCTATGTCTCCTCACCCCATCACCCCAGGCCCCTGGGCTGGGGTTTAACCAGTTGTTTTGATTTCTCTAAGCTGCACTGGCCGCCTCGGGAGCCGCCTCAGGCCTCACACTGCCCCCAGCCCCTTCATCCCTCACCCAGGTCCCCCCACCCCCACCTCCCCTTAACACAATCTGCACAAGTGGAATGAAAATTGATTTTTTTTTAAATTTCATATCTTCTCCGGGGCTCTGTCTAAAGAGAGACGCGGCCCAAGACCCCTCTCCCACCACGGCCCCCCGCATATACAACATACAACACATCATACACACACACACACACACACACACACACACACTCTCTCTCTCTCTCTCTCTCTCTCTCTCTCTCTCTCTCTCTCTCTCTGTCCCCAGAGCATATACTGTTCCTCACACCACATGCCTGTGAGGACATATCTGTGCACACAGTAGAGATACACAGTGATGTTTCTTGGCCATATGCAGAACATACACACACCTGGACCATGGGCAAACTGCCAGCCCCTGGCTGTATGATTCCACATGAAGGGCACATAGCCTGTCCCACCCAGTGCAGGGCTGAGCCCCCTGTAGCCACACACAGCAGGGTTGCTTGTGCTCAACACACCTATCTATTCAGGTTCTAGCCATCTCTGGAACATACAAAGGCGGGCTCAAGGACTGTCCCACCATAGGTAGTAAGGAAAAGAAGAGGTCGGGAGCCGGGTGTCATACCAGCACCTGCCACCCTTACCTCAAAAGTCACCCAATTTTCACCCTGCTCACATCAATCAAGTGCTCTGGCCTGGCCCTTAGGAAGGGGAGACTTTGTGCCAATGTTCCATACTTTACATCCCATGTACCACACACACCATTTGCATATTTCTTGCATACTACATACATGCCACATCCCACACACACAGACAATATACATACTACATGCACACCACACTCCATGTACAACAGAAAAACCATATATACTCCACATATCTGCTGTACACATACCACATACCCATATCACACACATACCACAAAACTATACACTTTTTTTTTTTTTTTGGTCTTTACGAGACAGGGTTTCTCTGTGTAGCCCTGGCTATCCTGGACTCACTTTGTAGACCAGGCTGGCCTCGAACTCACAAAGATCCACCTGCCTCTGCCTCCCAAGTGCTGGGATTAAAGGCGTGCGCCACCACTGCCCAGCAACTATACACTCTTAAATGCTATCACATACCACATGACATAAACTGCACACACCACATCACATTCCGACACAACATATATACAAACACCACATATCACATGTCACATATCTCTACCACATACCATATGTACATGTACCCATGACATGCCCATATATACATCACACATATACTACACATGCAGACCACATAGAAATCACATACCAAAGACACCAAAACACATACATACCACATTCCAAATGCCACAACTACCATATGTCATCCATGATATCCCATTACAGCATATGGAACCACATTTCACACATCATACACAGATACACAAAATGCAAGAAGTGAAACCCCTATAACATAGGGTCACTCATGATACATAGTCCCACATGGAGGCAGACATGGTGACCCAAACACACTTTCTCATGTGTCATAGACATAGCCTCACACACAGGATTGGGCACAAGTCCACATTGTGTACACTTGCAGCATCCAGCCACCACACAGGGTTACACAATCACAAGGTCACACATGTGCACACACACATGTGCACACACACACACACACACACACACACACACACACACACAGCTGTCAGCATTCTTCAAGGCTGCTCATACACACCCTCACTGCTGTGAACCAGCGTTCCATCCAGCCTACTGAATTTTCCTTCCCAAATGACTGTATGTGCATGTACACACAGAGAGAACACCATCGGCATCTGAAGGCAGGCACAGGCTCGGAGATGCCGTAGCCACCGAAAACAATCTGCCACATAGCTGGGGTGTGGCACAGGTCTAGGGGCCTCTGGAGTTATGACCTTGCTCTTCCCTAGTGAGTCCCTCCTATTCAGCAACCCCATTGCCAGTGAGCCCCTCAGCACCCCCCCCCCCGGTCCTCCCACTGTACTTCTAGGCTCAGTCTCCTTACCTCATCACCCTTAGGGATGGGCTGTCCCACCCTGGTCACTCAGCCCTGCACAGCCACTCGATTGTTCCGAACACAGCACAACTCAGAGTTCTGGACAGTCACACCAGACACGCACGGCTGAATGCCACACATGTTCCACTGTCACATTCATGGACATGATGTGTGTGGCTTTACGCAGCCCCATAACCTCACACACATACACCCCCTAGTCCCCTGTGCCTGGGGACATGCACGACAGTCGACACATGCCATATTTACTTGTGCTGCAACTTGCAGACACGCGAGGAGACCTGTGTCCGGACTTCACTGCAGGGCAGCGAAAAGCCTGGATGAGGTCTAGCTGGTACCAGATTTGGGGTGTTTGGGAAGTATTAGGCAAAGGGACAGAGGAGTCCAGTGCCTGGGAGGGCAGGAATGGAGACCCATGCACCACCTACTCATGTCTCTATATCTCTCTCTATGGGTATCTCTGTCTGGGGCCATGCTTGTCTCTTTGGGTCTCTGTCTCTCTCCTGGTGTGCCAGTCTCAGCACGGACATCCCTGGGGCTGCAGCCAGCGTGCAGAACGATGTCAGTGGGGGCAGTGGTGAGGGAGAGTCCCCAGGGAGGTGGGAGCTGCAGTGCCACGCACCCCGCCTACAAAACAGTGCTGGGGGAGGGGAAGGAGGTGGAGGAGCAAGCAGCCCTGAGCCCCAGCCCAGGCTGCTCCTCCAGGAGACCCTGAGGGATGGAAGAGGCTAGGGGGACTGATAAGGGACAAGAAGAGTTGCAGAGAAAGGGAGAGATGGAGAGAGGGGAAGAGCCAACAGGGGCAGTGAGACCAGAGGCCAAGTAAGAGATTTAGAGCAGACAGAGGAAGCTAGACCCATGGAGACAGAGACAGGCAGACAGGAGAGAGAGAGTAGAGACAGGGAGACAAGGGGAGACTGAGTCAGAGAGACTCAGGAAGAGAGAATGAATGGAGAGGGGCTGAGATGAAGTAAATTAGAGAGCCAGGGCACCAGAGAACCTGGGTCAGAGAGGAAGCAGAGGAGGGGGCAGAGATGTGGAAAACTGAGGGATTAGGGCAGAGCCAAGAGAGCAAGACAAGAGCTAAGACAGCCAGAAGACTACTCCCACTGTGGTGAGCATCCTCCACCTCCTTGTGTCCTTCACCATCCCCCTCATGTTGATTTCATGGCTACCTCTTCAGTGCCTTTCAGAGCTTCAATCCTGGGGCATTGGTGTTCCCTGATCATACTCCCTACTACCAAACCCCTGCCTCCTCACTCCCACCTGGTCCATCATCACATCCCCAGCTTGGACCTTACCACAACATCAGTACCACTGTCCCTGTGCTGGAACCTACCTGCATCTTCACCCTACCTGTCAGAAGTCCTGGCCTCTTCCCCCAGCCTCATCCCCAGTGGTCCTGCTAGTTCCCTAAAGTAGACCTGTTGCTAGTGCTCACGACGTCCATCACAGACAGGGCCCCAGATATGTGGCAAAACAACTTTATTTGTTGTTGTCTGAGGGTGGCTGGATTGGGAATGATCACCAAGGCATAGTGGTCCTCTGGGTTCTCTTGTAGGGTTTGGTAAAGACTGGCCATTTTAGTGGAACCTGTATGAACAGGACACACACTGCAGGGAATCAGAGAGACAGAGGTGAATGGAGGGGACACAGTCAGGAAAGGACCCTAGATGGGATACTGGGACACAGCAAAAGAGCTAGAGGGACTGACACAGCAGAAGCCAGAGAGACAGGGAGACTGGGACATGAGTGACTGAAGGTTAGGAACAGAGAAACAACGGGAGTTGAAGACCCTGGAAGACAGGCAGTCAGGGGAGCAGGAGAGAACTCAGACAGAGAAGAGGCAGTGACCAAAAGTGCCCCTGGGCCAACAGAGGGGCCTGGGTTGGCCTGAGCTGGGCGCTGGGATCTGGGCCTGCTGGGATCCCATAAGGGGCAGGATCCGGCCAGGCTTGGGGAGGCTCGGGGGCTCCAGGGGCATCAGACGTGGTGCTAATTCAGCGCCATCGATCAGACAGGATGAGAGCAATAAATTATTGTGACAAGATGCAATCCTGGTCCTAGCGCTGCCGCCGAGGCGGATCGATCCCTGTCCCCAGCCCCACACCAGTCCCATGCCCAGGCCTTGCTAGCTGGGACTCCTCTGACCACCTCTTGATCTTCCCTCCTCACGGTAGGTACACACACTCCTAACTGTGGATCAGGCCACGTGGCAGCCCTGGAGGAGAGACAAGGCCAGGAGAGGAGGCAGAGAGAGAAGTCTGGCCCCTTCCTACATGACTCTGGCCATGTAGTTTTCCCTCAGCACCAGCCTTACCTCTGCCTGTAGGGTAAGAACTACCATGGCGTCCATTTCACAGATGTGAAAACTGAGGCTAGACCAGAGAACACTAACTTGGACATAGTCCGACAGGGGTGAGTGATGAAGCCCAGACTCGAATGCAGGTCAGGATGATTTCAAAGCCTCAGTATCTCTACTATCAGAGGGGAGCACAAGGGACCAAGATTAAAAGGTGGGAAGAGACAGACAGAAGATACAGAGAAATAAACTAGAAAGAGTCGGATGTATAAGGATATATGGAGCTAAGGCAGATGGTACGCACCTGTAGTTTCAAGTTACTTGGAAGGCTGAGGCAGGAGGACTACAGGTTAGAGGCCTGCCTGGACCACAGAGTGAGTTTAAAGCCGGCTTAAACAACTGAGCAAGGCCCTGTCTCAAAAACTGAAAAGGGCTGGGGGAGAGGCCTGGTGGTGTTCGCCTGTGATTCCCAGGACCTGGGAAACGGAGGCTGCCTACACTGTAAGTTCAAGGGCAGTCTGAGTTTTATTAGATCCTGTCTCAGAGAAGGGGGACTGACTGGGGTGCAGCCCAATGGTGGAGTTCTTTTCTGCCATGCACGAGGACCTGGGTTACACACCCAAAATCTCAGGATAAAAAAAGGAGGGGGTAAGGAGAAATAGTAAAAAGAGATGTAAGGACACAGGTCCCATGAAAAAGAGACAGACTCAGAGACTGGTAGCAGAGGCCAAAGCACGTAAAGAGAAGGGAAGCCAGAGGACCCTGTGGGGAGGGGTGGGGTTGTTAGGTGTGCATTGGGAGGGTGATGGGAGAGGCTAGAAGTTCCAGGGTTCAGCATCTGTAAGGGCTGCTGGGCACCCCAAGGGCAAGATGGAAGGCTAGGAAGTTCTGGGTGATGGAGAAACAAGGGTTGCTAAGGAGATAAGATGGACAGGTTTGTCTGTGGAGGAAGGTTGCTTGATGGCAGGTATGGGAGACAAGCAAGCCTGTTTGGCTGGGAAGACCGTCTCTGAAGTCACATGGCTTTGGTTTGGCTCAGGTCTTCCACAGTGTCCAGTTTGTAGGGCCTCAGAAAAAGTATTTCTTTTCTTGGAGCTCGGTTTATTTTTCTGCAAAATGGAGACCCAAGTCAAGCACCTGCTTTGCATTGGTCCCATGAGGATAAGTGTGACAGTGGATGACGCCCTGTCACAGAGATGGTTTTACAATCAGCTGTCATCAGTACCACCAAGGTGGGGGAGGGCATCCAGCAGTGGCATCAGCATCACCTAGACACTTAGAATAGCAGGGAGGTGGTGGCACAGGCCCTTAAATCCAGCATTCATTCGGGAGGCTGAGGCAGGTGGATCTCTGTTAGTTCAAGGCCAGCCTGGTCTACACAGTGAGTTCCAGGACAGCCAGGGCTACATAAAGAGAACCCATCTCAAAATATATATAAATAACAATATCTACATATTTTTATATAGACATAGAGATAGATATATCACCAGTGCCTGGAGGTGAATCTAGGGCTTTATTCATTCATGTGAGGCTAGGGTTCTACCACCAATTTACCCCAGCAAACCCACTTCTAAATTTTTCATAGTGAGAGCCTCCCAAAGTTGCTCAGACTTCCTGCCTTAGCCCTCAGAAGCAGCTGGGATGACAGGCCTATGTCACCGGGCTTGGGTTAAGGGGAGGTCTCTATGGTGCAGGAAGCAGCTGTGCAGGTGCTGGGCACAGATATCACATGTGTTTAGCAAGTGCTACAAGACATTGCTGTCAAGCAGCAAGAACACCGTGGTGCGTTCCCTAAGGAGCTAGCTGGATGGAGATGGGCCATGAGAAGGGACAGGTGCTTCTGTGCTGGAGGGGGCTGGAGATAAGATAGGATCTGAAGGTTCGGTTCTCAAGGTGTGAGCAACAGGTTGAGAGGGCAGATAGCGAAGGTGAGAGGGGCAGGTTGGAGTGTCAGTGGGTTCGCAGAATGCTCGTGACGATTTTTTACCAAGAATCGAGGACTATTGAATGCGTTAGGAACAAACAGAGAGGCAGTGCAGGGAGACAGGTGCATGTGTCTGGGGTGTGACGAGGTTTTCCCAGAAGTCTGTGTCCCCTTTGGAGGATGTTGAGAAAGACAGCTTTGTGACAGAGGCAACCTTAAAGAGATGTAAGGCAGAGATGTGCAGATGTGCAAGGGGCCATGCCAGGGGTTACGCAGAGATGTGCAGATGTGCGAGGGG
>CAJQZJ010026257.1:2532482-2545651 GCA_907164525.1 Lophiomys imhausi | reverse complement strand
CGCAGAGATGTGCAGATGTGCGAGGGGCCATGCCAGGGGTTACGCAGGTGAGGAGCAGGCATTGGTGTGGCAGTACCGGTGAGACCTTGTGCAGC
This sequence comes from Lophiomys imhausi, assembly GCA_907164525.1. NCBI lineage: Eukaryota > Metazoa > Chordata > Mammalia > Rodentia > Muridae > Lophiomys > Lophiomys imhausi. The sequence goes on along the minus strand of CAJQZJ010026257.1, from coordinate 2,545,556 downwards.
CCGGAAAGGTGAAATGAGAAACACAACACGGATGGTTGGGTATGTAGGAGAAGTAAAGGGACATCTGATTACATAAGGCACAGGTACAAGGAAACATGTACAAGAGAGGCAGAGCCCCATGGGCAAAAGGCTGGAAGGGTCTGTCTTGTGTTGTAAGGACAGGGGGTGGTAGAGATGAGAAGTTGGGAGCATGAAGCAGGTAGGTGTGATGGGCAGGGCTCTCAGTGGACAAGGCCCTGCAAAAAAGGCACTGGACAAGCGGGGGTATTAGGAAAGATGCACACGATGGCAGGGGACGTGTGTACATGTGAGCTGTCAGGGGCCTGGGGCTGGAAAGCAGGTGGTAGTGGTATCTCTGTCTCTGGGACCAGTGGTGAAGGCAGGTTCGGAAAATAACATGGCAGAAAGTGTATTTTCGCTTCCTTTTTTTTTTTCTGAGACAGGTTCTTATCTAGCCCTGACTGGTTTCAAAATTCACAGTGTAGCCAAGGAAGACCTTGAACTTCTGATCTTCCTGCCTCCACCTCCTGAGTGCTGGATTTTTGGGGGAATATACCGCTACTCCTTCCTAGTTTATGTGGGGTGCTGGGGATGGGACCCAGTGCTGCTCCGCACTATACAAGTACTCTGTGAACCGAGCTATAGCCCCAGTGAGTGTATTTATACAAACCATAGGAGGGAGATCATGAGGGAGGGCCATGCAGGTGAGGGGAAGGGGTCACATGAGTGGTCCTAGGAGGCCTGAGGCTGTTTTGGAAGGACAGGTGTAAGGGTGGATGAGGAGGGGGGTGGTCATGCTGTAACTGAAGGCTGTGTGCAAAGGAAGGTGTGTGTGTGTGTGTGTGTGTGTGTGTGTGTGTGTGTGTGTGTGTAACAGGTATTTCTGGAAGGGGGCCATAGGTTAAAAATAAAGATGTGAGAAACAAGTACATTGAGAAAACTTGAGGGAAGGTTTGGAGCCTTGCAGGGGACAGTGTGACATGAAAAATGGAATTGGCAACAGATTTCCGGTAGAGGTTCAGAATTTGGAAAACAGGTGTGTAACCTCTTGATTAAGAGAGGCTCCTGTTAAGTGAGAGGCTTTAGGCTAACGAACCTCTCTGGGGCACCCTCCAAAGGGGACCAGGGCTCTCTGGAGGACTGTGTGCGCCTGCCCTGGCGAGCCCCAGAAGTAGACTTCAGTGTTACCTGGAAGTCCAGATGTGGAGACTAGGAGGGGCCAAATGGAGGAGGGGACAGGTAAGTGGCTGTCCCGTGCGGGTGGGAGGGTGTTACCTGAAGCACAGGTGTGCTGTCTTCCCAGGAGCCAGTTCCGAGAGCGAGCAGTCAGGTTCCTCCCGCGGCTCTAGCTCTGGGCTTGGGGGAGGCCTGTGCCTGCCGGGCAACCCGGGCTCCTGAGGCTGTTTGGCGATGCGGAGCGCGTCTGGGCCTCGGCGGGCCGGCGGGGCGAGGGGAGCGGGCGGGGGGGGCCGTTTAGCCGTGATAGATCCGCGCGCCGCTTGTCTCTTAATCTCCGGAGCGACCGATCGATTCGCTATTTCCCTTTGTTGCCAGAAAATTCGATCCTGGGCCTGGAATTAGGTCCCCGGCTTAATCTGAGCGGAAACCAGCGAGGGGGAGACAGAGACAGAGATACCGGGAGAGACAGAGACCGAGAGACAGAGGGATGATAGAGAGGCAGAGAGAGGGAGGCTCGGGGATTCCGGGGGGAAGGGTAGTTAGTGCCAAAGAGGTAAAGAGAGGTGTGAGAGAGAGATAAAAGAGTTAGAGAGACAGGTCCTGGGAATTAGTCACTCCTGGCTCCTGGGCTAGCTGGAGGAAGTCGCAGGGATGCTGAGACAGAGACAGAGGGGCAGTGAGGAGAGACTTAGGCAGAGGAGGCTCAACAGGGTTGGGGACTGTAGTGAAATCCTGAGTAGACAGGGTGTCCATGATGCTCCCCCACCAACGTTCACGCCTAGGCACTCCTCGCCCCCAAACGGTCTGACCCCGGGTCTGGTTTCAATAGCCTTCCCACAGACCAAATACGCAGATCCAATGTTGTAAGCTCTCAGACTTGAACTCCAGCCCCAATCCAGACGTCCCCCCCCCAAATCTCCTAAATCCAAATCCTCGGTGCTGACCCCCCCCCACCCCCGGCCTCAAACATCCAGAAACATCCCAACCTCCATCCCCAACAAGTCAGCTCCATCCCCAAATAGGTAGGGCTTCAGTACCAAATACTCTAGTCTCTTGAGCCCCGGTCTCGACCTTTAAAACCCATGGTACTCTGGTCCTAAATGTCCAGACTCAAATAGCCAGACTCCAGGCAAGTGGGCCTTCACCTCCCCTCCCCAGTCGCACTCTAGTCGGTCCCATTCCCATCTCCGAGGCTCCTACACTCACACCCTTCCGACCGTCCCGTACCTTGCACCGGGGTCTCGAGGTCCTACCTCCAGAGTTCATCCCTCCCACCTCCTCGAAACCCTGTCCACCAGATGCTCCGGCGCGATTCCCTCCCAACTCCCCATAGTTAGGCGCAGCCGCACCCCCACTGCCGACTGCCAATCTGCCCGGCCTCGGGCACCATCCCTGCCCCGGGGAATCTCTGGGGACCACCTCCCACGCCCCGGGGGACCCCCCGCCCCGGGGCAGCAATCTCCGCCCCCTCATCCCCGCCCCTGAGACGGCTCGCGGGCGGCGCTCACTCACTTTCCGCGCCTGGCGCATCTGCTCCGGTGCCCGGGAGAAGTGTTTAAAGTTCGGGTCCCCGCAGCCAAGGCCCTGCGGCGTCCTGGGGAAGGGGAGCCCCGGGTCGCGCGCGCGGGGCGAGGGACGTGGGATGCCCGGAGTCCCGCGGAGATGGAGACCGAGAGGGTGGGGTCTGGGAGTCCCTGCGACGGCGGGACGGGGACAGGGAGACAGAGACGAGGGGCACGAGGAGAAGACAGGGAGATGGCAGAGAAGAGGCGCCCCAAAAGAGACGCGCACAGAAGAGACTAGGATCCGGGAGGCTGGGAACCCGACTCCGGGCCAGGGCGCGGGGGACCGTGCCTCTGCGACCCCTCCTCTCCTGCAGTTCCTCCTCCTCCTCCTCCCTCGCTCCTCCGCGGCGCGGCGCGCTCTCCCGCCCTCGCGGCCGCCCGGCCCGGCTCGGCGCGCAGATATATGGAGGCGGCGGCGGCGGCGGCGGCGGCTGTGCGGGGGAGGGGGCGGGCGCGCGATCGATGGAATATAATTTTCCTCAAACTCGGAAAATAAAGTTCAGAGCTGATCAAATTTGAAAACAGATGTCGAATTGCGACTCTAAATAAGGTTCGATCCCGGGACTGAGAGAGTGAGGGTGGGTGGGGGCGGAGAGACACCCCCAACACCTTTCCCCTTCTCTCCCCACCTCCTCTCTGTCCAACGGCCGGGAAGACTCACAGACGGGCTTTAGAGGGGGACCCGCTGCCGCAGACGGGCGAAGCTGGGCCTGGCCTGTGCAAGGGCACAGCACACACACACACACACACACACACACGGCCTGGACACCCCGAGATATGCGGACATAGATTCACATAGAAACAGTGACATTGGTCATGCAAAAACACACAGGACACAGAGGCACCACCAAACACAGAGACAGGCACATCCCTGACATGCCCTCTATTCTAGACCCACATTCAGCACACAAACAGATCCCAACCCGCAACGCCTCCTTCCTGATCCACCCACACAGGGGGTGCACAGACACGGGGCTGCAAGGTGACACAAACCCCACACCAGGGTGCAGACTCTCACTGGCACACTGGACAATCACAGAGAGCGCCCAAGGTGGATACCCTGAGGTTCTTTCCTTCACACAGGCATGGATCCTGTCTTATTTTTATATACCTTCTGGGAAAGGCCCCTCCAGTTTGCTCTCAGGGAAATACAATATCCATCCCCAGGACCCCAGGAGCAGTTGTCATTCATAGAACCCCCGCAGCAGCTTGACCTTGCCCTCCAACTGGCCCCTGTCCCAATCTCTTGCCCCTCACAATTCCCTTTTGGGGCCTCCCTTCCCCAACTTGTACTCCCCCATTCCTAGGTCAGGTTTCTCCCTCCTTCCAAACCCCCAAGAACTCATTGCATTTTGTTTGGATTTTGAGACCGCTGGACTCAACTTACTATGTAGCTGAGGCTGGCCTTGAGCTCTTACTTCTCCTCCCCCCCCCCCCCCAAATGCTGGGATTATAAGCATGTGCCACCACACCCTGACTTCCAAGACCTCATTCCTTGGGGGAAAGAGCCGCTTATCCCAGGACAAGCAACTGTGTCTCAGGGCAAGACTGGCATGCCCAAATGGATACTTTGTGTCCAGAACCCTTGTGTGGCAGTCACCATACTACACCCTTTCAAAAGTAGACACTCACCACTCATTTGGCTAAGTTCTCATCATCTCCAAGTCTTAGTTTCCTCATCTGAAAATTGGGCAACATGATAGGGACCCCTTAGAGTCGTGGGTGGGTCAAACACATTGCTATTGAGCATCGATTCTCCCAAGTAACCCACTAAAACTGACCTGGTTCCAGCTTGTTCAAACTCAGGGAGGTAGCAGGGAGCTTTCCCCTCAAGGGCTCCCTTCCCCATTCCACCCCCACTCCTCCACTGGCATCACCCATTATGAGCCCTCTGGGTGAGGGATGTGACCCCAGGGTGTCTATTCCAGCTCTTCAGCTCTTTCTTTTCTTTTTCTTTTTTTTTTTTCAGCTTTTCAAGACAGAGTTTCTCTGTGTAACAAACCCTGGCTGTCAGTTTGTAGACCAGGCTGGCCTCGAACTCATAGAGATCCACCTGCCTCTGCCTCCTGAGTGCTGGGATTATAGCTCTTTCTTTTTTAATTAATTAATTTATTTTTATGTGCATTGGTGTTTTGCCTGCCTGCATGTATGTCTGTGTGAGGATGTCAGATCTTGAAGTTACAGACTGTGAGATGCTATGTGGGTGTTGGGATTTGAACCTGGGTCCTCAGTGTGCTTAACCACTGAGCCATCTCTCCAGCGCTCCCCCCCACATTCCAGCTCTTAAAGACACCTCACTAGTTGTGTGGTGACATTTACCAAAGGTAGAGAACAGCCCCTACCCCTTCCCAGAATTGGATGCTCAATGTCCTGGAGGAAGTTATGGGATATTTGCTATGAAGTTCCCTCAACTATATGAGACACCCTTTAGGAGAGAATCAACCCCCTCTAGGTAGATGTGACTCTTTGATCTGTATGCCATACCCGTAAAGAAAGCTAAAACCCATGGTGGCACACGCCTTTAATCCCAGCACTCAGGAGGCAGAGGCAGGCGGATCTCTGTGAGTTCAAAATCAGCCTGGTCTATAGAATAAGTTCCAGGACAGCCAGGGCTACACAGAGAAACCCTGTCTAGAAAAAACTAAAAAACAAAAAACAAGACAAAGAAAAAAAAAAGGAGGAAAAAAGAAAAGAACTGGAGGGTGGGGGAGTGTCCATAGCATTTATTATTCCTGTACTCCAGAGGCAGAGCCTGAGGCAGGAGGATCTGGAGTTCAAGGTGAGCCTTGGCTGTCTGGCCGGGGTTGGTGGTGAGTGGAAGAAAAGCTGTCTCAGAAAAAATAAAATTTAAAAAAGGAGGAGGAGAAAAGCAATTAACTGCTGCATTTATGGTCCTGAAGTGTGCTATGATAAGATACCTAGGAAGGAGGAATGCCTTAGGGCTGTAAATAACACCCAGTTGACACACTCCAGCACACTGTACCCCACACCCTTCCTGCAGGTAGAATCTTTGGAATCACTGGAAGACCACTGAGGACAGCTGTCCAAAGGGCCTCAAAGTTTATCTCTAAACCTCCTCCTGTAGGAGAGGTGAAAACAACCCCCTAGGGGGGTCAATCAGAAATCCCAGAGATTCTAACACCTTTAAGCATCTTAGGGTGTCCAGTGGAGGATGTAGAATACTCCCCCTAGCCAAGGAGAGATCTGGTGCCATTGTTAACATGACCAATGCCTTTCCGATTGTTCAGAACTCTCTTGGATCCCCCCAACACACACACACCAAATGCCTCTTTGATCTTTATAACACTTTCAGTGCTGTGCACCTTTGGAAGATTGACATTCCCTCTCTGGGGCTCTAGGGGAATGGAGAGGATTCCCGTAAAGGCAGCCAATGGTCTGTGCAGTCCCCTGTAAGGACATAGTGGTGTGTGGACAGTAAAGCTGGAGCTTTCACTTCAGGCGGCGCAGCAACCCTGGGCAGAGGTGTCACACCCCCTGGGTCTGTATATTCACTCTTTAGCGGTGCTGCTAACACCCACTGGCCTGTGGGAAGCGGCTCACAGGAGAGGGGTCATTAAGCTGTAGTTAAGTTCCCCAGGGGGTGCTACAGGAGCACAAAACTGTAGCTAAAGCCCTGCGGAGAAAGGATGCCCTCAGGGTATGTAATGTCCCCTAGGAAAGAGGCTGGGGTGGGGACATCCTCAATGGCCTGCTTTTGACACCCAGAGGGCTGAATTTTTTTGCCCACAGTGGGAAAGGTCATCTAGGATGTGTGATGTCCATTAATCTCAAAGCTCCTAAGGAGTGAGAGAGGACCCTCTCTGGGAACTGACCCTCCTTGAAGGTTGCCTCCGGGAGCAGCTCACAGTGCTGGGCCTAGAACCTGGATGCAAGGAGAGGTCATCTCACCCATGAACCCGTTGTCCCAGCCCCTCCCCCACAGCAGCCCAAGCCCACGGATGCAGAAGCAAGGCTTATTGGGTACTGAGTGAGTCTGGTCCTTGCACATTGGACAGTAGTCAGTGGGATGAAGACCTTTGTGGGTCCCCTTTGCACCACACACCTGAGCACCAGACACCATTAACCCAATTCTCACAGACTATGATATGTTGTTGTCTGCATTATCTCCATTTTACCAATGAGGAAACTGTGGCACAAAAATCACTTGCCCCTTATTCTACAACGCCATGGAAGCGGGGGTCTGGAGCCCATGGACTTGGGGTCTTGGGGTCTTGGGGTATGTGTTCTTAAATGCCCAGCTGTTCCACCTGGAACTCCTTTTGGACAGTGCCAGCTACACCTGCAGCCCAGGTTTGAACTGTCATATTACTCTCCAGGAGCTTGACCACAAAATCCCTGAGAGGCTCTAGGTTCCCTGAGGTCAGGGCCAAGCCCAGTGTACCACCACCAGGCTACAGGAAGGAGGCAGAAGGGAGACCGAGGAATGGCTGCCAGGAATAGGGGAAGCAGGAGTTAAGGCAGGTTGACTGTCTGGCTGGGGGAGGGAATAGCAGGCTGTGGCATTCCCTCGCGCCTGCCCGCCCCACATCCACCGTGGCCTAAGAGCTCAAGAGGGACCATGGAAAGTAGAGGAAGGTATGAAGGCACGAGAAGATGTTCTGGAGCCAGCCATAATGTAGCCATAAGGGCAGCAGGAGGCGCCACGAAGCTCAAGGGGTGGAAGTGGGGGGAAGTCAGACAGACAGATGGCATTCGGAAGATAGAGAGATGGGGAGGGGGGAGCTTAGGGAGAAGGACAGACAGACAGGTTAGGGCCGGGGTGGGGCAGGGAGGGCAGGGAGGACAGGATGAAGGCAAGGGAGAGTGGTCTCCGGTGAGGGAGGACAGACAGAGGACATCCTGGGAATCGGTGGACAGATGGACTGAGGAACACGGTGTTGGAGCGGCATGGCCGAGAGGCCAGGGCCAGGCCGAGGGCGCGCACCGCACGGCGGTGGCTAGCGCGGGAGGTGGAGGCTGAGAGAGCGCGGTGTTTGTGGAGCTGTCGGCTGCGGTGGAATTATGAAAAATAGCAGGCATCGGAGCCGGCCTTCAGCTTCGATTAGGGGAGATGGGACATGACAGGTGCGATCAATACGCAGCCGTTCTATAAAGTGTCAAGTAATGAATCAATTTCGACTAAATTTTCCATTTTTCAGAGGCCGTTCTCCGAGAGAAGAATATCCTCTTTTGTAAAGATATTATTATCGATTTCGGCGGCAATTTGACATCAGGGGTAGTTAATTCCACTCAGAATAAAATTGAAAACACTTGAGAGAGAAAAGAGAGAGGCGAAGAGTGAGACAGAGAGGGAGAGAGGGGGAGGGAGGGAGGGGCTGAGAGGGAGAGAGAGATGGATGGACAGGGGGACAGGGACAGGGACTGGGAGATAGAGAGACAGGCTACCAGATGGGGAGGCCCAGGACGGGGAGGGACACTTGGGAGCCAGAGAGCCTAGTTATGTGGAGACGCAGAGGAGACAAAGACAGACATTAAGAAAGTGCAATGCAGAGCATCTCTGAGTGTTAGCAACTTGTTGTAGTGACTCAGAGAAATGGGGACAAAAGCCAGCTCAAAGAAAGTGGCAGGAAAAGCTGAGAGAAAGGCCAGGGAGATGGAGAGAGAGAGAAGAGAAGAGAGAGAGAGAGAGAGAGAGAAGAAAAAAATCGAGATTGAGAATGAGGGAAACTCAGGGAGCAATAGACCTGGGGTGTGAGAGGAGGCAACCAAGGCTGTGGAGAAAAGGTTCGGGGAGTGGGGGAAGAGAAGGGGACGGGGTGGGGTAAGGGGCAGATTCCCAGTTGGGAGTCTACCTTGGGTTAGGACATCTTCATACTTGGGCTATACTGCTCTTCAAAGTCATTCTGATGGGTTCAGAATGTGTGGTGGGGGGCAAGGAGGTGATGGGATGGCTGGTGGGTGCTGTGGTGGTGGAGGGGTGTCCCTGTGCATATGTGTCCCCAGATCATGGTGTGAACACCCTAGTCCAGTTTCCTGGGCTCCCATTTCTGTGTGTTTCAAGCCCTGTACTTGCACACACTATGGGGCTCTGGCCTGTCGGCCCCATGGGTCTCAGCCACAGGCAGAGTCGTGACAACAATTCTGGTTAGAGCCTGTCAGTCCCTCAGCTGAAATTTCCATTTATCCCTGAGCTGGTCAAAGGCTGCCTGGATGGAGGACATGGGGGAGGGGAACTCCGGGAAAGCACTGTGGGTCTGAGGGAGGGTGGCTGGGGCCTGGACCTCCAGGTTTGAGGGAGGAGGCTGGATGTGAACTTCAGAGCCTGAGGAAGGAGCCCTGGGGCCTGGACACCGTGTGATCATGATGGAAGCCCCTCAGCCTCCAATGTCTTTCCCAGCAGTAAAGCCTGGGCCTGCTGCCCTCTAGTGGACATGGAAATTGGGTCCCTGGAAGGACAGTTACTGACCATGGTAGCTTAAGAAGGAAGCCAGAGGCACTGACCCAAGGAAGACTAAAGACAGACTAGAGAAGGAAGGGGGTGTGGGGGGGGATAAAAAATGGATGGGGAGATAGGGACCAAGATGAACAGGGTCAGGTAGAGGACTGACAGGCTAGGAAAGGACAAGTGCAAGGGAGGGTGGGGGTGGGGTGGGTGGGAGTCATGGAGGAGGGAGTAAGAAAGAAAAGGAAGACTTGACAGAGATCCACCAGGAGCAGTAGCCAGAGGCCAAGAACATCAGAGGTTGTCAGCCAGGGGATGGGCTGAAAGACCTGTACGGATACTGTGAGACAGAGAGGCATGGGGTCGAGACAATTAGGGTGGTGTTTCAGGCCCAGAGAGGGAAGAGAGAACCTACAGGGAATAACCAGAGAGGATACTGACGGAGGGCAGACACTCATGGAGAGAGAGAGACACATGGACTGAGGCAGAAACAGGTGTGCACACACCTAGATCAACAAGAAAGAAGAGTGGACAAGGACGTGTGTGTGTGTGTGTGTGAGTGTGTGTGGGTGTGTGTGAGTGTGTGTGTGTGTGTCTGTGTCTGTGTGTGTGTCTGTGTGTGTGTATGTGTGTGTGTGTGAGTGTGTGTGTGTGTGTCTGTGTCTATGTGTGTGTGTGTGTCTGTGTGTGTGAGTGTGTGTGTGTGTGTGTCTGTGTGTGTGTCTGTGTGTGTGAGTGTGTGTGTGTCTGTGTGTGTGTGTGTCTGTGTGTGTGTGTGTGTGTGTGTCTGTGTCTGTGTGTGTGTCTGTGTGGGTGTGGGTGTGTCTGTGTCTATGTGTGTGTGTGTGAGTGTGTGTGTGTGTGTATGTGTGTGGGTGTGGGTGTGGGTGTGTATGTGTGTGTGTGTGTGTGTGTGTGTGTGTGTGTGTGTGTGGGTGTGGGTGTGTGGTGCTAGACCCCCACAAAGCCAAGCAGACAGCTGCAGGTGGAGCATAGGGGAGTGCGTGGGGGGCAAAGGAAGACCTGGACTCTGAGACACTGCAGTCTGGTGAAGCCATCCAAGCTGAGGGGCTCTGGTGGGGGTCGGGGGGCTCCCTTGGTCGGGGGTCCCTGCCTGCCGTCCCCGCCCGATCCCCCCACCCGGCGGGCTGCCCGGCGGAGGCGACAGATTGAGCGATGAGCCGCATTACGCACTTAATCCGCCTGATTGAATGTTTTGCTTTCGCCCAAATTGAAACATTAAACAACACGGGACGAGAAGAGGCGGCCGCAAATCACTCATGAAAGATTCATCTTCTCCCCCGGCAGCCACCGCCACCGCCTGCCTCTGCTGCCGCCAGCCCCAGCTAGGAAGCTCCTCAGGGTGGGAGTGGGGGACTGGGAGCACCCTTGCCCACCCTGAGTTTCCCCTTCCTCCCAACCTTCATGGCCCAGGAAGTCCTTTTTGTCTGGCTTCCTTCCCACAGGTGGTCTCGGGGATTGAGGCCTAGCTTCCTTGCCAGTTGGACAGGGTGACCTTGGAGTTGTCCTTGCCTCTGTCAATGGGGATCCTTGTTCTCATTTGTGGGGTTCAGGTAGAGGACTAACAGTCTTTACCTATACAGCCCCAGTTCCTGAGGGGATACATAAGGCTAAGGTACAGAAGCCCCTCTCTCATACAGGGGACCTTTGTGGGTTTTAGAGCCAGAGTGAGGGTGATGTCCAGGGTGGGAGTCAAAGGATGGATGAAGAAGGAGGGTGCAGGGAGTGAATCTGTCCTCTCACTCAGTTCAGTCTGTCTGTCTGGAAGGGACATTTTATGCTTTCTGATTCTGTCCCTCCTCTGCCTGTGTAATTTATGTGAATGACTGTCTGTCACCACCCCATGCCTGTGTGATCTTCTGTGTGTGTGTGTCTATACCCGCGGCCTGTCGGCGTCTGCTGGCCTATGTCTGAGTGTCACAGCCACTGTGTGGGGGATGATTTTTGTGTGGCATACAGCTTCATCAGTATGAGTCTCAGGGAGTGACTTGCCGTGGATGCCTGTGTCTATCACTCTGTATCTGTCTGTGTGTTGCTCGCTCGCTGGCTCGCTGTGGTCGGGTCCATTCAGTCTGTCAGTGTTCAACCATATCCGTGTCTGGGCCTGCTTGTCTGCCCTTGTGTCTCCCTGTGTGTGTCTCTCTCTCTGGTTCTGTCAGTGGCCTACATGGCACTCACTGGGACCAAAGAGGAGTAACCAGTAGGCCAGGGACAGGAAGAAGGGAGAAGAAAGCAGGAGAGAGAAAGACAGAGAGAAAGACAGTGAAGGCGAAGCTGAGTGCTAGGAGCAAGGAGCAAGTGGGAGGCAGCTGGGGGGGGGCGTCGTGGGCGCCACGGCCGGAGCGGGTGATCAATATTCGATTTAGGTTTTAATTCCGGGGCTTTCGGAGCCTGTCAGCCCTGATGTATGAGCTCACACCGGGGCCGCCCAGCCAGCCACCCCAGCGATGCCCATGGCCTGGTGGCCTGTCCTGGCCCCAGCTTCCTTGCCCCTCTGGCCAGCGGCACACTAAGAAGGGGGTGGAAAAGTGAACCTGAGCCAGGTTGACCATTCACGGGCCTTTCCCTGGAACTATACTCCTGCCCTCCCCCAAGCAATGCTCAGGGAGACAGCTGGGGCCACAAGGTCCTTATTGTCTAGGGACACCAGGCTGCCAGGCATCACTGGCCACACACATTTAGACACCACATGCTCACACAGGGAGTTCTGTGCACACACATCCCGCAATGCACCAACACACACACCACACACACACACCACCCAACAAACCAGTGTCCACGCACAACCAGGACTCAAACCACCTGTGCACACAAAAAACCCTGACATATATAATCCAAACATACATGTGTCCACACATACCTGGACTGAAATTCACATACACACACAAACTCCAAACACGCATGTAACTTTAGTACACATACACCCAGCCACTCAGGGATACACACGCACATCCGCACACACGTTTGACACTCACATATATTCTCTGACAAGTCTGTCCACATACAGCCTCTGACATATATATACATGTGTTTACATAGAACCCCACTTCATACTCAGACACATAAAAGTTCCATGTTAACGGGGGATTCAAATGATGGAAGACAGCATTCTGAAAACAGACAGAGCCAAATACACAGACTGACACTCTGACAGATGAAAAAAGAGCCATTTAGGCCGGGTTTGGTGGCCCACGCCTTTAGTCCCAGCACTCGGGAGGCAGAGGCAGAGGGATCTCTGAGTTCAAGGTCAGCCTGGTCTACAGAAAAACCAAGGTGTGTGTGGGGGGGGGGGGCAAGAAATATTCAGAAAGTAGGGCCAGTTGCAGCAGCAAGGAAGGCTGGGAGGACACCAAGAACTCCCAGGGGACAGAATTCAGCTGGGGGATGGGGAGCCCTCCCGTCTCCACATGCCCCCCCCCCAAAGCCCCTGTCTCTCTCTCAGGAAGATGGATCCACCGCCCTCCCTGATGACAATGCTGTCTGCGCAAACTTTAATTAACACTTTGAGTTAATTAGTTCGAGATCATTTAGGAGTAAAATGTTTTTATTAGGGAGGCTTCGAGCTTGTTGATGGATGGGGCGCGATTCGCTCTTCCGCCTGCGGGGACAGCCGGTAAACAGAAATCAATCAGGGGCCTCCCAACCCAGCCCCCCTAGTGCCAAGTTCCCAGCCTGGGGCCCAGGAGTCCCAACTCCCAGCCTCCTATCCCCCAAGACTCCAAGCCTCTGAGCCTCTGCTCCCTCAGACCAAGCGGCCCAGCTCAGCCCTCTTCAGTTAGATTCAAGGGTCCAGGCCCCAGCCCTCCTCCCTCAGACCCAGGGGTCCAGTCCCCAGCCTTCCTCCCTCATTCATTTTCAGGGGTCCAGTCCCCAGCCTTCCTCCCTCATTCATTTTCAGGGGTCCAG
>CAJQZJ010026257.1:2491974-2525702 GCA_907164525.1 Lophiomys imhausi | reverse complement strand
GTATCACCATCACCACACCACCACGTATCACCATCACCACACCACCGTGTATCACCATCACCACACCACCACGCCCCTGAAAGACATTCTCTGCCCCAGAAATGAAAGGACAACTTCCCTCACCCTGGGATGTAGATTCATCACCTTCCATGTCCCCATCTACGCTGCCTCTAAAGTAGGGCTAGGGATGTGGCTTACCCACAAGACCTTTGGGTCCACAGCAGCTGTCTAAAAAGTCAGATATGGCAATGCACGGATGCATGCCTGTACCCTAGCACAAGGTGTGTGCGTATGTGTTGTTTGTGTACATGTGTAATACATGAGCACATATGCCTATAATCCCAGCACTGGTGGGGATGAGGCTGGGGTTAGAAATACAGCATACAAGTGCGTTCCTATAGTCCCAGCACCGGGGAGGCAGAGACAGGAGGATCTCAGGGATTCACTGGCCAGCCATTTCTAGCCTAATTGGTAAGCTCCAGGCCAGCTAAGTGATATCCTGGAATTCACTCTGTACACTAGGCTGGCCTTGAACTCACAGAGATCCTGCCTCTGTATCCCAAGTGCTGGGATTAAAAGCGTGTGCTGCCACCATCACCTGCCTGAAGGCCCTGGCTTAAAGACATTCTTTAAGTAGGTGGGTGACATTTTTTAAGGTTACCTTCTAGCCCTGCCCCTTGATACACACAAACACAGGGGAAAAAAGGGGAAGACTATCACTCGGACCACAGATCTAGACCACAGTCCCTTCAGTCTTCAGCTGTCTGTTACCCTAGTCAGCCAGACCCTTACCCCACTCACATCAAAACAAAAATTCCTAGACGTTAGAATCCCAGTTATTTCATTCCAAACTGGACAACTGATTCCTAGCCTTGAGTTACAAAATAACAGAGTTTGTCCAGCACGCTTTTAATCCAAGCACTCGGGAGGCAGAGACAGGTGGATCTCTGAATTCTAGGACAGTCTGGTCTACACAGTGGGTTCCAAAGACAGCCAGGGTAACACAGAGAGACCCTGTCTTGAAAAACAAAAGTAAGTAAATAAGTGTTTTAGCATCTTCTTCCCCATACTAGGAAAATGAGCCCCAATTAAAGACACTCCATACTTGGCTAGATCCCTGTTTCAAGTATACACTTTTCAGAGATAATCTGCTGTCCCTGAAATCCATCTGGTTAATGGTGTTCCACTTGTCTCTGCCTTCCAGAAACCAGGTACGGCGCACACCTGTAATCCCGGTACATGGGAGATGAAGGCAGGGGGATCAGGAACTCAAGGCCAGCCTGGGCTGTATAGTGAGCTCCAGGCTACTATGAAGCCCAAATTTAGACCATGTCTCATGAAACAAACAAGGACAAGAGTCCCCTAATCTGTCCCTTGAAATTTCAGAACTAACCCCAAGGCAGGCCATCAGACATCCCCAAAGGCAAAATGCTTCCACAGGAGAGCGGTGAGAAACCCTCCCCAGCCTTTGCTGTCACAACGTGTACAGTAAGGACCCTTAGGTTCTGTCACCACCGGTTGGACCCTCAAGACCTCTATTTAGCCAAAGGGACATCCTACCTTGACCACCAAAACTAGGGCCTGAGAGCTCTGTGTCACCTTGCTAGGACTGCCACTTGGATACCCAGGACCAAGAAATCCCAGTCTTTGAGGTGACAGACCCTTCATTTCTTCTCTCTCCCTCTTTCTTTTCACATTACATTTATTTGTGTTTGTCTACATATGTGGAGGTCAGAGGTCAATTTTCAGGATTCAATTCTCTCCTTCCACCATGTGGGGCCCAGGGTTAGAACTTAAGTCCTCAGGCTTGTCAGCAAGCCCCTTTATACTCACTGAGCCTATCTCAGAAAGCAAAAAACAAAAAAGAAAAAAAAAAAAAACCCTGGTGCTGGAGAGATGGCTCAGTGGTTAAGAGCACTGCTCTTCCAAAGGACCTGGGTTCAAATCCCAGCACCATATGGAAGTTCACAGCTGTCTGTAATGGCCGGGTGTGGTGGCACACACCTTTAATCCCAGCGCTCGGGAGGCAGAGGCAGGTGGATCTCTGTGAGTTCAAGGCCAACCTGGCCTACAAAGTGAGTCCAAGACAGCCAAGGATACACAGAAAAACCATCTCGAAAAACCAACAAAACAAAACAAAACAAACAAAAAAAACCCAACAAACAACAACAAACCAAATTAAAAACCAGAGACCCACACAAAGCATATGAACATTAGGGAACACTTCATCTTTAAAATTACCTTCCCTTGCTCTCTCTATTTCTCTCTTGGTCCCTCCTCCTGCTTTACTCTCTGAGGCTGAGGGTGACCTTATCCTCCCATGGGCTGAGATCACAGGTGGGGATGACCATACCCAGTTTCTACCCTGCTGAGGCCGGAACCCAGGCCTTTGTACATGCCTGGCAAGCAAGTACTCTACCAACTGAGCCACAGGCCCATCAGCCTCAGATCCCCAGTCTGACACTCCTAACCAGCCAATTTGACCCATGGCATTGTCACCCAAATAGCCACACCTTTGTTTTCGAGCTCCATAGTGAAACGTGCAGCCCTCCAGCTTTTGACCCTGAACCAAGCCTTTAAACCT
This sequence comes from Lophiomys imhausi, assembly GCA_907164525.1. Classification (NCBI taxonomy): domain Eukaryota; kingdom Metazoa; phylum Chordata; class Mammalia; order Rodentia; family Muridae; genus Lophiomys; species Lophiomys imhausi. Next base: position 2,523,118 of record CAJQZJ010026257.1, on the reverse strand, counting down.
TAAGTACACTCAGAGAGGAAATGGGCCTCTTATCTTGACCGTCTCCAATAGACGCTGCTGCTCTTGGCGTCTTGGCGACTCAACCCCAGAATGGGGGATCTGTAGAGACAGACGTGGTAAGACAGGCCAGTGACCCCAGCACTGAGCAGGCTGACACTGAAGAACTGAAGTACATTGCCATCCAGAGCTACCTACGCAGTGAGGCTCTCTGCTTGTTTGTTTTACTTTAAAATGTTTATATTATTTATTTATTTGTGTGTGTATGTGTTTATTTATGGGGGTGGGGTGGATTCCATGGCACACAAATGGAGGCCAGAGGACAGTTTGCTGGAGTCTGCTCTCTCCTTCCACCATGTGGTTTCTGAGAACTGTCCACTGTCTGGCTTGGCAACAAGTGCCTTTGCCCTCTGAGCTACTTCACTGGCCTCAGACTTTTATTTGAAGCAGAGAGAGGTAGGCAGGAGGGGACAGGAAACGAGATAATGAACTAGTCAGCCTCAGATTAAACCACTACAGGCCTGTCTTGATTTCTGCCTGCCACCAACGAACTCATCCCAGCCACTCACTGGAGTGCTCAGCCCACCACCTCCAACCAAGGTATCTAAAACACACTCTGTCCAGACTCCCCCCTTCCGGAACCTGGATGTTACATCTGTCTGTCCACCTGATGGACCACAGAGCTTCAGCCCTCTCCCACCCCGACCCTCGATGATTAGCATTGAATTCAAGAAATAAAATGCCTTCTGCTACCAAAACATTGGGATAGAGATGCTGACCACAGGGGACTTGACTTTGCTTCAGGTTCCCAAACCTACTCAGGTCTCTGGTGAGGCCCTGAGAAGTCCATCAAGAAGCACGCATCTTCCCTCTGGTGGTCAATCTTGGAAGAACAGCCTCATAGGCTCAGACTTCTGGTCTACCCAAAGTATAGGCCTGAAGGGGGTCTCTTTTGCCTGGTCCCTTCTAGTCAGAAATTCTGGAATCTGTCCTCCTTCTCTCTATTTTTACTCTACATCTCTATTACCTTTTCTGGCTAATACTTGTTTCCTTGATCTTATTCCCTGCAGCCCATCTCCCATAGGATCCCACAAAACTCCAAGGCTTAGTTGATTTGATGCTGAAACCCTGAAACCCAACATCACAGAGCCCTGTGGTTCCCAGCATTCTACTACTGAGCTATATTTAATCTCTTCTGTTTTTTTTATTAGAGTCAAGGTCTCCCCTGTGGGTCAAATTAGCTTTGTTGTTGGTTTTTGTTTGTTTGAGGTGGGGTTTCTCAGTGTTACCCTGGCTTTCCTGGAATTAGTTCTGTAGACCAGGCTGGCTTTGAACTCACAGAGAGCCACCTGCCTCTGTTTCCTGAGTGCTGGGATTAAAGGTGTGCGCCACTATGCTTGGATTCACAGAGGTGGCTTTTTATTCTCTCCATTTTTTGAAGATATCTATCTATCTATTTTCTTGAGGCAGGGTCTCACTATGTAGCCCAAACTGGCCTGGAGGTTTTATTTTTTGTTGTTGTTGTTAAGTGTGATTTATTTTATGTGTGTGTGTGTGTATGTGTGTGACTGTTTTGCCTGGTGTCAGAGGAAGCTAGAAAAGGGTGACCAATACCCTGGAAATGGAACTACAAACAGTTGTAGGCTGCCATGTGGCTGTTGGGAATTGAATCTGGGTCCTCTGGAAGAGCAATCAGTGCACTGAGCCACCTCTTGAGGCCTTCAAAAAAATTTTTTTTGAGACAGGGTTTCTCTGTGTATCCTTGACTGTCCTGGACTCACCTTGTAGACCAGACTGGCCTTGAACTCACAGAGATCTGCCTGCCTCTGCCTCCCAAGTGCTGGGATTAATGGCATGTGCCACCACACCTGGCCTTTTTTATTTTTTATTTTTTGTTTTGTTTTTTAAGATTTATTTATTTATTGTGTATACAGTATTCTGTCTGCTTGTGTGTCTTCAGGCCAGAAAAGGACACCAGAGCACATTATAGAGAGTTGTTAGCCACCATGTGGTTGCTGGGAATTGAACTCAGGACCTCTGAAAGAGTGCTCTTAACCTCTGAGCCATCTCTCCAGGCCAAGGCCCTCAAGATTTTAAAAAGTGAAATTTGGCGCTGGGCGTGGTGGTACATGCTTTTAGTCCTGGCACTCAGGAGGCAGAGGCAGGCAGATCTCTATGAATTCTAGGACTGCCTGGTCTACAGAGTGAGTTCCAGGACAGCCTGGGCTATATAGAGAGACCCTATCGATTGTAATAGGCCCAACTGGCCTGAGGACTTATATGTCTCCCGGTGAAAAGAGCCTGAGACCCTGGGTGGCACTTATGTCTATAGACTAAACACACCAAGACCTTCTAATGTTTCAGTGCTTAGGCCTCAGATGGGCAGTCTCTCACCTAAGTCAGCCTGGTGACCTAGACCCTCCCAGTCACGTGGCTTGCTGTACCTTCTAAGCTCACAGACACATCTGCCTCCCTCTGTGTCTCCTGGCAAAAAGAAAGCTTTCTTTGTCTTTTCCCAGAGATCCTTTCTTCCTCCCAGGAAGTCCTGCTTTCCTATTTTCTCTCTGCCCAGCTAATTGGCCATCAGCAACTTTTATTATCCAATCAGAGAATGCCGCGGACAGGGCATTAACCAGATCTCAGAGCATTGAAACTCACATTTGAAAGCCATGAATAAGACTTTTCTCCAACATCTCCCCCTTTTAGTCCAATAAAGGTCTCTTTTTCTTATAACAATAAACCATATACGATAAGAACAATTATGAAACAATACTGAAAACTATAAGGTATGACATATATTCCCAATGTCCAGTCCATATGTATTTGGCAACTTTAGGAAAAATATTCTATTATTTATCTTATCTTGATGAGTTTAAAGTTCTATACCTAACTCAATTTCTATCCTAACTTGTATTACCAACCTAAAAACATCTTCTTAGATCTAAAATATCCTTTTGATTCCTAAACAACTTAAAACTTACTGTGGGGCTATAACTGTCTAATCTTCAACTACAAGAGATCTGAGAAGGATAGATATATCTGAATAAACAGGAAGTGCAGAGCAAGCACCTTCCAAAACTAAGAAATGACAGACAACTGGCTGCCTGGACAGCCCTCAATTTCTCTCTACAATACTGGAGCATCTATCCTCATCTTATTGGCCAGTATCTCTGACAGACATTGATTGTAAAGCAGGAATTATGAAGGACTTGCCTAGCCTGTCTTGGCAGAGCTAGGCTGTCAACTTACCTGCTTCCAAGTTTTGTCCTTTTCAGACAGCATTCTGTCTGCAGTTGAAGCAAGGGATTTTTCATTGCTTAGTGGTTACCTTGCCACTATTGCAGCCATCTCCAAATGGAAATTCTTCAATGCTCATCCTCTACGTGAAGTAGAAAGGGGGGGGGGTGCTGTCAGGAGCTGACATGTCTCGTTGTCAAAAAAAGTTTTAATTTAATAAAATATCTTTAAATGCCATGTTGTATAGACCTCTGAGGTTTTTGAAGATCATCTATCTATTTCAATTTATTTGAATAGGCAAATGCTGCTTGTCTCTAGATATTTACTATCTGATTAACTTAGAAAAAAATCTGTGATTAACTAAACCAGTACCTAACAAAACCACAAGTTGGATTGACTATTAACTTGAATTCTTAATTATCCTAAACAGTTTGTGGTGGTCACTTTCAAAAGGATTAGAACTTCACACTGCATTTTTAAGAATTACATAAGTACAATACCTTAAAAAGAGTTGATACATAGAATGTTGTAACCAAAATATAACCTTAATTTTGTATCAATATACAAAGATATAAGAGTAGATTCAATAATCTACCCCTTTTTAATCATTTCTATATCATGTCTATATCCCCCTTTTTCTTTTCAAGTTTCTCCCCTACTTAAGAAAGAAAGAAGGGCCGGGCGGTGGTGGCGCACGCCTTTAATCCCAGCACTTGGGAGGCAGAGGCAGGCGGATCTTTGTGAGTTCGAGGCCAGCCTGGTCTACAAAGTGAGTCCAGGACAGCCAAGCATACACAGAGAAACCCTGTCTCGAAAAACCAAAAAAAAAAAAAAAAAAAAAAAAAAGAAAGAAAGAAAGAAGGATAGAGAAAAGAGAAAGAGAAAAATCCCTGAGTCTAACCTCCTATACCTTGGTTAACAAGACCATTAACAACTTGTAACCAGTTCCCCTAAACAACAACAAACATTTACAAACTATCAAATGACAAAAAAAAAACTCACCCACCCTACCGTTTGGGAGTGGGGCATCACTCTCTTAAAATTGTTTTCTGCTGATTTGGGACATAGGAAACCTGTTTGCGGGAAAATAAAAATGGAAAAACACTTAAGCAAGTTAATTTGTTGTCCAGTCTCCATGTGCTCAGCAATTTAAATGTCCCGAGCAGTTTGTAGTTCACAGCTGATGTTTGGGTGGAAAAGTGAAGTCCTGGCTGTAAGTCTGTGAGGCTGGACCATCTTAGCTAGTGTTTTGAAGTTGTTCTGGATGCAGATTTTTGATGAAACAGCTATTGAGGCAGTTTGTGAGGCTGAATCATCTGGGCCACTTGTCTTGTCTTCTTTGGTATCTGGTCCTTTTTCCTCAGAATTTTCAAATTTTCAGTGTTCTCTGGACTCCTTAGTTGGATGCTTTTATTCTCCTTGAAAGATAAGAACAGAACCCTGCCCTAACCCTAACTCTGTGGTGTTCCTTTTTTTTAGCAGGTAATATCTTTCCTAGGGCAAATTGGTTTTTGGCAATAGAAAAAGTATTATCTTTCAATTGAAATTTAAAAAATTGCCGGGCAGTGGTGGCACACACCTTTAATCCCAGCACTTGGGAGGCAGAGGCAGGTGGATCTTTGTGAGTTCGAAGCCAGCCTGGTCTACAAAGTGAGCCCTCCCAGAGCTACACAGAGAAACCTTGTCTCGAAAAAAAAAAAAAAACAAAAACAAAAGAAAACAAAAAAAAATCTTCAGAAATTTTGAAATTAAATATACCTTAATTCAAAGGCCATTCACTTTGAATTTCAGCTTGTCTTTTGCAGGTGGCTTTTAAACTTAAATCATTGTAAATCCCATGTGCCTGTCTCTGTCTCCCAAACGTTGGGATCAAAGGTGTGTACCTCCCAAGTGCAGGGATTAATTACACATGGATCTACGTTTTTTTCTCTACTTGGAACTTGCTCTGTATCAGGGTGGCCTTGAACTCAGAGATGTATATGTTTCTGTCTTCTCAGTGTTGGGATTAAAGGCATTATGCCTCCCAAGTTTTGGGATTAATGGTGTGAACCATCACCACCCTGCTCATTGTAACTCAAGAATTTAGAAAACAACTAACGCTATGATGTGCCTGTGCCTGTCTCTGTTGGGATTAAAGGCATGGGCTAACACGGCCCTGCTCAATTTTTTGGTTGTTGTTTTTTTTGGTTAGGTTTTTCAAGAAAGGGCTTCTCTGTTTAACAGCCTTAGCGGTCTTGGACTTGCCTTGTAGAATAGGTTGGCCTCGAACTCACAGAGATCCATCTGCCTCTGCCTCCCTGGACTAGCCTTGTAGACCAAGCTGGCCACATAGACCAGGCAGATCTTGAACTAACAGAGATCTGCCACTGCCTCTGCCCTCTGAGCCCTAGGATTAAAGGCGTGTGCCACCATGCCAGCTTCTGTCAAATATTTTATCATAGCTCCAAATTACTTCAACTCTTAGAGATTTAGAAAACAAATTTGAACTCTAGTAGCCCCTAATTTACTTACAACATTTTAAATCTCTTAGCTGCATTTCCAATACCAAACAACAAAAATATCCTTTTTATATAAGAAGAAAACTCAAAAGCTGATGTCCAAGATGGTGTGGGCCATGTGACAATCTACAGTCACATGGCAAGAAAACCCCCTTTTCATTTCATGTTAGTAAGGCAAGTATGCCTTTGGTAAATTATCATTTGAAAATATTATTTAAAATTTTTTTTCATGCCTAGTTAACCATTTTAAAGGTAGGGCAGTTGGTACCTTTGAAAGACCAGCACCTGGGGCTGGAGAGATGGCTCAGCAGTTAAGAGCACTGGCTGCTCTTCCAGAGGTCATGAGTTCAATTCCCAGCAACCACATGGTGGCTCACAACCATCCATAATGAAATCTGGTGCCCTCTTCTGGCCTGCAGGTATACCTGCAGACAGAACACTGTATACATAATAAATAAATCTTTAAAAAAAAAAAAAAAAAAAGAAAGACCAGCACCTGTTGTGTCCTGCTTATGGATGAAATGGACAGTCTTGGACTGTTCTCAGTAATACCTTCTAATATTTTTCTGAGCAGCATACTTTATTTTATAGTTTGTTTCTGAGATTGGAGGAATGTTAATCTCTGTTTTCCATTGCTGCAACAAGTCATATCCCCATAATTCATGGCTATATTAGCCACATATGGCTTTAATTTTCCTACTTGACCTTCTGGTCCTGTACACTCGACCCTTCTTACACTTTGCTTTACCTGAGACAAAGTTCTGATCCCTAGGAGCTGGATATTTACTTCCTGAAGAGGCCAATCTGGATTCCTAGATTTTGGTGAAATTATTGTTATATCCGCCTCTGTGTCTGCTAAACCTTCAATTTCAATGCCGTTTATTTGTATTTTTAGGTCTCTGATCATTTATAATAGTTTGCCAAAATATTTGTTTCGTGGTATCTCCTGAGTTTTTTGTACTATTTATTGAAGCTGTTCTGTTCTTGATCATATACAGAGCAGTTGTGTGGATGAGTTTCTCCTATGCTGACAGGAAATGACTGGATAAAATTTGATGTTGGGGCTTGCTAGATGCCCCCTAGGGCATTTCCTGATGGCAAAGGGGTTACCTTGCCCATTCCTTGTCGATCTGTATTCATTACATGCCCAAATTCCTGTCTGTGTGGGAGAATTTTCCTTATTCTCATTTATAGGTCTTTCTAAGGCTTCCTCTACTTTTCTTGTTCTTGTTTATAAGTCTCTCTAATTTTCCTTCTAAGGCTTGTATCTTATGAATATATTTTTCATTTTCCTGTATCTCTAAAGGTTTTTTCTTTGAGCTGGTACAGAAAGCCATTATGAGAAGTATAAAATACCAAAATTACAATCATAATAGGGATTAATATTCCAACTTCAGCTAAGCCAGTTAACCTTTCATTTTCTGCTTCTATTTTCAAGCCATCTAGGATAACATTATTCAGGGTCCTAAAACCTTTTAACACAGTACTTTCCATTTTTAACTTTCTCCTTGAGGACTTCCCAGATGGCTTACCAAATCTGACAGCTTCTCAGTTTTTCTGAAGCTAGACTGATCTCTCTGTCCATGGGGTCATGTCACATGGTGGAGTGCCAAAATGTTGTAATAGCCCCAACAGGCCTGGTGGGAGGTCTGCTGACTTATGTCTCCAAGTGAAAAGAACTGAGATCCAGGGCGGCCCTTATGCCCATAAATTAAACACACCAAGACTTTTTAATGTTTCAGTGCTTAGGCCTCAGGTGGGCAGACTCTGGACTAGCTCACCTAAGTTAACCCAGCCATCTAGTCCCTACCAGCTACGTGGCTTTCTGTACCTTCCGAGCCCACAGACACATCGGTCTTCTCTGGGTCTCCTGGTGAAAGAGAACTTCCTCTGTCTCTTTCCAGAGATCCTTTCTTCCTCCCAGGAAGTCCTGCCTTCCTGTCCTCTCTCTGCCCAAATAATTGGCCATCAGCAACTTTAATTATCCAATCAGAGAATGCCTCTCAAAGCTTTGAAATCATCATCTGAAAAGTGTGCTTAAGATCTTTCTATAAACCCAGACATCTTGGGGGCTCTCTCTTTCCCTGAGGCTTATAAGAATTTAGGTTTACAAAGAGATACATTTTAGGAAGAAATAGAATGAGTAGATGTTTTTTAAAAAATCATTTGCAAAATGATCCAAATTAAGTTATATAAAGGCATATTTATTGGATAGCCGAAGGAAAGAGAAACAGCATGCAGAGAGACGGAGGTAGAGAGGAGAGGGACAGAGACAGAATGGGAGGGTGGGAAGGAGGCAGAGAGAGGAGAAAAGGGAATATAGCCAGAGGGAAAGAGGAAGAGAGAGAGGAGGGAAAGAGAGTGAGCCCCTAAGATGTCTGGGTTAAATAGGCAAAGGCTTGTGGGGGCGGGGCATGCCCTGTAACAGGTGGAAACTGAGGCATGCTGGGAGAACCTGGAGATCAGCAGACTCAACATCTGTCTCAAAAAAAAAAAAAAAAGGAAGATAAAAAAGTGAAAATAGGGGCTGGGGAGATGGCTCTGTCGGTCACGTGTTTGCAGCACAAGCATGCGGCCCTGAGTCTGGATCCCCAGCACCCATGTAAAGAGTCAGGTGTGCTGGCATGGTCTGTAGTCCCAGTGTTGGGGGGGGCAGAGACAGGAAGAACCCTGGTCTTGCTAGTCTTGCCAAATAAGTGAGCTCCGGGCTCAGTGAAAGACCCTGCTTCAAAAAAAAGTGGGGATCAGCCGGGCGTGGTGGCACACGCTTTTAATCCCAGCGCTCCGGAGGCAGGGGCAGGCGGATCTTCGTGAGTTCGAGGCCAGCCTGGTCTGCAGAGTGAGTTCCAGGACAGCCAGGGCTACACAGAGAAACCCATTCTCAAGAAAACAAAAAACAAAGTGGAGAGCAGTAAGAGAAGACCTTGACCTTTGGCCTCCACAGGCATCTGAGACCAGCCTGAGCTATGTAGTGAGTTCCAGGCCAGCCTGGGCTATACAATGAGACCCTGTCACAAAAAAAGCAAACAAAATGATCAGCATTAAAATGAGGGGCTCTTCCTAAACCTCAGTTGGTAGAGTCCTAGCCTAGCATGCATAAAGCCCTGGGTTCAATTTTCTAGAATGACAGAAACCAGGCATGGTGTCCTGAACAAGCCTGTTGCAAGACATTTGATCACATTGTGAACCCCAACATTGTGAACTGGAAAATTCTGTTTCTAGTTGTGGTTTGGCTCAGCCTTTAGTCCTAGAGCATTCTGTTTACTGTAAACAAGAATTTGTGGTGTGGCCCAGCCCTAGCACACACCTTTAATCCAAGAGCTAAATAAAGTCAACCATAAGTGAAGAGGCAGAGCAAGCAAACAGCTGAGAGGGAGTGAACGTAAGTAAAAAAGACAGGAGGGACATGGAGCTGAAGGGCATTTAAGACAGCACGGAGAAGGAGAAAGGGCTTTGTCCTCTGAGATGACAGCTGAGTAGGAAAGTCAGCAGGGTGAGCTAGCAGGCTTTTTCCTTCTGGGATGTTGGTGGAGTAGGAAGGTCAGCTGGGTGCTTTCTCTGCCTCTCTGAGCTAGCAGGCTTTCATCCCAGCATCTTGTTCCTGAGTCTTCATCCGGAAAGTTGAAGGATCGGGATTTTTGTTGTTGTTTTTGTTTTTCGAGACAGGGTTTCTCTGTGTAACAGCTCTGGCTGTCCTGGACTCTCTTTGTAGACCAGGCTGGCCTCGAACTCACAGTGATCCGCCTGCCTCTGCCTCCCGAGTGCTGGGATTAAAGGCGTGTGACATGCCACTTGGCACATATGTAAACATGATTAATGAGTATTGTACACCTCCTTCATATGGAGTCTCTAAGGTCCGTAGGGTTTTCCATTCAGAAGTCATGTTTCTCAGTAATGTGTGTTCAAGTATGTGTGCATGTGGAGTGAGTGTATGTCTGTACATGTACATGTTGGGTACATGTGGAGGGCAGAAGAGAATGTCAGATCCCCTGGAGCTGGAGTTACAGGCAGTTACAGTGCCACACCCACAGTGGGTGTTGGAAGCAAGTTCAGGCGCTGTGGAGAAGCAGCAGTGTACTCAGCTGCTACACTGTCTGCAGTCCCTCCATTTACTGCTTTACATCAGCTTTACTTCAGGCGAGCAGCTGACATGCTGGGCTGGTGGCCTGCATGACTGAGGCAGAATTCCAGAGCGATGCTGGGTGCTCAATGCGCCCCTGATAAACTCAGATGAATGAAGGACATAGGAGTGAGAAGATGGACGTTGTAGGGACACAAGGGGATAATGGGAGGAGTGTGTGCACTGTAAGACCTGGGAGACCCCACTCCCAGCTCTCCTGATGCCTAGCTGTGTTCTTCAGGGCTCCCAGAAATGTCACCATTATCAGAGAAATTCAAGGCAAGCCCAATCACCTCAACAATTCCTTGCTCATTTTATCATCAGTCTGTACCTCCCTGAAGCTGGGTCCCTGCCATCAGGGTCCCTGTACAGCCAGCCAAACCTGCATCTTCCATTAACAAGCTGTCTTCAGAGGGTGGGGCTAGCTTAACCGGTATGGCATCGTGCTTGCCTGGCACTGCATGCACCAGGCATGATGTGATCCTGGCACCTGGGAGGTGGAAGCAGGAAGATCAGGAGTTCAAGGCCGGCCTTGGCTACACAGCAAGTCTGAGGCCAATCTGGGCCACATGAAGCCTGTCTCAAAACCAAAAACAGTAACTAACTCTCTTGGGTTCTTCAGAGTAAAAATCAAAGGCTCCTGGGCCGGGCAGTGGTGGCGCACGCCTTTAATCCCAGCACTCGGGAGGCAGAGGCAGGTGGATCTCTGTGAGTTCGAGGCCAGCCTGGTCTACAAAGTGAGTCCAGGACAGCCAGAGCTGTTATACAGAAGAAACCCTGTCTCAAAAAACAAAAACAAAAAAAAAAAAAAAAAAAAAAATCAAAGGCTCCTGCAACCTCCAGTCCCCCTCACCAAGCTTCTCCAGGTCCCTCACCAGCTTCAGCTATACCGAACTACTGCTCTTCAAGCCTCCTGGCACTGCTGCCCAGGGCCTTCGTAAGTGCCACCTTGTCTGCCTAGGATGTTCTCCTTAAAGACTTGCAGCTACTCTATCACTGTTCAAGTTCACTTACCCTCTCTGGGCCACAGTCTGTCTGTCTGTCTTTCTTTAACAGGGTCTCACTATGTAGCTCTGGCTGACCTCAACCAAGCTGGCTTTGAACACACAGAGATCCACCAGCCTCTGCTTCTCTAGTGCTGGGAGTAAAGGCGTGCACCACCACACTGGACAACCTTTATTATTTATTTTTATGAGACAGGGTTTTTCTGTACAGCCCTGGCTGTCCTGGAACTCACTCTGTAGACCAGGCTGGCCTTGAACTCACAGAGATCCACCTGCCTTGACCTCGTGAGTGCTGGGATTAAAGGCATGTGCCATCATCACCTGGCTAACTTTTATTACTTTTAATTATATGTAGGTATGTGTGTGTGTGTGTGTGTGTGTGTGTGTGTGTGTGTGTGTGTGTGCTCATATGAGTGCAAGTGCCTAAGAAGGCCAGAGACATTGGATTTCCTGCAGCTGGAGCTACAACAGGTTGTGAGCTGCGCTGTAGGGGCTGGAAACTGAACCCAGGTCCTCTAGAAGAGCAGCTCTTATTGCCTTAGACCTGGCTCTCAGTAAAACCCATCCTTACATATAAAAGAGAAAATACCAGGAGAGTATTTGCCAAACAGCAATTGTAACAGGTTTATTTCCCAAGACAAAAGCCCTAAGCCTGAGGCCTGAGGTGGAGGCTCTGAGCTGAGCAGTAAGGCCAGGCAGCACAAGAAAAGACAGAGAGGGGGCAGCCAGCCAGCAGGAGAGGCAGGCAGGTCCTGAAGGACACTTTACACAGGCTCCATCTGCAGTTCCTCACCATCTGCAGACTCTATCTGGTGGAAGGCAGCATGGGAGCCGATGACCACCAGGGTGGCACCTGAGGGACAATGGGTAATTTAGGACACGCTCTCTTAGCTGGCCCCCAACTTCACCCCACACAGACCCTGTACTTACCCAGGACCCAGAAGACAGCAGAGCCAGCCCCGGCCAGCCAGAAAAAGGGAAAAGAGACACCACCAGCCAGGGCATACTGATGCACCGAGCTCACCTCCCGGCCTAGAAACAGACGGCATTGGACAGCCATTCCCACCTGACCCTTTCCCAGCGGTAACCAGAGCCACCCTCCACAAATGGTGGAACCTTCCATGTAATAATACAGACTCCTATTGTCAGGGTCTCCCATCCCTGGCCCTACCCTACTTCCCCAAAACGTTCTGCCCCCATAACAACCTTCCTCAGATCCACCTCTCGCTCTAGTCCCACCTCCCTTAGGAGCCCCCAGGCCACTTCTCCCTCAGTCTGGGGACTCATGTCCAGGTGTCTCAGGTTTGTGACCCCACAGCCAAGTCTGACCTAAGGATTTTTTCCCTCTTTTTTTTTAAATTTTTAAAGATTTTATGTATCATTTTGAGTTATGTGTATGTGCCCTGTGTGAGCAATTGTGTAAGTGAGTTCAGGTGCCAGAGGAAGCCAGGAGCAGGTGGTTATGAAGCACCTGACTTGGAGACTTGAGTACTGGGAACCCAACCCAGGTCCTTTGCAAGAACAGTATTCAATTTTAACCTCTGAGCCATCTCTTTAAACCCTTATTTTGATTTTTGTGAGCTACCATGTGGGTGCTGGGAATTGAACTCAGAACCTCTGGAAGAGCAGACACTGCTCTTAACTGCTGAGCCATCTCTCCAGCCTCCCTTATTTTGATTTTTTTTTTTTTTTTTTTTTTTTTTTAGTTTTTCGAGACAGGGTTTCTCTGTGTAACAGCCCTGGCTGTCCTGGACTTGCTTTGTAGACCAGGCTGGCCTCGAACTCACAGAGATCCGCCTGCCTCTGCCTCCCAAGTGCTGGGATTAAAGGCGTGCGCCACCACGCCCGGCTACCTTATTTTGATTTTTTAAAAAATAGTACTCAGGAGGCAGAGGCAGCGGGAATCTGTGAGTTGGAGGCCAGCTTAGTCTACATAGCAAGTTCCTGGAAGGCCAAGGGTACATAATGAGACTCTGTCTATATATTTTCTGGGCTCTCTTATGCCTGAAAAGTATGTACGCTCTAGTGAGCACCATCCGCACACGCCAAGTTCTCATGTGTTTCAGGTACTCCTTTGCCTCAGCTCATTTTTGTCTGGTACCTAACTTGCTGGGCCCTGAAAGACCTTGTTTTAGGTTTCCTTGGCAACCCTGGGACGTCCTCTCAGGGGGGTCTTCCCTGATACCTTTCTTCCCAGTGGTGCCTGGTGACAGTCTGGGGCCACCTGACTTAACAGATTTCAACCTTCTTCTCTGAGACTATTCAGGATCAGTCTGGCCCTAGGGCGAAGGCGTGGAAAGGAACAAGGATCTAGGCCTGCAAAAGCTCACCACCTGGTGCCCAGTGTGGGTATCCGCAGCTGATGCTTTCCGCCGGGGTTTGGGAGGGATTGGAAGATTTAAGTCTTTTAACAGGAGACCGGAACTGCCAGGGTCTCACTGGATTTGGTAAGATGAGATTCGAGGGGGGCACCTGGTAGGCCTGAGCCCTTAAGGCCCAGGTTAAGTGAATCTAGTGTACATTTCGATGACGGCCGACTTGGGTCCCCAAATATTCGGAGGTTTGCATTCCATTTGACTACGATCAGAGAGGCCTGGGGAGCCACTGGGCAGGGGATTTCTCACCGAACAGCACAAGCTTAGACTGCAACGTGCGCAGATAGAGAATGTAACAGGCGCCAAAGAAGACAGCCAGAGCCACCAGCAGCATGGGGGATGTGACCCTGGAAGAGGGTGGGAGACAGGAGTTACGAATCCGAGGCTGCATCAGCCAGGACCCTCTAGCCTTGGACACAGACAGAGGTTACGTCTTCCTAGGGCAATCTAAGGCCCCGAATAAAATGTAGGACCTCGCATCCTGGTCAGGTGGACAAGGAGTACAGACGGACCTGGTCCTTTAGTAACAAAGGCGCTAACTCGTAGGGGCGGGGCCTGGCGGCCGGGGGCAGGGCCTGACCACTGAGGGCGGGGCTGCGGAGGCACTCACACGCAGTACAGGATGAGGCCCAGAAACACGAACACGTAGTTGCTTTGGTAATATTCCACGTTTCGTACGAGGCGCTGGCAAAGCTCGCCCAGGTTGCGGGGTCGCGAGAAACGCTGCTGGTCAACGAAGGTGCCCCAGGGCCGGATGGTCGCGCGGCGCCGCTCCAGCCATTCTCGGCCTGCGCCGGAGGGAATGAGCTTGGGCAGCAAGGTCCTGAAAGGCGGGGCAGATCAGCTGCAGGCAGGGATAGGGGGGCCCCGACCCTAGACTTCGGCACAGAGTCCCCAAGGATGACCTTGAACTCCTAGGGCGAAGGGTCCTGGGAGAGAGCTAATACTATACTCCTGAGTCCCTCCCAGGGGTTGAGGGGGTGAGGAGATGTCTCTGAAAAGGAAAGCTCTATGCCTGGGGGCCGGGACTCCTGAATCTCGGGTCTGGGGGTACCACCCTGTTCGCTCACGTGGCGCTCAGCCCTTCAACCTCGGCATCCTTCTGCTGGTCCTTCTGGGCCGCCATGTCTGCACTGCAGTGGGTAGAACCGCTGTAAATAGCCCCGAGCCCAGCAGCACCTAACCGGCCCCACCCGAGCCCCGACTCTCGGACGTGGAGCCGCCCGGAGCCCTAAGGGGCGGTAGTTGTGCCTCCGAGCATTATGGGACTTGTAGTCATTGCGGCGTCAAGAGGCAGTTCTGGTTCGCAAGACACTTTGGGAGATGTATGCTAGGAGAGCGTCGGTGCCTCTAGACATTGTGGGAATTGTAGTTTAAGGAGGTGCAGCGTGGAGTACACCAGGTGGGTCTTGAGGATGGAGGATTTTCTTTTGAGGGGGAGGGCTTTCGATTCAGGGTTTCTCTGTGTAGTCCTGATTATCCTGGAACAGGGTAGCCTTGAGCTCACGAAATCCTCCTGCCTCCCGCGTGCTGGGATTAAAGGCATGCAGCCCGCCAAATGCAGACAGCTGTGAAATGCCATGTGGGTGGTGCTGAGATTTCAACCCAGGTCCTTTGGCAGAGCAGCCAGTACTCTTTTTTTTTTTTTTTTTAGGTTTTTCGAGACAGAGTTTCTCTGCGTATCCTCGACTGTCCTGGACTCACTTTGTAGACTAGGCTGGCCTTGAACTCACAGAGATCTGCCTGCTTCTGCCTTCCGAGTGCTGGGATTAACGGAGTGCACTACCACGCCTGGTGCAGCCAGTGCTCTTAACTGCTGAGCCATCTCTCAAGCCCCAGAATGGAGGATGTTATGGGAGTTTGAACAGCAAGCAGGAGTTCTGCATTCATCCATGGACCATGCGGAGCTGTCATTCTGGCTCCAGAGAGCTTAATAAAGCATTGGCTGCAAACTCAGATATTCTGATTCTGATTGGGTGAGTCTGGGATAGAGCTCATTTATTTTTTTCTTTCCTTAAAATAAAAATAATTATTTTGGGAGTGGGGCTGGAGAGATAGATGGCTTCCTTGCTTTTCTCTCAAAGGATTGTAGCTTGGTTCCCAGCACCCACATCCAGTGGTTCACAACTGTCTGTAACTCCAGCTCTAGTCGATCAGACATACTCATGTGCACATACCCACATTCAGATACACATAATTTAAAAACAAGTGTGTTTTTATTAAAAAAAATATTTATATGTGTGTGTGTGTGCCCAAGGAGACCCAGAAAAGGGTATTAGATCCCCTGGAACTGGAGTCACAGGCAGTTATGAGCTGTCTAAAACATGGGTATTGGTTCTGAAGGTTTTTTTTTTTTTTTTTGGTTTTTCGAGACAGGGTTTCTCTGTGTAACCCTGGCTGTCCTGGACTCACTTTGTAGACCAGGCTGGCCTCGAACTCGCAGAGATCTGCCTGTCTCTGCCTCCCGAGTGCTGGGATTAAAGGCATGTGCCACCACACCCTGCTAAACATGGGTATTGGTAACAGAACTCCTCAGTATTGAGATTACAGTGTGGGCCACTTAGGAGTTTTGGGGTCTCCCACTTGGGGTCCAGCATTGCTTCAGAAGGTCAGTGGAAGACTGGGAATGTACAGTTAACAAGGGACAACACAAAGTAACTGGGAGCGTAGAGACAGAGAATCTTGGGAACCAGTTTGGTGGCAGAGGTCAGCTGGGTTTGAATGTTGCTATGGGAACCACTCAGGTTTTTTGTTTTTGTTTTTTAATGAGAACTAAGCAAAAGCCTTCCTGTTTCATGACCCTCATGTATCTGCTCATCATCAAACCACAGCAAAGATGGAAAGCTGCCATGGTGGGAGGCAGGGCTTCAGGGGAAAGCAGGTGGGACCCAGAGGCAAGGATGTTGCAGAAAGTGTCGGAGTCAAGTGGGAAAATGCAGGCCCTCCCAATAAGGGGATTTTTAGGGTGGGGGTCTGGGGACCAGGGCAGTTGGAAAGGAGTCCTTTGGGATGGTGGAAGAGAGGACCCTGAGGCAGAGTTGCTATGAGAAGGGGGTGATGGTGTTCCTGAGAGAGGAGGACTGTGTAGGTGGTCCTTTATCAGTAGGGCATCTGAGAAGACTGTGGGAGATGGGCTTGGCTCTGAGCTCTCTCCAATGGTTACGTCTTCTGTCTTCTGCCTTTTGAATTCCCAGAGCAAGTGGCATGGGGAAGCCACGGAGATATTAGCATAAGCCTGAGACCTAGTTCATAACACCTCTGCCTGACTTCATGGAGACTCCTCCCCTCTGTGCCCTGCTGTGCTCATCTGTCTAAGCGGATGTTCTATCCTGGCACTATACCAATGAAACAGAATTTGTGGGTGTCTCAGGAGAGGTCTTGGCCCGGACAACCCCTCCCAGGGTCCTTTTGTTCTGAGATCACCAGAGGTCATGGTACAAAGGGCTCTGAGTATAACCTTGAACTCTTGATTGTCCTGCCCCTGACTCCCAAGTTTTGGGATTACAGGTGTGTACCACTAGAAAATGGCTGGCTTCCCAAAGCCTTTAATCCCAGTACTCGGGAGGCAGAGGTGGGTGGATCTCTGTGAGTTCAAGGCCAGTCTGGTCTACAAAGTGAGTTCCAGAACAGTCAGGGCTACACAGAGAAACCCTATCTTGAAAACAACAACAAAGGGATGTAGATATGTGTGGCACCTGATTTTTTTCGAGGCTCGTTTCAAGTGTAGAGTTGGTATTAAAGGCATGTGCCACCATACACAATGTCAGCCAGGCTGTCATGTGTTAGCATGTGTGCACACTCACTCACAGAGGCCCACAGCATCTTTGCCACCTAGGCAAGGAGGCTGGGTGCCCCCTTCCTCAGTCCGAAAGCTGGACAGCTCAACTCCGGGGAAAGTTTAACTGCCCAATCAGAATGGTTACATGAAAAGGATTGCCACTGCCACCTAGTGGCGGTGATGTGAAATAGATGGAGTTTTCCTGTACTGTTGGATACAATATGCCCAATTCTAACTTTGGAGATAGGTTCTGGGTTTCCATTAAAGTTAAACAGCCTAAGCATACGAGTGGCAGAACAAGCCTGTAAACCTATACGAGGCCGGCCTGGTCTACACAGCAAGACCTATTTAAAAATATTACAAAAATAAAAATTACATTCCTAAAAACCACGCTGGACAGTGGTATTTTTTTGTTTGTTTGTTTGTTTTTCGACACAGGGTTTCTCTGTGTATCCTTGGCTGCCCTGGACTCACTTCGTAGACCAGATTGGCCTTGAACTCACAGAGATCCACCTGGCTCTGCCTCCCGAGTGCTGGGAGGACAGTGGTATTGCGCGCCTTTTATCCCATCACTGGGGAGGCAGAGGCAGGTGGATCTCTGAGTTCCAGGTCAGCCTGGTTTACAGATCGAGTTCCAGGACAGCCAGGGCTACCCAGAGAAAACCTGTGTCCAAAAGCAAACAAATAAATAAACCAACCACCAACCAACCAAAACAAATAAACAAAAAAACAGGTATGGATGGCATCTTATGCTTAGGAAGCTGGGACAAGAGAATTACCATGAGCTTGAGGCCAGTCTGGGTTATATATGAGCATCCTGCCTCAAACAAACATCAAACAAAAAAATGAATAAATAATAATAAGATAACTGGCTGTTTCTTCCTATTACCAGCATTCCTAGCATGGACACAATCAAATTTAGATCAACAGAGGAACCAATTAAAAACAAAAACAAACAAACAAAAAAAAAACCAGTGTTATATTCACACCACTCCAGAGCAGTGATGACGCACATGGCATCATGGGAGATCCTCATAGATGCATCACAGAGTCATGAGTATGAAAGGATTGCTGTAAGATTTCATTTGTATGAAGTTCAAGAACAGATACACCTTCCTAAAATATCCCAGTGAGGGGCTGGGACTGTGGCTCAGTGGTAGAGGCCATGCCTAGAATCCCCCAGTGAGAGGCTCGGATTATGTGGTTCAGTGGTAGAGCATTTAGTTTACATGAGCAAGGTCCTGAGTTTCAACTTCAGCATGGCAAAAACAGACGCCTTAGCATGATAGAGTCACACCAGCAACTGTCATGGGAGAGAAGCCAGCAGGTTTGTGAAGGGGGAAGTTTTCTAGGTCAATGGAAAAGTTCTGCACCTTTGCCTGGGTGATGATTACACAAATACTTAATTTTGAGATTGAATTATAGGTTGTGTTTACTTATCTATTTATTTATGTTAGGGATGGAACCCTGAACTTTTCTTGTTAGACGAGTGTTCTACTGATGAGACACACGCTAACCACAAATACATTGTGCATGTTTTTGTGTGTGTGGGTATATGTTCATGTGGGTTCACACTGTGTTTAGAGGCCGTAAACTGATGTTGGGTGTCTCCCTCAGTTCCTGGACACCTTGTCTTTTGAGACCAGGTTTCTTACTGAACTTGGAACTCACTGGTTCATCTACATTGGCTGGCTGGTGAGCAGCAGTCACTGGCTCCACCTCTCTAGTACTAGGCTACAGTTACACACTGCCACACACACTTTAACTTTTTTTTGTTTAATTAAAAATAATTTTTGAGGGCTGGAGAGGTGGCTCAGAGGTTAAGAGCACTGGCTGCTCTTCCAGAGGTCCTGAGTTCAATTCCCAGCAACCACATGGTGGCTCACAGCCATCTATAATGAGATCTGGTGCCCTCTTCTGGCCTCCAGTTATACTTGCAGACAGAATAATGTATACATAATAAATAAATACATAAGTATATAATAAATAATATATTTTTTCTTAGGTTTTTGGAGACAGTGTTTCTCTGTGTAGCCCTGACTGTCCTGGACTCACTCTGTAAACCAGGCTGGCCTTGAACTCACAGAGATCCACCTGCCTCTGTCTCCCCAGTGTGGGATCAAAGGCGTGCGCCACCACGCCCGGCTATTACAGACAGCTGTGAACTGCCATGTGGGTGCTGGGATTTGAACCCAGGTCCTTTGGAAGAGCAGCCAGTGCTCTTAACCACTGAGCCATCTCTCCAGCCCCAATAAGATAGTTTTCGAGACACAGTCTCAGTATAGCTGGTGTAAAACCTGCTATGAATATCGGGCTGGCTTCAAACTTATAAAAGTTCCCGTGTCACTGCTATAATTAAAGGAGTGGGCCACCAGGCCTGGCTTAATTTTAATTTTATCTTGTGTGTACACATATTTTGGTTGTATGTACTTATATGTATACCACTTGCATGCCTGGTGCCAGCAGAGGCCATTAAGGGGCGTCAGATCCCTTGGAACTGGGGAACTGGAGTTGCGGATGGTCACGAGCCACCGTTTGGGGGCTTGGAATCAACCTGGCTCCTGTGCAAGAGCAGCCAGTGTTCCTAAGCACTGTGTCACCTCTCCAGCCCCAAAGTTCCCTGCTCTTTTTGCACACTTGATAGTGTGAAAGTTTAAGAGCTAAGCTCAGTAAAAAGGGGAGATGGACATGGTCACTCAAAGCTTGGATGGCTTCAGTCCAAAGCCCAGATTTGTCACCTTCTCTGTAGCCCTGTGGCCATCAGCAGGCTACTTCCTGCCCCTGTGCCTCACACTGATGAATATTTAGGATGGTGTTTGGGAGGGCTTCACTTAGTTCTTTTTGTTTGTTTGTTTGGTTTTGTTTTTCGAGTCAGGGTTTTTCTGTGTAGCCCTGGCTCTCCTGGACTCACTTTGTAGACCAGGCTGGCCTCGAACTTGCAGAGATCCGCCTGCCTCTGCCTCCCGAGTGTTGGGATTAAAGGCGTGTGGCACAACGCTCAGCAATTACAGACAGCTGTGAACTGCCATGTGGGTGCTGGGATTTGAACCCGGGTCCCTTGGAAGAACAGCCAGTGCTCTTAACTGCTGAGCCATCTCTCCAGCCCCTTCACTTAGTTCTTATCACCACCCCTCTCGGGGCTCCTTTCCGCAGAAGAGGACCCTTTGTACTATTCAAGTCCTGGCCTCCTCCACTCCCCGTCCATAATCCCACTGGGTTGAGAATTCTAACTCTCTAGAATCAAAAATCCACAATTCTGTACCTCCCAGGATTTTGTGGCATCCCACCCAGCTAAACTGGGCTCATGTGAGTCACCCAGCACTGTGTCCCGGCAGAGGGCGCTCCATCCGCGCACAGCCTTGGCTGGCAAAGCACTCCGCGCACACATCTTCTCTCTCCCCACTGATATATTTGATAATTGTTCAGAATTAGAACCGGAGATGGCATCAGCCAGGAGACGGGGCCAAGGGGAGTAAAAAAGAGCCCAGGGAGGGATTGAGGGGCAGGGTTGCAAGAGAGAGGGGAGAAACACAGAAAAGGGAAGGAGAAGAGAGGCAGGGGTTGTGGGGGGAGAGAAGCCAGCCAGAGGGAGAAGAGAGGGAAATGTGAGTGGAAACCAAGGTGTAGGAGATGAGGCTGGGCCACAAGGAGAGAGGGGGCCATGGGGAGAGAAGGCCCCTCCCCCCAGAGTACAAAACGGGGGTGACCAGAAAGGGCTGTCCTGGGCTGGGGACAGGGAAGACTCGGGTATGTGGTGGGTCGAGGTCAATAGTAGGTCTCTTTTTCCACCCAACCTGGAAGGACAGAGAAGAGAGCCAAAGTGAGACAGGAAGATAGACAAGAGAGTTAGTTATACAAGCAAGGGGTAGGGACACAGAAAACAAGGTCTGGTGGCAGGCCTGTCACCCCAGGGTCAAGGAGCTCAGGGTAAGAGGGACGTGAGTTCAAGGGCAGTCTGAGCTACATAGAGAGGACCTGTCTGGAGACACACAGTTACACTTGGAAAGAGAGACAAAGGAGGAAGGGCAAAAAAGGGAGAGAGAGAAGAGAAAGGGAAGCGGGGTATATCCCAAGAGTCACTGGTGGAAGGAGCCCCCTCTGCTTCCCCTCCCAGCCTTTTATGCCCCTGGCCACGAAGCCCTCACCCCCAGGGTTCCTGCGCAGGATGAGTTTGCGAATCTCATCATAGACGAAGATGAGGAAACTGTAGGGGAAGGCACAGAACCACCAGCTGGGCCTGCAGAGAGGAAAGGGGAGAGGGGACATGAGTGACAAATACTGGGTATGTGTGGGGGGGACCAGATGACCAATGTCCCAGGGTCTTTGATGCCACAGAGGAGTGCCCTGGATCCTGAATAGGGCCTGGGGTCTGCAGAGCATCCCTCTACAAGGATGGTGGGGAGACTTGGTGGCACAGAATAGGGGTGGCAACAGGGCATAGAGTAGGGACATCCAGAGGAACACTAGGGCGAGTGGACTAAAGATTTAAAGCTGAGGCCAAGGCTGCATGTATTGAGTGCTGAGCCCCTGGAAGGCCTGAGCACTTACTTGAGAGGGTACATGCGAAGGGCCACATCCATGCCTGGGCAGTAGGACAGGAAGGCAGCAAGGGCCGTCTCCTCAAACAAGCCGAAGATCAAGATCTTATTCCTGGAGGCACAGGTGAGGCAAGGCTAGACCTGGAGCACCCCCATACCAGGCTCCTCCCA
Organism: Lophiomys imhausi; assembly: GCA_907164525.1. Lineage (NCBI taxonomy): Eukaryota > Metazoa > Chordata > Mammalia > Rodentia > Muridae > Lophiomys > Lophiomys imhausi. Next base: position 2,501,400 of record CAJQZJ010026257.1, on the reverse strand, counting down.
TTCCGGCCCCACAGAGATGGAAGCAGACAGACATCCAGACAGGAATGGGAAAGCAGATGGAGCCAGACACTGAGTCACTGGTCAAAGATGATGGCGGAAGGGGGCAGAGGCAGCGAGGTAGAGGACAGGACCCAGGTGGAGAAGCAGGTGGGGGTGGGGAGAGCTGACAGATGCGGAGACGAGGAGAGATGTGAGGGTTGGTGACAGAAAAAGAAAGGGATTCAGGTGTGGTGGCACAGGCATGGAACCCTAGCACTTGGGAGGCTGAGACGGGGCGCTGCCGTGAGTTTGAGGTCAGTGTGGGCTAAATACCAAGACACAGACTGAAAAGGGAGAGGGAGAAAGAAGAGGAAGAGAATGAGGGAGAAAGGGAAGGAGGGAAAGAAAGACAAAGACAGAGAAGCCAGGATAGGTTCGTGGAAGCAATGGTAAAAAAGGGAAATCCAGGGACCCAGAGCGCCCCACCTTCACCCACATGGAGAGATAAGCTTAGAATCCAAAACACAGGACCCTCGAGGAAATCAATGCTGAGGCAAAACAACGCAAGGTAAAGCACAGAGTGAGGAGAGACACAGGCAGACCCAGGATTCAGTGCAGCTGCAGGCCCTCACTTCATGCCCTGCTGGAACACGGAGTTTCTCCTGGTCTTGCAGATAATCAAGTCAGCCCACTGGACCACCACAATGCTCACGAAGAAGGCCGTGTGGCACGTGAACTCCACCACCTTCCTCTGCTCGTATGTCTGCAGAAGAGATAGGAGGGCGGGGGGGCGGGTGGCGAGGGGTGACATCCTGTGACCACATCCCCAGACTCCTACACTGCCCCACCCCACTTTGAGGAGTTCCCAGGGCCTCAGATATGCACTCCTTCTTGGAGTTGTAGCCTCTTGGGACCACGGAAAGAGGCAGGTGTTTCAAGAATAAGAATTGGAAAGTCTTAGTTATTTCTTAGGAGCCAAGGACTCTGTGGGTCTCCAAGGACAGACGGCAGCCAGGTTTTGAAGGGATGAACAGAGATATGGAAGAAGGCCTGAGCTGGGCTTTGTAGAGAGTTCTGGGAGGTCCCTCATTCAGGGAGAGTAGTCCGATGTGGCCCTCAGGATGGAAAAGGTGCCATGGGCCTGGGGGTAGATGAAGGTCTGGTCCTGAGGCTCAATACCCAGCTCCACTCACCCATTGCTGCCCGTAACTGTCTTCCAGGTCGTTGACGGTGCGGTCATCCCAGTTCAGCCGTATGCCCACCAGGTTACCGGGCAAGAAACCGTTTTCCGCCAGGATGACAAAGTAGGAGAAGAAACCACCAAGGGCCTGGATCATTCCTGGGGAAGAAGGGGGCCCGAGAGGAGGGTGAGGCAGGAGCTGGTATCATGCTCAGTGCTCCCTCACCACCCGTTAGGACCATCACTGTGGGCTACTCGGTCATCTTGCCTAAGCCATGTCGTCTCCAGCCGCTGGTGGTAGGGTCCTGAGATGGCCACCTGGTCCCCTTGCGGAAGGGGCTATCCAGATGGATGATTCCCTAGGCCTACTGCTACCTGACTCAGGCTGCCCAAACAGTATAAGTATCCTGGAGGAGCCAGGCTCAGTACCACAGGCCTGTGGTCCCAGGTATTCAGGAGGCTGGGATGTAAGGATGGGAAACTCAGGACCTGGCTGGGTTACACAGGGAATTCGAGGCCAGTCTGGCCAATTTACTGAGACTTTGTCTCAAAACAGAAAGTAAGAGATCTGGGGATGTAACCACGGCAGAGTCCTTGCTTAGCACTCAAGGAAGCCCTGGGTTTAATCTGCACTTAGTAGCAAATTGGGTGTGGTAGCACATGGCTGCAATCTCAGCTTGGGAAGCAGGAGGATCAGAAGTTCAGGGCCATTCTTGCCCACACAGTGAATTGGAAGCCAGTCTGGGTTGTTAAAAACAACAACAACACCTAAGAGGAGTGCAGACTCATTGCTCCAGCCCCATGGGCTTTGCTTTCCAGGACACATTCTCTAGGGCTCTGACCATGTGGTTCTGGGAAGTGGAGAAGGGGGACACAGGACTCTTGCGCGGTGCTTTGAGCTCTCGGACCAGGTATGCATCCGTTCTGCTGGGCTAGCCCTTGGTTCTGAGCCCCAGCAGTCCTCACCAATCTGCCCATAGGCCATGCTGATGAGCCTTTCATTGACCAGTTTGTCTGTGCGTGGGTTCCTGGGCTGTCTTTTCATGATGTCACTCTCGGCAGCCTCATAGGCCAAGGAGATGGCAGGGACCTGGATGGAAGAGAGATGGGCCGTGTGAGCGGAGAGCGAGCGGGCACACATGCGTGAGGGTGGCCTTCCCCAGCCCTCGGTGGCGGCCTGGCTTACCATGTCAGTGCCCAGGTCAATGCAAAGGATAGTGATGGTGCCAAGGGGCAGGGGGATGTTAGCCATGATGAAGAGCAGGAAAGGTGTGATCTCAGGGATGTTGCTGGTCAGAGTGTAGGCAATGGATTTCTTCAGGTTGTCAAAGATCAGGCGGCCTGCAGGGGAAGGAGTGAGCTTAGAACTCGGGGTCTACTGGAGCCCCATGTCCTTTCCTGTTCAGTCTTTGCTTTTTTTTTTTTTTTTGGTACTAGAGATTGAACCTAGGCTTCCTGCATGCCAGATGAGGGTCTACCACTGAGCCATGCCCCCAGGGGGATTCTAGGCAGAGGCTCTACCACTGAGCCATGCCCCAGCCCCTCACTGGGGGATTCTAGATAGGGCTCTATCACTGAGAACACCTATCTACAGCTCCAGACTGTGGTGGAAGTTAGTTGTCTTTGGTGAAATTGGTGGGCACTTTGGGTTGGCATCTGGCGGTGCATGGGGAAAAGCTTTGGCATCCCTTTGACTGCTGGGATGGACGAAGCCAGGTTGTGGCCGAACAATATGCCCTGTTGAAGGGGCATGGCTAAGAAACTGTGCAAGCCACGCAGATGACGCCAGTTATTGTGAGAAGCAACAAGACTGTTGGACATCTTGAAATATCTCAGGGACCCTCAAGACTGCCAAGTATTGAGAGATAGTGTGATATATAAGCCGGAGAATTCCATAAGGTCTCTCTCTTCCTCCTGCCCTCACCGACTGATAAGTCACACTGAAGAAGAGCACAGCAAGGTAAGCCATTAACAGAATTTAGATTGTTATATTCCAAGGCAAAGGACTGACATAAAAACTGCTGAGAGTTCCTTGAAGGCGTCTGTCTGTCTGGGGGCCCCAGAGCGCCGGAAAAGTGAGCGAGGCAAGTGGAGCTCAGAAGTTGCTTGGAGAGGCTTTTGGCTTTGAGACTTGCCTGGGCCAAAGGGACTGTGGAGGCAAGCCTTAGCTGATTGAAAAAGCAGTTGGAACAGACTGATTTTATAAACCAGTGGTAGAAACAGACTGGCTTTACGAACTGACAAAGTAAGGTCCAACGAATACAACACTAATCTTTGAAAGGGACTGCCATAAACCAAGCCATCCTGCACGGACCTATGCTAAGAATATTAATATCGCCAGGTGTGGTGGCGCACGCCTTTGATCCCAGCAATTGGGAAGCAGAGGCAGGCAGATCTCTGTGAGTTCAAGGCCAGCCTGGGCTACAAAGTGAGTCCAGGATAGTTAAGGATACACAGAGAAACCCTGTCTCAAAAACCCTTAAAAAATGAATATTAATATCCTTTTTAAAAAGTTAAAATAGCCGGGCGGTGGTGGCGCACGCCTTTAATCCCAGAACTTGGGAGGCAGAGGCAGGTGGATCTTTGTGAGTTCGAGGCCAGCCTGGTCTACAAAGCGAGTCCAGGACAGCCAGAGATATTCAGAGAAATCCTGTCTCGAAAAACCAAAAAAAAAAAAAAAAAGTTAAAATAGTGTTAAGTGTTTTTAGATAAGTATTAGAGTGTTTTTAGGTATTATGGTATTTTTAGATAGATTATAGATTTTAGATTATAGGTTTTAGGTTATAAGATTTAGGTATTTTACAGATGTTTGTTGTTAAAGTTTGATAAATATAAGTGTTTATAAATAAAAATATTCTTACGCCAGACCTTTGCATGCTATCTAATTCACCCTCACCCACTCACATTTGCATATACACCTCTGATCTCAACACCCCTTGGGGAGCCTGCTCGGTAGCTTCTATCAAGGCTAAACATGCTTTACGTTACCCCCATCAGCCCAGTAACTCTGCTCCCAGGTTTATACCCAAGAGAAACGACTGCTCGTGTCCACCAGAAACCAAGTTCACAAATGTTTACCATAGCATTACTCATAGTAGCCTCAAACCCAGAGCCAACCTGAAAGTCCATGGCAGGCAAGCAGGGTCTAAACTGTGATGAATCACAGGAAGAAAAAGGAAGGGGCCATGAACCCATGGGTGAGCTGAGGCATTCCACCGAGTGAGTGATTAAAAGTCAGACATAGACTGGAGCTCAGTCGGTAGAGTGCTTGCCTGGCATGTCCTGGGTTCAATTCCTAGCAGAACAAACAAACAAACAAACAAAAAAACTGGGTGTGGATGCTGGGCCTGGTGGCGTAGGCCTTTAATCCCAGGGTTGCATAATAAGACCTATCTCAAAGTTAAAAAACAAAAAAAAAAACAAGAACAAAATTTAAAAAAAAATTCAGATACAAAAGTTGTCATACTGCATGACCCCCCACTTAGATAACAAGTCAAGACAGTGAACGTGCTGTGCAGGTGGTCAGGCCAGGAAGGGATTTTAATGGAGAGTGGGATGTCGTTCTCTCTCTTATTTCTACAGTGTTGTGAATCAAACCTAGGACCTTACATACACTAGGCAAGCCCCCTATCAATGTTATTTCTATTGACTAGAATCTGGAGAGTGTATGGGTGTCCCTATATGGGGAAAAAAAAATCTATCAAGTTAACTAGTGAGGCATATGCTAGATCTCAAAAATACAGTCACATAGTGTCCATAATGTCAAAACCTAAGGATTGGCATGGACAGTCCCACCCACTGTCTTCTCCATGTGTTGAGCTGTAAGGAAGTCATTAAAAATAAAATAACCCAATTTTATTTATTTTTATAACCCCCCCCCCTTTTTAAATGTCAGCAAGCTTGTAATCTCAGCACTTGGAAAGCAGAGACAGGAGGATAAGGAGTTCAAGGTCACCCTAGTGAGGTCAAGGTCAGCCTGGTGTCTCTCAAAAAAAAGCAATAGACTAAAATAAGCATTTCTCAGAAGAGAATACACAAATAGGCCAGGCATAGTGGAACACGCCTGTAATTCTAGCACTCAGGAGGCAAAGGCAGTAGGGTCATAGCAACTCTGAGACCAGCCTGGTTTAGATAGCAAGCTCCAGGCCAGCTGGGACTATACAGCCAGACTGTTTCAACAGTAAAAGCCAATGCTGGGCTTGGTGGGGGATGCCTCTAGTTCGGGCACTTGGGAGACTGAGGCAGCTGGATCCCAGGCAAATCAGAGCTACAGAGTGAAACCTGCCTCAAAAGGCAGAAGAAAGAATATTTTTAAAAAAGCAAAAAAGTTGGGTGGCAGTGGTACACATGTTTAATCCCAGCACTTGGGAAACAGAGGCAGGTGAGTCTCTGCCTCTGTGCTGGGTATAGGGGACCCAAGTACCACAGGATAGCTCTCACATATGGAATCTAAAAGAGTTCATCTTGTTCGGGTGTGCTGGCGCACACCTGTAATCCCAGCACTCGGGAGGCTGAGGCAGGCAGATCTCTGTGAGTTCGAGGCCAGCCTGGTCTACGGAGCAAGTCCAGGACAGCCAGGGCTACACAGAGAAACCCTGTCTTGAAAACAACAACAACAAAAAAATAAACAAAACAAAACCAAACCACAGAGAGTTGATCTCACAAAAGTTGAAACTCATATGCTGCTGTGTAACACGAAGGCCATTGATTATGCACAGCAAATGTCTCAAAAACTAGGAGAAAGAGTGCTGAATATTTTCTCCCAGAAGAAATGCTAACTGGGGAGACAAATATGTTTAACCCCATTTAACCAGAAAACAACATATATCAAAATATCACATGGAAACCCATTAGGGACTACATATTTTTTTTAAAGATAGGGTCTCACATAACTCACACTCGACTCGAACTCCTGATCTCCCTGCTTTTACCTCCTAAGTGCTAAGATTACAGGTATATGCTACCAAACAGTTGGCTTTTGTTTTTTTGTTTCAAGACAGGGTCTTACTATGTAGCCCTGGCTGTCCTGGAACTCATTATGTAGAGCAGCCTGGCCTCGAACTCCCTCCCCGTTTCTGCCTTCCTGGTGCTCACTAGGCCGACTAGCTGCTTTTTAAAATTAGGTGTATGCGAGTTTGTGTTGGGGTGAGCCGGCGCTCTGCAAGTGAGTGTAGTGCCTGTGGAAGCCAGAAGAGGGCGCTGCGGCCCTAGAACTCGAGCTACAGATTCTCTCTCTCTCTTTCTCTGTCTGTCTCCCCCCTTCCCCCCAATGCTCTCCTGCTGAGTCATGCCCTCAGTTCTCTTCATAACTTATTTGGAGACAGAGTTTCCGAGAGCTGCGCAGGTTTGAAGTCCCGCTCAGCGTCCAGAGTAGGCTTGGGTTGCAGGCCTGCACCGCTAGACCGGGTTCTGTGGGTTTCTTAGCACCTCTCCCAACTTGTCCATTATTATGTGTTTGTTGGTTGTTTTAGAAAACGTGTTTCCCAGCCTCGAGAGCAGGGACCAGTCTGCAGTATATCCTTGAGACTGCATGATGCCAAAGGGCGCCCACCTAGGACTGCAAGCCACCTAGGCAGAGGTGTCCAGGGAACAAGATCAGTCGGTGCCCGTGCCTTTCTCTGAGATATTGGAGACAACACTAATGGCATCTAGCTTGTCTCTGTGGGCTTAGTTTTATCGACTATACTCTGGATTTTGTTTGTTTTGAGACACAGGGTCTTGTTGTAGAGCCCTGGCTAATCTGGAACTCCCTTTGTAATGTAGATCAGGCTTGCCTTGGTTGGACTCACGGAAATCCTCCTGCCTCCACCTCCGGAGTTTTGGAACCAAAGGTATAGAACTGTTACATCTGACTGACTGAGCTTTTTTTAGTCCCCCACCCCCAAGACAGAATCTCACTATGTAGCCCTGGCTGTCCTGGAGCTCACTCTGTAGACCAGGTTGGCCTCAAACTCAGAGATCTGACTGCCTCTGCCTCCCAAGTGCTGGGATCTAGGCGTGCACCAACCTGTTTATCATGAGTTTTTTTTTTTTCTTTTTCTTTTTGTGCTATGGATGAAACTAAGATACTCCACATGGTAGGCAGTCCCTCTGACTTATATCCTCACCTCATTACAATACCGACCTCTCCCTCCCTACCTACCTCTCTCCCCACCCCCTTTGTGTCTGTGCGTGTGTGTGTGTGTGTGTGTGTGTGTGTGTGTGTGTGTGTGTGTGTTTGTCTGGAACAGGTCTCACTCAAAGCCTAGGCTGGCCCAGAACTCACAGCAATTCACCTGCCTCAGTCTCCTGAGCCCTGGAATTATGAGTGTGTGCCACTACACCCAGCAAATAGTGACATTTCAGGTGTGGGCTAGACTCAGGGAGAAAAATGATACGAGCATGAACAGTTACTTTTCCACGGTGAGATTATATTTTCACGGTGAGATTATAGTTTTAACTGTTTTAGACATTTTCTGTAATTATCAATGTTGCCATGGATTATCAGACTAAAATAAAGCATGAACCAGCCCCCTCCATGGCCACTCTAGGCCCTCCAGAAAGTTGGGCTATTGTCGGTCGGCTCTGCAGTGGGTACTTTCCTGCCAGGGCAGCCTCAGCTTCACACCAGGCTCTTATGTCACCTTGCAGGAATCAACATTTTCTCAGGCTGCAACCCACCCCCCATCCTTTCAAGTGAACATCTCACTGTGGACAGCTACGCTGCTCAGTGTCCGCTCTCATCCTTGTCCACTCTGGAAGATGACTGAGTCCCAGCCCATCTCAGGAGAGGGGGCCTTCCAAACCTCCTAGGATCCTCTGCTTCACGGTGACTACACTTCCTAGGCTTTGGAATGCTCCCAGACCTCATCCACCAGACTGCACAGGTTCCAGGTGATGCACAAACACTGAAGCCAATCCTGCCCCACCATTCCCATGCAGCCTTGGTCTGCTCACCCACCTCCCCCTGTTGTCTTCTCAAACCTTCCAGCAATGACTCAGTCTCTACCCCAACTCCCCCATCCCCAACCACTCACCTTCCTCCACACCAGTGACAATGGAAGCAAAATTGTCATCCAGGAGAATCATGTCGGCAGCCTGCTTGGAGACATCAGAGCCAGCAATGCCCATGGCCACCCCAATGTCAGCCTTCTTCAGAGCAGGGGAGTCATTCACGCCATCACCAGTCACGGCCACAATTGCCCCCTGGAAGGAGGAAGGGTGACAAGTCTTTAGTCTCAGCCCTCGTCCCTCAGACCCAGGATCCAGAACCCAACCCTCGTCCCTCAGAGCCTTTGGGAGCGCACCTGTCTCTGACAGCCCTCCACGATGATGAGCTTCTGCTGAGGGGAGGTGCGGGCAAAGACGATCTCAGTGTGGTTCTGCAGGATCTCATCAATCTGCTCGGTGGTGAAGTCCTTGAGGTCGGTGCCGTGAATCACGCAGGCTTTGGCATCCCTGAGAAGAGCAGAAAGAGCAGTAGCCAAGGCCAGAGTGAGGAGTAGGGGACACTTGATAGACAGACAGACAGGACAGACCAGAGGCAAGAGAGACAGAGGAGAAGGTCTGAGGGAGGGACATGATGAGGTTAGAGAGAGTCAAGTCTTAAGGACTGAAGGACCAGAAGTGAAACGCATGGGTGGGTAGGGTAGAGCAGTCGGAAGAGAGACAGAGCCAGGCACAAGGATGGAAAACCTGAAAGTCAGAAAAACCAAACGTGAATATTTGGGTGTGTGGCAGGAGGAGCAAAGCAAAGAAATATGGAGCTTCCTTTAATCCTTTAAGAGCAGCTGTTTATGATTATTTATGACCTGACCACTAGATGGTGGTGGCCTTTAATCCCACACTTGGGAGGTAAAGGCAAGCAGTTCTGAGTTTGATACCTGTCTGGTATACATAACAAGTTCTAGGCCAGCCAGGGCTATACAGTGAGACCTTATCTCAAAGAAATATTTATATATAATTATTTGCAACCTGTCCCCACATACACCTTATTTTGGGTGGTGCTGGGGGTGGAACCCAGGGCCTCTTATTATTAGGCAATCATTCACCTCTGAGTCACGCCCCCAGCCCCTCACTGGGAGATTCTAGGCAGGGGCTCTACCACTGAGCCACGCCCGCAGCCCCTCACTGGGGGATTCTAGGCAGGGGCTCTACCACTGAGCCACGCCCCCAGCCCCTCACTGGGGGATTCTAGGCAGGGGCTCTACCACTGAGCCACGCCCCCAGCCCCTCACTGGAGGATTCTAGGCAGGGGCTCCACCTCTGAGCCACGCCCCCAGCCCCTC
>CAJQZJ010026257.1:2462156-2482514 GCA_907164525.1 Lophiomys imhausi | reverse complement strand
GAGGGCTGTCCTGGACCTCAGAGTCTGAGAGAGGAAGACTGGGCCTGGACCCCCGAGTCAGAGGAGAGAGCTGGGCCTGGACCTCTGGGTCTGAGGCAGGAGGGCTGGGGCATTGGAGCTCTGGGATCTATAGGAGGGATTTTATATTCAGGGATTTTTTTTCTTCCTCATTCCTGAGAGAAGAGAGCAGACCTGGAACCTAAGGCATGGACCCACCTTGCAGCCATGGGCTGAGATGATGCGCAGGTCAGCTGGGACTCGGTCCCCACCCTTGATCTCCACCAGGTCCCCAACCACGACCTCTTCAGCATTCACCTGCATCTTCTCGCCTTCCCGGATCACAAGGGCTTGCTGTGTTTGAGACACAGCAGAGTCACCTCCCAAGCTTCCTCTGCCTGGGCACAGCCCACCCAGTCACCTCCTTCTGTCCCCTTGTGGAGCCCTGCTCACCTGGGGAACCATGTTCTTGAAGGACTCCATGATCTTAGAGCTCTTGGCTTCCTGGTAGTAGGAGAAGCAGCCTGTGATGATGACCACGGCCGCCAGCACGATGCCCAGGTATAGCTGTGGGGACAGGCCAGGACGCGGCATTTCGGCAGGTGCCCACCCTCCCCACCCGGCTCCACCCCCAGGTCACATAAGTCTTCCAGGGAGCTTTGTGCACACATCTGTGTCCTTGTTCTGTGTATGTCTGTCTGCCTGTCTGCGTGCCTGAAGCCTGCCTCTGCCTCCCAAGGATGCGCCACCACCACCACCACCACCACCACCACCACCACCACCGCCACCACCGCCCAGCTCTGACCTTGAACTTTTGATCCTCCTGGGTCCTGGGTTAGCTTCTTAACGCTAGCCTGACAAGTGTGGGCCACCATGCCTAGCTCTGCAGATCCTGCTTTTTCCCAGATTGCGTGTGTGTGTGTGTGTGTGTGTGTGTGTGTGTGTGTGTGTCCGTCTCTCTGGGACTCTCCAGTGTCCACTCCTTGTGTACACGCCAAGATCTCTGGGTGGTTGTGTGAGGATCTAAGTCCACAGGCTTGAGGATTGTGACAGCCTTGCCTCACCCCTGTACCCCGTGTGGGACCCATGAGCTCTGATCATCCTCCTCTCCCACGGTTTTCAGGCTGTGACCATCTGGTGGCACTTGCCTTCAAGGCTGCTGAGGTCAGGGAGCCTTAGGCCAGAGCTCTAGCTCATTTCTCCCCACTTTCTTTTTAGTCAGGGTCTCCTGTAGCTCAGGATAACCCTGAACTCATGATTCTCCTGCCTCAGCCTCTCCAGGGCTTGCGTAACAGGCTTACACCACCAAACCCAGTTTTGGCAGGTGCGGGGGATCAAGCCCAGGCCTTCGTGCACCCTAGGCAAACTCTGTGCCAGCTGAGGCTACACAGTTTCTTTCTCTTCTTATAATTAAAATTTATGGGGCTGGGTGGTGGTGTTTGTTGCACACGCCTTTAATCCTTGACACTCAGGAGGCAGAGGCAGGTGGATCTCTGAGTTGGAGGCCATCCTGGTATATGAGCAAGTTCTAGGACAGCCAGAGCTACACAGAGAAACCCTGTCTTGAAAAAACATATATATATACGTATTTTGTGTGAACAAGGTTGTGTGCCATGCACTATGGCACACTTGCGGAAGTCAGACAAGTTTTTTGCCTACATATTTGTTTCCACACCATATGTGCCTGCTGCCAAAGAGTCCAGAAGGGAGGTCCCCTGGAACTGTGGATGATTGTGAGCCAATGTGTGGGTGTTGGAAACAGAACCCAGGTCCTCGGCTAGAGCAGCAAGTTCTCTTAGTCACTGAGGCTTCTCTCCAGCCCTGTGGGCTTCCTGTGGGAGGGGTTAACAGTTGTGTGCCCCTACACATGTCCCCTATGAATGCAGAGAATTGAACCCAGGTCCTCATGGAAGCTTGCCCAATAAATACCTCCCCACCGAGCCACACCCCAGCTGTTGGGAGCTGTGGTTTCCTTATTTTTTATCTTGTTTTTTTTCTCCGAGGTAATTGTGGCAGTTGGACAATGGAAGGTGAGGAGTCTAGACAGGGAGTGTGTTCCTCAGTGTGTAGGGACCTACCCAGGCCAGGGTGGGGTGTACTCACATTGTCACGAGAAGGGTCATCTTCGGTCCCTGCCTGGATGCCATAGGCCAGGAAGCAGAGGATTGCCCCAATCCACAGAAGGATGGAAAAGCCTCCAAAGAGCTGTCGGCAGAACTTGACCCATTCTGGGGTGGTGGGTGGTGGTGTGAGAGCGTTAGGCCCATCTCGGGCCAGGATCTCCTGGGCTTTACTGTGTGTCAGACCCTACAAGACATGGGCCTCATATAGGATATATAGCCAGCCTTCCCTGAGGAGCCCTGGCGCCCCAAATCAAAGCCAGCACCCACAAGTACCTAGGACACCATCCTCCAGTCCTTTTCCCTCAGACCAGGGCCCCAACCTCAGCCCTGGCTCCACGCACACTCACCTGCACGCAGTCTGTGTTGTATTTCCGGCAGACTTCTTCTACTGACATTTTATGCTCTGTCTGAAAGATGGTTCAGGGGAGTCTGTGAGGCACAGCTTCTCCAGGCAGGTGGGACTATTCTATGCTGGCACTAGTAGTGGGGGGGCGGGGGGCAAGCACTTACTTACCATAGCAACCTCCTTCTTGAGGTCATCTAGATCTCGGCGCTCCTTGGCCTTGCTCTTCTTGGGCGAGCCCTTGTCATCTTTTTTGTCCTGCGAGGTGGCGACACGATAGCTGTCAGAGCCACCAGACTGCGGGCGAGAAGGGGTTCCAGAGCGACACCGGCCCTGCGTGCCCCGGCTCTCATCTTAGCCTGGCCTCTTCCTCTCTCGGGGCCTCGCTGTGTCTTCCTTGTGTCTCTGGGTGTCTCCCAGATTTCCCCCAAGACTTTGTCTCATCCAGTTGGCCACACTGTGCCTTATCCCAGGTATCCCTGGGACTTGGGGTCTCTATCTGTCTCTCCTCATTGTTTTTTTTTAAAAAACTGTATTTATTTATTTATCTATCTATCTTTTTTTGGGTTTTTTCAAGACAGGGTTTCTCTGTATAACAGCTCTGGCTGTCCTGGACTCTCTTTGTAGACCAGGCTGTCCTTGAACTCACAGAGATCCACCTGCCTCTGCCTCCCAAGTGCTGGGATTAAAGGCGTGGGCCACCACTGCCCGGCCTTATCTATCTATCTTATGTGTGCGTGCTATCATGCATGCACTATACATGTGTGGAAGTCAGAGGACAGCCCACAGGAGTCTGTTCTCTACTTTCACTGTATGTGTCCTGGGGGCCAAACTCAGGTCATCAGGCTTGCAGGAAAACTCCTTTGCCCACTGAACCTACTCTCTGGCCCTTTTTAGCTTATTATTATTATTATTATTACTATTATTTTAAGAAATGGGGTCTTATCTTTTAGCCCAGACCATCCCAGAAACTATATATCCCCGACTGGAACTCACAACAATCCTCCTGCCTCAACTTCCCAAATGTTGGGATTATGGTCACGAATCACCGTGTCTGGCTTGTGGTGTGTGTTCATCTTTGAGACAAGGTCTCATATAGTCTAGGCTGGCCTTGAACTCCCTACATAGGTAAGGCCAAACTTGAATTTCTGATCCTCTTGGCTCCACCTCTGCAGTGATGGGATTAGAGGCCTGCTCTACCACTGCACTGTTGCACAGAGCTAGTGATGGAACCTAAAGCTTTGTGTATGGCAGGCAAGTGCTCTGCCCACCGAGCTGCACACCTAGGATACTCTGTGTATCCTTTGCCTCTTCTCCTTGGGTCTGTGCTGTCTGATGTCGCACTCTATCAGGGTGTTGTCGTCTTCTCTTCAGGGTATTTCCTGAGGTCACTGTCCAGTTCTTGCCTGAGTCCCCTCTCTTCTCTGGTTTGTCTGACTTGCTCTAGATAATTCTCTCTGACTATCTCATTCTGGGATCTTCCTCTCTCCATCCCTCTATGTGTCTCTGTCTCACTCTAGAATCTTCTCTTGTTCTTTCTCAGAAGACACACACACACACACACACACACACACACACACACACACACACACTCTAAGTGTCTCACTATGTAGACCAGGCTAGTCTCAAATTCGTGATGGTCTTCCTTCTCCTGCCTCTTAAATGTCTGGCTGCCATTTAAGCTGAGTAGGACACCCAGCTCTGTGTCTGTCTACTTATTTCTCTCTCTTCCTGCCTCTGGTACTTGTCTTTCCAGTGCAAGGTCTCTATAGAGGTCACTGCCTGTCTTCCCACCTGGTCTCCTGCACTATGGATGTCTCAAAGGACTCAGAAGATCTTGGGAGACCCCCACAGGCAAGGCAAATCATGAGAGGAAAGGGCACTCCAGATGACAGCTGGGACAAAGGCTCCGGTGGGAGGCAGTGTGCCTCCTATAAGTAGCCATTCCCAAGGGGCTTAATGGACAAGATGTGAACTTGACTTCTCTCCTGAGGACAGCTGTGTACTGCAGATTGTCTTGAATAGAGGATGAGCATGGTCATCTCAATGAACAAGCAGGAACTGGGAGAGGGTAGATTTGGGATACAGAAGAGCAAGAAAAAGAGCTGTTTTTTTTTTTTTTTTTTTCTGGTTTGGTGTCCTGGGCAGATGGGAACATGGTGTCCGAGACTGGCAGGATAGGTGGGCTGAGGCTGAGTGCTTTCAGAGAGCAGATGACAGAGCCTGCAGGCCTAGGGCCAAGCTGGGATCGGAGGAGGCTCAGTACAGCTCAGCGCTAATCTCCTCGTGACCTTGTAGCAGCCTGACTTGCCTGCTGTCTGCCCCCAGACCCAGGCTGGCTTTGGAATATAGGGAGGTGCCATAGCCCTGGAAGCCTGGGAACCCCAAGGAGGGGTGCACTAGGGAGGCAGGAGCTTGGCCCCAGGCCAGCCCTGCAGCAATACTGCGTCTCAGACAAGGAGGCACAGAGACTTGGGGACAAGTGGCTGATTTTTCACCCTGAACTCTGCAGCTGAAGCAGATCCACAGAGAGATGTGAAGATATCAAGTCCTGAGGTCAAAGTGGAGACGTGAACAAGGTGGCAGGAGTGAGAAGAGACAGGGTCTGGCAGAAATAGGGGAATCAGCTGCTCCATCCCTGATTCACAGGGAAGCTGCAGTGTGGGTCTCTACGAGAAATAGTGGGCTTGACTTCTGGTCCTGACACAGAAGGGCCGGGACCTAGACTCCTAGGTGAAAGGGAGGAGGCTGGGCTCAGATTCTTGAGTCTAAGGGAAGGGGTTGGGGGTCTGAACCCTCATGTCTGACACAGGAAGACTGGGAGTCTGGTTCCCTGGGAGGACAGTAACACCCATGTCCTTGGCAGCCAGTCCTTAGCTCCTGCTTACCCTTGCTATATGACCAGATTCCCCTAGGGGGTGGCTTCCATCTGTTGGCATGAGGGACTGAGGTTTTCCCAGGAAAGGCAGGAAGCCCAGATGGGAGCACTGCAGGGCGGGAGCACCTCCAGGAGTGGGGGACATGCCTGTCTTACTGGAGCCTGCCTCTGCGGTTCCTAGCCATTGTCCCTGCAGTCCTCGTCCCTGCCACCTGCATGGTTCCTGAAGCCCCTGCACCTCCCAGCCCCCATCTCAGGGTATCCGTGACTTGACTGTCTTTTCTAAACACCCTGCCTTGACCTCCCCTTCTGACCTCGGCCACCTCTTTCTGTCATTCAAGTGGAATTA
This sequence comes from Lophiomys imhausi, assembly GCA_907164525.1. Taxonomy (NCBI): domain Eukaryota; kingdom Metazoa; phylum Chordata; class Mammalia; order Rodentia; family Muridae; genus Lophiomys; species Lophiomys imhausi. The sequence continues at coordinate 2,476,824 of CAJQZJ010026257.1, read as the reverse complement.
TTTATTTATTTAGGTCTCTGGATAGAAATGTTCTTTTTTTTTCTTGCCTCTCCATGTCAGCCTCAGTTTCTCATTTTTTCTTTCTGTGTCTCTCCACAGCTGTCTCCCACTTCGATCTCTCTCGTTGTCTCTGTGTCTTGTCCCTTTCTTTGTTTTTTTTTTTTTTTCGGTGTCTTTTTCTCTGTTTCTGCCCATGTCTGTTTCTCCCACACCTAAATCATTCCCTTTCCCAGTTATCCCCATTTCTTTATCTAAGACCACCCTTCTCCACAGCACCCTCTCTTCACATCCATATTCCCCACCTTCATTCTACTTACCTGAAAGCCATCAGTGACTCTCACCTCCCCTTTTCTCCCCAACCCCCCCCCCTAGTTCTCCTTCCCATCCCCCATCTTCATCCATAGGCCCTCAGCCTTCATCCGCCATCTTTCTCCCCATCTTTCATGTTCTATTTGGCTCTCCCATGCTGACCCTTCCTCTTTATCCCGTGGTCCCTAACCCACCCACTTCGTTCCCTGACAGCCCTCCCCACGTCCCACCCCAGACACACAGGGAGGAATCCAGGGCTGCAGCAGGGGTCATGGTGGTCAGTCAGGGAAGGAGGCTGCATCTGCTGGAGAGACTCACAGACAGAGAAGGACACACGGACACGAGCACAGAGCAGGCATGCAAGCTCCCCCACCCCTAAGGCTGTGCTTGCACACCCTCAGCCAGGCACTGGTCTGTCAGCCATCTCTCTCCTGCTCTTCCCCGTCCTTCCAGCCCTCATATCTGTCCCCCCCCAAGATTAGGGGCTGCACACACTCTGCAGTCCCAGGTTGGTCTCTGCAGATCACCCTTATCCAGGCCTGGAAGGAGAAAGAGAGGTCATCTCATGTCTATTCCATAACCTGTATCTGTCTCCATTGGGCCAGAGAATCGGGGGGTATGGGGTCTCGAATGCCCCTAAAGACACTAACATAGCTCTCAGACACACCCAGACAGGTTGCAGGCTTTTAGATTGGGGGAGGGGGTGTCACAAACGACTGCAGACCACGCTGCTAGGGCTGGAGGGAGCACTCGCCCTCAAGCAATTGCGCTCATGCACCCACCACCCTCATGCACGGGCACACGAGCAAGGTCAAACCGAGACGCTAAAGGCCAGCCCTCCGTCCCCGTGGACAAAGCCACCAACTTGCGCCACAGACCCTCTTCGACTCAGTAGCCCTCTCTCCCAGCCACACCAGCAAACAAACTAGCCAGGTCAGGCAGCTCGCGGGTATCCGCATACTCGGCCCCCGGGCTAAGGAGTGCAGGAGCCCCCCCAACTCCCGCACACACCCAATGTCACTCAACAGAGGCTCTCAATATCACACATTCACACACACACGCGCGCGCGCGCATACACACACACACACACACACACACACACACACACACACACACACGCAGCGTCCAGCCGACCTCTGCACCTACCCCCATCTCGGCGGCTCCACGGGAAGAGCGACGGACGGGCTGGTGAGCGGTGGCCGCAGGACCGGCTCAGGCGCGGGCTCGGGCTGGGGCCTCTGCAGCGCCCGCGCCGCCGTGGGAGCCTGCAGTCTGTCGGTCCGTGGGTCCCACCGCACAGAGGCTGCAGCGGCCGGCCCTCCGCCTCCTCATATGCCCGCGTCCGCGGGGGGGGGGGGGGGAGGCGGCGCCGGCCAATCAGAAGCGGCGCTACGCAGACGGACAGCTCGAAGCCCGGCCCCCGGTACTGCAGCTGTTCTCCACACCCCCACCCCTCCCGCACCCCCCACCGCTTCAACCTTGTTTCTGCGAAGTGGTGGTGCTACCGTGAAGCTGAGCACAGTCGGGGGTAGGGAATGCCGGACACCCCCACTGTGGGGGCCTACAGACCCCCTCAATGCGGGGAGGGACCTTAGGGACAGAGGCTCTGAGGGAGGAAGCACCCCGGAATCTGACTCTTCCTGGGAGTGGGCTGGACACAGGGTGAAAGGAAAACCCCAGTGAACCGCAGTAATGCAGGGCCTCAAAGCACCACCATCTTGCAGTATGTAGAGGGACCTGGGGAGTCTATGTTTGACACTATTCAGGAAGAAGATACTGAAGGAGGGGAGACTTGGAGGGAAAATAGACAACAAGGAAGGCTCCCAAATTGAGGAGGGGTGCTGTAGAGGTAGGAGGGGGGGGGTCCTAATAGCCTCAGAAATGTATTGCCCATGATTGAGTACTGGGTAGCATACCAACACACACACACACCACACAGGAGACACAACAAAACCAGAAGAACACACCAAGAGGCACCAGGAATGGCCCACATCATAGTTAGGCACCACAACCACAGGTTCACAACCACATCTCAGTCACACCTTCCCGCGCACGCACACTATCCTTCAACTAGAGGCTCAAAAACCAGCAGGAGGGGAATCCATGAAGAGCACACACCTCACACACCCATCCCATCAGAACAGAGTCACAGTCACGATGCGGAAGTGCTGTGGAGAGCCCACGCCCTCAGGCTCCCATCAACACACTTCACCACAACTGACCTTGCACCATCTCACACAGAGAACCAACAGATTCCTTCGCTTAGCACCACTGAATGCTCATAGGGTCCTCGTTTCCTCCAGACACCCACAGGAGCCTTGGTGGCCCCTGTTGCATGCCATCAAATACGCCTGCCCACGTGCCATTCCCCAGTGTGTCAGGACATGAGAACAGGCTCACAGTACAAACTGGCCAAATGATTTGCCGTGAATGACAGACAAAAGTGTGCACACACTCACAAATGACACGGTCATTCAGAACTGGGCCGTGGGACAGCATCCCACACTTCTCACACTTTGCACATTAATTACTGCACTGCCATGCATAAATCTGTTGCACTTCTAAACATATCCCAACATCCCTACCCACACACCACACCCACATCACAGAGTGTAAATACATGTGCATGCACACACACACACCACCACCCATTAACCTCCACATTACAGACCGGGGAGCCAGAGCCTCCTGTCCCCACCCTGACACCACTTTGCTCATGAGGAACATTCCAGACTCTCCCTGGGGATGCTGGTAGAAGATAGGGGTGTGGAGAGAGAAAGAGAGAGAGAGAACACTCTGGCTAGAGTGAGGTGAGCTTGGTTGGTGTGTGGGGCTTGGGTTGGTACATGTTAAAATTAAGGATCTGCTGGACATAGTGGCCATGCCTTTAAGCCCAGCACTCGGGAAGTACAGGCTGTCAGAGCTTTATGAGTTCAAGGCTAGCCAGGTCTACACAGAAAGCATCAGGATGGTCAGGTGAGATGTTGTTCTAAAAAGGGGGGGTGAGGATTAAGATGATCCTGGCCTCAAGGGAACATAGGGCCATGAGAAAGTGTGAAAACCAGAGTGGAGGACACAGAATCACAGATAGATAATGATAGGGCCACAGCAGGAGGAAGGGGGCTTCCCCTAGCGCCCAGAGCTTCAGTCACAATCCAGTTCTCATCCCTCCTGCTGTCCCCTGTTTCCATGGTAACAGGGAGGCTGACTCTGCAGCAAAGGAGGTTGGGCTTGCAGATCAGGCTTGTTGCCATGGAGATGAGGGAAGGAGGAGGAGCCCCACCTTCCAACTCAGGTGCATTGCTCTGAGACACCCCTTCCTCAAGTCTGTTCCTTACAACTGGGATGGAGGGATTGTTAGCAACATTTATTCATTTGTCCCTTCCTTCTTTCAACACATAATGAGGCGGGAGGACTGTAGCTGGTCCACAGAGGGCAGAGTTAAAGAGGCAGGGAAGGCTGGGGAATGGGGGGTCTTAGATCTCAGGAAACACATGCTCCTCCTTCATTCTAACCAGGCTGGAGGTCCCACCTCAGACCCAGGCTCAGGCTCCTTCACGTAATTCTTCCTTAGACACCATCCTGGCTAGACTGACTGATGCATCACGCTCCCAGTGTGAGCCTATGCAGTAGCGGAAGGGAAGACTTTCAGAAGGTCACAGGGATGGAGGGCCAAAGAGCTCAGTGAGAGGTGGAAGGAGAGAGATAAGAGATTCAGACCGGAGCCACCTCAGAGCCAGAGAGAATTACAGACAGACTCATGGCAGAGGATTTGCAAAGGCAGAGATGAAAAGACAGGGAGACTGTAGCACACATATTCAATATTCAGTGAGGGTGACAGACACGGGGCACCTTAGAGGGCTAGGCAGAGGATATGTTTGGAAAACGTAGAGAGGAAACGGGAAGAGACTCAGTGGGTTCAGAAATAGGGACAGACTCTACAGATGAGCAGTCTGGTTGTACTGGGACAAAGAAAGAGGGGGGCGAACAGAAAAATCCGCAATGATAGCCACTTAAACAGCATTCAGACCCAGGCAGGGTGACTGATCAATCTTAGAGATGTGGAGACAGCAAAGAAGCTAGGGCTGGCCTGGGATTGCACACACAGCATGAGTCTGAGAGACAGAAGTAGAGATTGAGGACGCACCATGAAGCTGGTGGGGAGGGCGCCCTTGGGGCGTGTCCTTCTGCAGGGGGGACCATGGAAGGCTGACCAGACCCTGGACTTGTGTGAGTTAGGCCGGCTGCGTGGTGCTGAACGGACAGCTCCCCGAGCCGCAAGACGATGGGGGGCTAGCTTCTCTCTCTCTCTCTCTCTCTCTCTCTCTCTCTCTCTCTCTCTCTCTGTTTTTCGAGACAGGATTTCTCTGTGTAGCAGTACAGGCTGTCCTGGAACTCGCTTTGTAGACCAGACTGGCCTCGAACTCACAGAGATTCACCTGCCTACCTCTGCCTCCCAAGTGCTGGGATTAAAGGCGTGCGCCACCACGCCCGGCTTGCTCTCGGTTTCTTCATCTGGTTCTCTTCATCGTTCGGGTCCCGTGGGGTTTTCCTTTAGCTTTCTATGGCTTCCTGTATGTCACCTCAACTCCTTGTGCCCTTTACCTCCCATTTCATTTGAGTGGCGCCCTTCTGCAACCTCTCCACCTCTCCCTTTGCCCCCACCCTTCTCGCCTCTCACACTTTCCAGCCCTCACCCATTCTGTCCGCATCAACATCTTTTTCCTCTTCCCTCTCAGTCTGCTTTTCTCCCACCCCCGCTGCATCTCTCTCCCTTTTCTGCTCGGCCTCGTTCTGGCTCCGACTGTGTGACCTTCAGAAGTCCTTTTCCACAGAAACCTCCAGAGTAGTGAGGAAGGCGGAGACAGAAGGCAGACAGACCCATCCTTCTCCCTGCTCAACCGGCCCTCAGCCCCCTTTCGCAGTTCCTCGATCCCTCTCTTGAGGGCTTGGGAGGGACATGACTTCAAGGGTCAGTGAATCTTGAAGGTGGTTTCACAGGGGTCACACACGCGATCCCCAAGTGCTCATTTCACTAGAGCCCAGTCCCACATCGCCACCATAGGTGCCACCCTGGGCTTTAACAGGAACAGTTCCCAGGCTCTCCCCTCCCCCAGCCCCATCTGGGTTCATTCTTTCCACGTCTTCTCTCCCAGTGTCTCCGCCCTTCCAGATCCCGCATCTCTCTCTCCCTCTCCATCTGTCTCAGGGTCTCTGTCGCAGCCTCCTTCTGTCCCGAGAGAAGGTCAACGGAGGGGGGGGGCGGCTGCTAGGACCTGAGCTGACCTGCATGCTGCGGGCATTGCCCAAGTGGCGAGTCGTGCAGATCTCTTGGTGTTCTCGGCAGACTCCTGGGGTCTAAAAACGCCTATTGACCTCCCACCCCCAGAGAATGAAACCCAGGTATTCCCAGTTTTGGGGTTTTGTTCTTTTTTTATTCCAACAGGGACTGAGATGTGACAGGGGGAGGTATAGGGACCAACAGACCCTCTCCCTGGGGGCGACTCATAGAAATTCTGAGGTTTCTCCCCCCAAAAAAGAGAGAAAGAGAGGAGGGGCACCAGGAGACACCCACATGTCCAGAGGCCCTCCCCACCTCCAGGAGTGTGGAGAGCCGTGTCAAGTCTTGGGACGTCTGGGCAGTCCCAGGTTGAGGTCCTCCCCGTGGACTGCTTTCCAACTCCGGGAGCGGCCTCCACAGTCCCCGGCCCTTAGAGTCCTCGGTCTCTATGCTCCTCCCGCCTGCGGAGCGGGATGGAATGAAGGCGTCCGCGACACCTCGCTCGAGTCCACTAGGGGGCGCAGGCCAGCTCTGGAGCAGGGCTCGGACTTCACCGGGAACTGAAGGCAAAATCGTGGCGTCCAGTCCGCCTGGGGCGCATTGCGTCCCTGCAGTCAGTCGGGGCGTACGCCCGGCCACGTCCACGGTCATTCGTGCTCGGTTAGCTCGCGGGGTCCGGTGGGGCCTGGCCGCGGCCGGGGCGGGCTGGTGGCTTCGGCTGGGGTGCCCAGGCCACGCGGGGGCGCCCCGGCTCCCGAAGCTCGCAGCGCCTGGATGCGCCTGCACTCCTGGCACACGCGTACGTGCGTGCAAGGCGTGGGAACCGCGGGACGGGGTCCCCCGGGAGGCCCAGGGTCGTCCAGGAGGCGCTGCGGACCCCCGTGCGCGCCCGCGTCCCCGCCCGCGCCGGCCGAGTAGAGCTTGCCGTTGCTGAGTCGCATCTCGCGGACTGCGCGCAGCGACAGCAGGGCCCGGCTCGGGCCGCCAGGGCGCCGGCGCCGGCGGGAACGCGAGGTCTTGCGGCAAGACACGGCGTGGCGCAGCTCCTGCAGCATCTCCTGGCACACCGACACCTGGGGGCCGCAGGACGGTCACCGCGAGGCACGCCGCGCCCTCGCTCCCCGCCCCCAACTCCATCTGCATCTTCTGCACCTCTCTCCTTCCTCCTATCCCCCCTCTCCTCCCAATTCTGTTCCTTTAGCCAACGCTTGTTCCCTGTACTACCCCCCATCTTTCTCTTAGCTCCATGTTTTCCTTCCGTTTGTCCCCAAACCTGTCTTTCACTTTCTGACTCCTATCTTTCCAAACAATATTTTCTGACTGCAACCCCCCCCAATTTCTGACCCCCCACACTACTGCAAGGCATATTTACTGAGTGCCAAGTCACCCAAGTTACAGGAAAGACTAAAACAACTCCTAGTCCTTGGGACTTTGGGAGGTCAGTGGTGGAAAGTTTACCGAGTACAAAGGTTCTGGGTTTTATCCCCAGCAATGGAGAGGGAGAGAGGGAAAGAGGAGGAGAGGAGGAGAGGGAGGGGAAGAGAGACCTCAGCTCTCCTAAGACAGGGAGGAGAGCATTCTAGGTGGGACTTGGCTTGGGAGGAATGGGGAGAGAGGGAGGAGATGAGGCCACAGGGGTAAGGCCATTAGAGCACTGCAAAGCTTTCGGTTTGCTCCAGGGTCCAGCGGGAGCCACTGGAGAACTGAGGGCTGCTGGCTTTCATAGGATCACTTGAACTGTGCTGAGAACAGACTCCAGGGAGACCATGGGTGAGCAGAGAGCCCTATCGGGAGGCTGGGGATATAATCCCGGCTGCAGCAGTGGGATGGGGGAGGCTTCTGAGTTATCCTGTGAAGGCAGAGCCCACAAGACTTGCTGAGAAATGGCGAAGGGGAGGAAGGAGTGAGGGATGGATAACGCCCAGGAATTGCCTGAGCCTCGGGGTTAGGGATGGGTGCAAGCCTGGCCACCTGGCATTATACCACATTACTAGATGTCCAAGGGGACGTGGGGAGGGGGCTGTGTTTGCAAACTTTGGAGCTGGGTGTGGTGGCACATGCCTGAAATCCGAGTGCTTTAGAAGCTGAAACAGGAGGATCACTATAAGTTTCAGGCCAGCATGGGTTCAAGGCCACCAGGGGCTACATAACAAGACCTTGTCTCAAAATTCCAAACCAGGGTGGGTAAGATGGCTCAACCACCGAGGCTGATAACCCAAGCTCCATCTTTGGAGGCCACATGGTGGAAGGAGAGAAATGTCTTCCAAAAGTTGACCTCTGACTGCTACACTTGCATCCGAACTCACAAACAATAATCAAAACCAAACCAACAAAAATCTTGGGGTGCGGAGAAACGCACACTTGGGATTTATGGCTTCTAGTCTCTAAGCCCCACCCACCCCTTGGTCCTGTGGTCTTCTCTGACGTTACATCAGGATTGCTCTGGGTGGCAGGATGTGGCCAGAACTGCCCACTTCCCTCTTGCCTTGCTCTCACGTGGATCACTTGGTCTGGAGGTTGTGAGCTGCCAAGGCAGGAGGGCACTTAAGCAACCCCAAGGAGAGGCCTCCTGCCAGCTGCCACTAAGTGTATTCATTATGTTTTTAATTCTTGTCTCAGGATGTTTGACGTCCTGGGATCTTAGAGGCAGGTGGAAGGTTGTTCCCCCTCAGAATCAGCCATGTTTTGGAGAACAAAAGGCTGAGCCACCCTTCTTCACACACAACCGAAACAGTAGGGAATCTAGAGAGGCCAGGGGCTGCAGATCTTTGACCCTAGCTTCTTAGGAGGATGAGGCAGGAGGATTCCAAGTTCACAGCCATCCTAGGCTAAGGGTAAACTCAAGGCCAGACAGGACAACTTAGTGAGACCCCGTCTTAAAATAAGAAGTAAAATAATAAGGCTGAGGCTATAGTTCAGGGGAGCATAGACTCTTTCAGTGTGGGGCTCTGTGACTGACATTTGCCTGGCACACATGAGGCCTGGGCTCTATCCTCAGTACCACACACACAGAAAGAAAGACAGCCCCCATGTTCCAAATCCACCAACATGATTCAAACCACCATGTCCCTCCTCTGTCCTTTCTCATCCTAGATTTTCTGGTACCATCTCTGCCGTATTTATCCCCTGCCCCACCTTTTCCAGGAAAACCATAATGGAGACTGGCCAAGCCACTTCCTTACCTTTTTTCCCCCTCCAGTGTGCCAATCTTCTCAGGGACCATAAGGAGCAAAAACTGCCTCTCAATGGCATAGTCTTACATGGGTATGATGGGGTACTCCTGCAATGCTACCACTTGAGAGAATGAGGCAAATTGTAGCAATCCTCCTGCCTCAGCTTCTCAAGTGCTGGAGTACTAAGCCACTATGCTTGGTTTGTCTGTCTGCCTCTGTCTCCTTCTAGAACAAACAGGGTCTCATGTAGTTCACACTGGGCTTGAACTCACTATGTAGATGAGAACAGATCCGTGCACCTGCCTGCTGCCTCCTGAGTGCAACAGCACACCAGCTGTTTCTCTTTTATTTCGCTACCCTGCTTCTCAGCCCTTGGGGTCCTCCACACCTTTTGGTGGTTCCTTGAATTCTCATCACCTCACTGTACCCGCCTCCTTCCCCCTCCTCTGTCCTTCCTCATATCCTAGATTCTTCGTCCCGTTCTCTGACCTGTCATTTCCTTTATCCATACAGGAGAAAGTTTCTTACTTCCTCTCTTACCTCTTGGTTCCCCGATGAATCGCCCCTCTCCTTCATCCACTTTGGACCCCCTAATGTCCCCGGGGTCTCCCCTGCTCCTCCCCCAACGATGCTCAATCTCCTCACCTCCTCGGACTCCGCTGACCTCCGCGTGGACCAGATGAATTCCATGACCGCCACGAAGACAGCAATGATGAGGCCACAGATGAGGACGACAAAAATACCTCCAATGTTCTCCATGCCCAAACCTGGAGGGCGTAGTCAGGGACAGTGTGGGCGGGGACAGCGTGGGCGTGGGCCCCAAGAGGTTTCTGGGGAAGAGCAGGCACAGGACTGGGTGGCTGACCTTTGGCTCTGTGGTCCTCCTCCTTGGGGCACCGACCGCCCTCCCACCACTTGCGCTTCAGGATCTCCAGCCTGTTGTTCTCCTGGAGCTGCAGGATGGCCAGTGTGATCTCATCCCGGAATGGGGAGCCTGGCCGGGCATATGAGAGGTTCGCCATGGGCCCCACCACCCCAAACCCGCATGCCCTGCCATTTCTCCCAGCTTCTGCCCGATCTCATCACACAACAGCCAGAGAGAAGCCGCTCTGAGCAGATCAGGCCTCTCCAAGTCAACTGCAACTGGGATGAGGCTCTCTGCGATGGGGCTGCCATTCCTAAGAGCCCCTACCCAAGGCTCAACCAGTCCAGCCATACTGGCCTCCTCACAACTCCCCATATCTGCTAGACAAAGCTACTTTAGAGCCTTTGCTTCTTCCGGGAATGCCCTTCCCCTCATCTCCCACAGGGTCTGCTTATACACTGGTTCCTCACGAGTCTTTTTTGGCCACTTTATTCAAAATGGCACCCAAATCCTCCACCGCCTGTCAGTCTACCACTACACTTGCTTCGAAGCACCTGTCAACACCTGCTACAACAGGACACAGCTCCGTCTAGGCCTGAAATGCCTCCCACCTGGAAGGGCACTGCAGCAGTCTGCTGAGTGGATCCCCATCCTCCTTCTTCTGCCTTCCCCTTCCTGTCTTCCTCTTGGGCTCACATTGATCACCAAACATTACCGAAGTTTGGAGACAAATTAGTGTTTGGGTTTCTGGCACTGAGCACTGGCAAAGTGTGCCCTGCCCCTCTCCTTCCTTCCTTCCTTCCTTCCTTCCTTCCTGCTTTTTCCGAGTACCTGCTCTGAGCTAGGATGGAGGCTTGGTGTAGAGAATATGAAGCAAAGGAACCTGAGTCCTAGCTGAGCATGGCGGTACATGCACCATATGTACCTAGCACTTGGGAGGTGGAGGCAGGAGGATCAAGATGTTTGAGGCCATCCCCATCTGCAACCTGGCCTACTTGATGGAGAGTCCCTGTCTCAAAGAACAAACAGAAATCCCCCAAATCCCATCTTCCACGGTGTCACAACATAGCTCCTGTTCGCTGAAGTGTGCAGGCAAAGTCATGGAATTCTCTTACTATCCCCTGAGGCTGGAGCTCTCTGGTTTCTAGACCGAGTCTTCGCACGTTCAAGGTGCAGAGACTTAGGATGGCGACCGCACCTGCCCGGACCACCACGCAGCACTGTGTACTTGCTTGTATCACTCACACACCATAGCTCCTGTGCCCCACATTCCGAGCCTAGCCACGCCCATACCCAGCGGCATGCCGATGCCGTAGCCCTTGGTGTCGAGGAGGCCCCCGATCTGAGTGAGGTTGCAATTGAGGCGCCGGTGGTACTCGTTCATAGTAGACTCTAGCAGGAAGGCATAGCGGGAGTTGAGGACTCGGGCGATCCCTTCCTCCGTGCTCTTGACGAACACGCTGGGCTGCTTCGACTGCATGTAGTTCCACATCCGCTGGTACGTCTGGTACCGTGAGTTCTTGGAAGGATGATGGGTGAGGGACAGTATGGCTCTTTCCCTTGAGCCCCGCCCCCTCCCTTTTACACACACACACACACACACACCCACACAAAGGGCGATTCTCCCCCCCCCCCCCCCCCCCCCCCCCCCCCGCTGACAACTGACACTACCACTTGGCCCAACTCTCCCAGTGGCCTCCTTGACCCATCTCCTCTGATACTGCCCAGCACTGACTCACATTAGAGTCCCCATCTGCCTCAATGTTTCCATTCACCAGGTGAGGGTCAGGGTCTCCAGGCAGGTAGCAGCACTCCCCCTCCAACAGGTCAAGTGTATCCACCGCCCTCATACCTAGCCTGAGAGAGAGATCTAGGGTCCCCCACCTGGAAGAAGGTCATGGTGGAGCCGGCGTGAATAGTGCCATACTCAATGTTCGTCTGATCGGCCAGGTCGTCGGCCGACTCCACGGGCACCTCCATGCGCTGCACCGTGAGGAAGGCAGCCAGGTTGGCCGTGTAGGAGGAGATGATGATCAAGGTGAAGGCCCACCTGAGGGATGGGAAGTATGAGCTACAAGCTGGAGCCATCTCTTCTGCCTTGACCTGTAACCACATCCCCCACGGGAGGCTCCTCCTGACCCCAGTGGCTCTCACTTTCAAAACGTTCAATGGCTGCTAGATAGGGCAGTGGCCAGGAGTGTGGATTCTGGAGCTGGACTCCTTGGGTTTAAGTACTGCTTCCAGAAACTTCCAATTCCAGGTGTAAGAGAGCAAGATTGTCTAGAAATATGCCCCCGATGGAAGCAGCTAAAAAACTGGACAGAATAGAGAAAATCTTCAGCAGCACAGAGATCGGACTAGGGTCTCAAGCATGCTAGGCAAGTGCCCTGCCACTGAGCCACACTCCAGCCCCTCACTGGAGGGATTCTAGGCGGTGATCTGCCACTGGGCTATGTTCCTAGCTATTTCATATATATTTAGAGAGATATAGATAGATACACAGATGGATAGATTTGTTTGGGGGTTTGGAGAGATGGCTCAGCAGCTAAGAACACTGACTGCTCTTCCAGAGGGCCTGGGTTCGATTCCAAGCACCACATGGCAGTTCTCAACTGTCTGTAATTCAAAGATCAGACACTTCACATAGATATACATGCAGGCAAAACACGAATGCATATAAAATAAAACTAAGTAATTAGGGTTTTTTGTTTTGTTTTGTTTTTGGTTTTTTGAGACAGGGTTTCTCTGTGTAGCCCTGGCTGTCCTGGACTCACTTTGTAGACCAGGCTGGCCTTGAACTTGCAGAGATCCACCTGCCTCTGCCTCCGGAGTGCTGGGATTAAAGGTGTGCGCGCCACCACACCAGGCGAGGTTTTTTTTAAAAGATAGATTTGTTTTGTTTTAAGACAGGCTTTCTCCTTGTAGCCCTGGCTGTCCTGGAATTTGCTCTGTAAACTATGCTGGCCTAGAACTCACAAAGATCCTCCTGCCTCTGCCTCCCAAATTCTGTGATTAAAGTGTGTCACCACTACCCAGCTTCTGTCTGCATATTTTTAAGTGCACGAGTGTTTTGCATTATGTATGTTAGTGCATCACATGTATGCACTGCCCACAGAGGCCAGAAGAGGGAAATGGATGCTCTGGAGCTGGAGTTACAGGTGCTTATGATGTGTGCTAGGAACCAAACTCCTGACCTCTGCAAGAGTATCGAGTGCTCTTAATCACTGAGCCATTCTCCACCCCCTGTATTTTAAATTTAAGATAAGTGTCTCATGATATTGCCCAATCTGGCTTTGGATGTGTTGGCTAGATCTAAATTTGCTATCCCCCTGCCTCAATCTCCAAAGCATCTGGGATTACAGGCATGTGCTACCAGGGCCAGCGTCCAGAGGAAAATATTTTCAGATGGAGGTCAATATGCATTGTGGGACTGTGACATGTGGTGAGCCTGGTTCTTGTCTTGGCTATGTAGCTGTATGCAATTCATAAATGAAGCTACAGGGGAGGAAAAAGCAAGGAGCCCAAACAACCCTGCAAGTTGAGGAGATGGAGACTAGGCTTGATGGGGGTGTAGATGACTGGAATTTGAGGGACAGAACACTTAAGAGGGAACAGGCACACAAGAAATGGGGTTAGAAATATGGTGTTCACTTGTGCCTTTTGCTGAATATCACTCTGTGGGTGGATGAGGTGAGGCTCCATGAGCACAGACAGGCACAAGATTTTCTCAAGCAAAGAACATTCTGCCAGGGTTCACACAGGTCTGGGAATCTTGTGAGCTTCTTCCAAGCAGAGATAGTTTCAACAATAAGCAATAGGAGGAGGGGTTGGGGAGATGGCTCAGCAGTTAAGAACACTGACTGTTCTTCCAAAGGACCCGGGTTCAAATCCCAGCACCCACGTGGTAGTTCACAGCTGTTTGTAATTGCCAGGCATGGTGGCACACACCTTTAATCCCAGCACTCAGGAGGCAGAAGCAGTAGGATCTCTGTGAGTTCAAGGCCAGCTTGGTCTACAAAGTGAGTCCAGGACAGCCAGGGATACACAGAGAAACCCTGTCTCAGAAAAAAAAAAAAAAAAAAAAGGCAATTGGAGGAGGCTGGAGAGATGGCTTAGCAATTAAGAGCAGTAGCTACTCTTCTGGAGGACCCAGGTTTGATTCCTGTACCTACATGGAAGCTCACTACCATCTATAACTACAGTTCCAAAGGATCTGACACCCTCTTTTGCCTTCACTGGGCACTGCACACATGTGGTAAACAGACACACAGTCAGGGAAAAGTAGCCACCCACAAAAAATAATCAGTTAAAGTTATACACACACATACACAATGATTCATGTAGACTAGAATAAAATGATGGGCAAGTGATACACCATATAAACATGAGATGTCAGAAAGCTGCAGTGCAGTGTTAACTTCAGAACAAGCACTGGGCTCAAGGCTGAGAGAAAGGATCTGATGGCAGAGGGGTCAGTCAGTTGAAGAGGACAGAACAGTCCCAAGCATTAGCGCATTTAATTACACAGCTTCAAAACTCATAAAGCAAGGCTGAAAAGAGAGGTAGCTCAGTGGGTCAAGGATTTGCTCCCAAACCTGATGACTTTTTGATCTCCAGGACCCACATGGTAGAATAGAACTGATGCCATAGTTGTCTTCTGAGTTGTACATGTGCTCTGTGGCATGCAACCCCACCCCCATAAATAAAGTTAATTTTTTTTTTTTGGTTTTTTGAGACAGGGTTTCTCTGTGTATCTCTGGCTGTCCTGGACTCGCTTTGTAGACCAGGCTGGCCTCGAACTCACAGAGATCTGCCTGTCTCTGCCTCCTGAGTGCTGGGATTAAAGGCATGCGCCACTACGCCCGGACTATAAAGCTAATTTTTTTTAAAGTTATAAAACAAAAGCTGATTCCACAGTGTAATGTTTGCCTAGAATCCCCCAGTGAGGGGTTGAGGGCGTGGCTCAGTGGTAGAGTCCCTGCCTAGAATCCCCCAGTGAGGGGCTGGGGGCGTGGCTCAGTGGTAGAGCCCCTGCCTAGA
>CAJQZJ010026257.1:2447419-2458087 GCA_907164525.1 Lophiomys imhausi | reverse complement strand
AGTGGTAGAGCCCCTGCCTAGAATCCCCCAGTGAGGGGCTGGGGGTGTGGCTCAGTGGCAGAGCCCCTGCCTAGAATCCCCCGTGATGGGAAGTGGCACTTTTGCTTAGCATGCACAAATCCCAAGGTTCAATATCTACCTTTGCAAAAATAAATATCAAGTCAGAGAGAGATCTGATGATATGTTACTTTTTTTTTTTTTTTGAAGAACTGGGGCATAGGTCAGAGAATGGGGAAGGCTTCTAAAAACTGGAAAAGATAAGGAAAGAGGTCTTTGGAGTCTTCAAGAGGCAGGCCTGCTAATGACTTTTATCAGTGTCAGATCTTGTTTGGGCTTCTGACCTCCAGAACTGAAAGATAGGACATCCGTGTCATCTTAAGCCACTTAATCGTTGGTGATCTTTGTAGCAGACATAGGAACGAATGCTGGGGTGCCATCCGGATTTCTGTTTTCCCAGCGCTGATTAATTAAACTGCACACTAGGCAAGCATTCTATACTGAGCTGTATTCTAGCCCCTACCCTTTTTCTTTTTGAGACAAGATCTTGTGTAGCCAAGTCTTTCCTCAAACTCAGTAGCCAAGCAGGACACTGAACAGATCCTCCTGCCTTTAATTCCCAGTGCTGAGAACACAGGTGTGTACCACCACATCCTGTTTATGCACTGATGGGGAATGAAGCCGGAGCTTCGGTATGCTGAGCTATATCTCTAACCTCTCCCATGCCTTGGATGTTTATTACTATTATTATTACTTGTGTGTGTGTGTGAGAGAGAGAGAGATTCGGGGTATTTGGTCTTCTAGTTAACCTGGTGAGCTCTGAGGTCAGCGAGAGACCCTGTCTCAAAAAACAAAGTGGAGAGCAGCAGAGAGAGACGTTCAGTGTTAACCTCTGGCCTGCACACGCTCTCGCACACATGTGCACACACACCTGCATGTATATATACATCACGTCCATCACACACACCAAAAGAAACAAACACCTCACATACATGGATGTACCAGCCCCTGCACACACACGTGCACCTGCACACATGAACACACACAGAAAACTTAAAAAAAATTTTTTTTTTAAATGTGGGCCACACAGCCGGGCGGTGGTGGCGCACGCCTTTAATCCCAGCACTTGGGAGGCAGAGGCAGGCGGATCTTTGTGAGTTCGAGGCCAGCCTGGTCTACAAAGCGAGTCCAGGACAGCCAGAGATATTCAGAGAAACCCTGTCTCGAAAAACCAAAAAAAAAAAAAAAAAAAAAAAAAAAATGTGGGCCACACATGAGCAGTAGCTTGCATGAACTTACTGGTGTGTCTTCCAGGGAGAAGTGAATCTTACCAGGATACTGGGTCCCAGGCCAGTGTCACAGACATAACAACAATGCTCCCCTTCTCATGTCGGCACAGATTCACATCACTTTTCCATAACGGACTCACCGACACCCAAGTCATGGGCCCTCCCCTTTCCTCATGTGCTGGGTCCTTTACACACTAGCCACATTCTCTGCCAGTAAGCTATGCCCCAATCCTTGGGAGTTTTTGGACACTGTTTAACTAGTAGCCCACGGTGGCCTTGAACTTGATATTTAAGCTCAGACTGGTCTCGAACTCATTAATTCTCCAGCCACAATTATTGTCAAATGCTGTGCTTACAAATGTGGCGTAGTCCTTTCTGTCTCATTGTTTCAGATGAGACTCAGGGAGACTGAGGCAAGAAAAGGGGACATCCCTACCCAAGGCCATAGAGACGCTAAGGTTCAACTCCTCATTGCATAGCCATGGTGGGGAATAGAAACTTGCCTGGGAGAGCACAGCAGCTCCTAACCCCAGAATGGAAGGCCGCCCTCCCAGCCCTCCCAGTCCTGACTGTGTAGATAAGAGAGGCTCACCAGACTCCACTGACGCAGCGGGTGGATAGCGCCCGGGGCATGATCTCCGAGCCCTGCTGCATGAAGCCACCCACGGGGAACCAGAGGCTGTTGCCTAGCGTATACTGGTTCTCCAGGATATGCGGACGCGCCCGAAGGCAGGGGTGCGGGTTGTACCACTCATAAGGGCTCAGCCTGTGGAGAGATGGGTGGGTGGATGAGGAAAAGGAGACAGTGAGAGAGGTGAAGCCATGGTGGTAAGAAGAGAAGGGAAGGGGCAGGGAAGAGAGAGTGACGGACACAGAAGAAGAGAAGGAGGGGAGGAAAGAGGGACAGAAGAGAAACAATGGGGGGGGGCAGAGAGCAGAGATGCTGACTGACACCACACAAGTAGACATTGCAGTGGAGGCAAGAGGAGAGAAGCAGAGAGAAAAGGAATGAGGGAGGCCCCATGGAGATTCACCGAAACCCAAGGGGGAAAGACTGAGAAACAGAGACAGGGCAAAAAAGAGGCAGGTATGGGGCACCGTGGCTTCAGAGGACAGGGACAGTGCAGGAGGCTTGGAGGCTGGGCTCCTGCCTCTCCTACCCTTCCTCCCCCAGCAGCAGCTGCTACACTCACCTGGCAGCCAGGAACAAGACACAGCTCACAGCCAGGTAGGCAAGAAGCATGAAGAGCCACACTGCAGGGGAGAAGGGGTCCAGGAAGGAGAAATAGCCAGGCTTGCGGCCCTAAGGGGGCAAAGGACGGTGAGAGCGGCCACCCCTGCCCCAAGCTATGTGCTCGGCCCCTGCAGCCTCTGGGAACTCAGAAGCCGGACCAGTGGATCAACCCCAGGTCCTCTTAAGCCCGTCCCTTATGCTAGGTCAAAACCACCCCCTACTCCCAGGGAAACGTACCATGTGCACTCTGTAGAGGATGCTGATCCCCAGGGTCATGAAGGGCTTGGAGAAGTCAATGACTTTCTCCCGCTCTGCGGTGATGGTGAAGGCTGCCACAGCCAGGTCTGCCTTCTGCTGGAGGGGAAGCAGGCGGGGCAGAGGGAGGGGGGTCGCGAGACAGAGGTGAGCAGTTAGACACCCGCAGGCACCACTGAGGCAGCTAAGAGACCACTGACACTGGCTGCAGCTTTGCTCCAGTCCCTCTGGCCTGCTGGCTCCTAGCCATGCTATGTATGGTCAAGTCTGCCGCAACAGCCCTGCTTTTGTTCTGTCTCAAGAGAGGGTCTTAAGTTGCTCAGGTTGGCCTCGAACTAATTGCGTAGCCAAGGCTAGCACTGAACTCCTCTTCCTCCTTCCACCTCTCGAATGTTACAGGCTGATGGCCTTGCTTTTAAAGCCCCGTGCTTGCTGCTGTCCAACCTGCACCCTCATGTCATGAGGAAACAGGAGACTGGTGCCCAGACATCCGGACACTGGCTCGCTCTGGGACCGTGGTAAGAGGTGGCATTTATTAATCGTTTACCAGAATGGGCAGAAGCATTCTGTTTTGTTTGTTTGTTGTGTATGTGTGTACATACGTTCATGTGCGTGCCCGTGCGTGGAAGGGGTATGTTGTATGCACACATTGAAGGCCAGAGGTCCAGGCTGGGCGTCTTCCTTGCCCACTCTCCACTTTACTTTCTGAGACAGGGTCTCCCGCTGAATCTGGAGCTCACTGACTCAGCTAGGCAGACTGGCAAGCCAGAGCCAGGAATCCTTCTGCCTCTGCTTCCCCAGAACTGCTGTGCCTAGCTCTGTACTGGGGATCTGAGCTCAGTTCCTCACGTTCGTGTGGGGAACACGGTACCACTTAGCCATCTCCTCAGCCCCTGGGTAGAACTTCCTGCCAGACATGTCTGCTCTTCCCAAAGCTCTCTGACACGGGTGCTCTGGACAAGTGTCTGAAGGGACACAGGGCCAGGATGCAGCTCAGCAGGAGTGACCTTGGGGAAGGCCGCACGCTTCCCATGGGGAGGGGTGCTAGGGGACAGGCCTGAAGTAGTGAAGGGTGGGACGGAGAGAAGGGTGTAGGCCGGGCTGTCCTGTACCTGCAGGGACGACCAGAATGGGCTGAGTGATCCTGTAGGATCATCTCACTTTGTGGACACTAGCCAGCTGTTAGCTGAGGGTTGACACAGGGCAGGGAAGGGCCTGCGTTTCATACACAGACATGGACATGCAGTACTGAACACGCACTGTCCAGTCATTTCCCCAGCAAAATAGGCTCCACACACTATGCCCATGCGTGTGCTGAAACACTGGCCACCAGCGACACACACTGATTATGTGACCGCACACACGCCTGTAGTAGGGTCAGGCAGTAACATCTCTTAGAGACACTCAATACAGTTTGAAAAACAGAGCAGGTAGGATGGGTTCAGGGAATGCAGGGCCCTGGTCATCCCCATCCCATTACTGTATAACCTGAAGCATGGCTGTTCATGTGCCTAGGCCTTGTTTTTATGGTTCTGTAAAGAGGGTTTAGGCCACAGCTCCTGCGTGCGCCCTTCCCTACACTTCAGTTTCATTCCCTAGACTTCAGTCAGGGGTGCAGTGTCAGGGGCTGAGGATAGAAGGGGGATCCTCAAGCCCAAACTTAGGAAGAGAGCTCCTCCTGGAGGCCAGAGCTGAGAACACAAGAGGCAACAGCAGCCAGGCAGCAGGGAGAATACAGCCCCTTAGAAAAGGCTAGGATTGGGAAGACAGGGTTCAGGGCCCCAACAGAGTGTGTACCAAGGCGGTGATGACACAAACCAGAAACAGAGCCCATGGTCTGACTAAGGAGCCAGATCATGACTGTAGATGAGTCACAGTTGGCCCTAAACCCAAGAGTTGGGAATAGGTGACATGCAATCCAACACCAGGGACAAATGCCATGGGCCCAAAGGATATAGCCATAACAATACAAAACTCAGCAATGGACAGGTAGCTTAGCCTGAAAGCAGTCTCCTGGCCAGCACAGGGACCTGAGTTAAAACCCTGCACACGGAAAACCTGGGCACAGTGGAATTTAATTGAGATGACAGTATTGGGGGCAGGTGGCTCCCGGGGGCTCCCTGGTCAGCCAGCATAGTGTAGCTGGGGAGTCCCAATCCAGTGAGAGACCCTGTCTCAAACAAGGTGGACAACATTTCTGAGGATGATACCCAAGGTTGTTGTCTGGCATGCATACGTGCCCACACCACACACACAAACAGACAAAAAAGCTGTGAGAGCCGGGTGGTGGTGGCACACGCCTTTAATCTCAGCACTCAGGAGGCAGAGGCAGGCGGATCTCTGTGAGTTTGAGGCCAGCCTGGTCTACAAAGTGAGTCCAGGACAGTCAGAGTGGTTATACAAAGAAACTCTGTCTCAAAAAATCAAAAAAAAAAAAAAAAAAAGCTGTGAGGTGGTACCCAACTGTAATCCCAGCATTGGGGTGGGGTTGGAGGGGGAGGCAAGTAGTTCAAAGGCCAGCCCGGTCTATATAGCGAGTTCCAGGCTAACAAGGGCTATATAGTGAGATCCCATTAAAAACAAAACAAGCAAGAAAACAAACAAAACAACCTCAAAATCAGAAACAAATGAAGCCTGAGGTCAAGGAAAGAGCAGATAGGTCCCCAGTGAGCTACAGGGCTGGGGAGGGAGGAGGTAGACCTCAAAGACGACTTACTCTTCAATGTCAGGGACCTGATGACACACCAGAGGTGACAGGCTTGGCACAGGTTCAATAAGGAATGAGGGTGAGTGAGGAATAGCCCGACCCGACGTAGCTTAGGTACAGGAGGCAGTTCACCCTTGAGGGGCAACCAGAGGAGGTGGTGTATGGCGGTGTGTACAGAGCCTTCATCCCCTTTCTTCTAAGCTGGTCACATTTATGACTAAGATGTGAATTGGTGTGTGTGGGGGAACCACCCCGGCTAACTATCCTACTGTGTGTGTGTGTGTGTGTGTGTGTGTGTGTGTGTAACACACCCGTGTGTCCCTCCTTGGTGGTCAGGATCCTACTCCCGACATAGGGAAACATCAGCCTTTCAGACATGCCCCAGGGCTCTGTGGTCCTTGGGTCAACTTTTTGGGGATCCCCTCCTTCTCAGAAAGCCCATAGGACTCTCTTTTGCTTTCTGCCCATCTCTTGTGGCTCAGCAGCCTCTTTGTAGCCTGGCCTCGGGCCCCATGCCAGCTGCTCTCTCCAGCAGTAAGGATGGTAGCTCTGCTCTGAAACACACACACACACACACACACACACACACACACACACACACACACACATATACAGTGGCTTCCATATGGCCTCCTGCCTTGCTGGGACCCCTGCATGCATGGTCCTCTGGCCATTTTGCTCCAGCCACTATGGTCTTTTTGCTTTTGGACTCTGAAGACTCATTCTCTACCACAGGTCCTTTGCACTTGTTCCCCCCCAGCTCTTCCTCACCACCAAAGGCTGAAGACAAAACTCAGGCTCAAGGAGAGAAGAGACAGATCTCAAGGACAACTAACTTGTTGTCAGTGTCAAGGAGTTAGGCCTCCCTAGAGCACTCTACAGAGCCCACCTCACGTCCACATTTGTCTGTCGCTGATCTGTAGTCTCCCAAGAGTCTGTTTAGCAATGGACTAGGTGTGGTGGCGGCTGATCTCTGAGCATGAGGCCCCAGGCCAACCACAGCTATATAGTGAAACCTTGTCTTTAACAAAAAGGGAGAGAGATCCCAGCCATTCCTGCAAAGCCCTTCAGATAGCCCAGACGCCCCTTGACCTCAGCATTTAGCTCAAACTACAAAATCTCCATTCACTTCTGGGCCTCTATTACAACTATTACCACAGACCCTTCATCTACAGACTACCACCCAGGGCCAGCTCAGAGCAGGGGCCACTGTACCTCACATCCCATAATCCTTTGCTAAGGCCTGCAACATCAGCATTGTGTCCTCGGCCTTCAGCTTGCCTTCTTCTCCAGTGTGCCACACTGGAATTCCACTAAGGTTACATACACACTTCTCCATGCACAGTACCACCCCACATGGAAACCATTCTGGGGTTTCTCCCAGAGCAGCGTGTTGATCCTTGGAATAGCTCTGTGCAGAGGGACCTCCATATCCATGACTCTACATGTGAAGAAACAGAGGTATGAAGAGCGGACGCTTTGATTTATTTGTTTCTGGCACTGGGAACCACTTGCCCTCTGATGGGGGTTTCCTGTCTGCTGTTCCCCGCCTCCAAAGTTGGGGGCATCTGAAGTCAGTCTTGGGCCTGACCCCTCTGTGTTTACAGGGAGCTCAGCATATGAGTGCTGAATGACTTTGCTTTAAAGGTTTAGTTTTATTTTATATGTTTGGGTGTTTTGCCTGCATGTATGTACATATGCATGTGTGTGCATCACATGGCTCCTGCTCAGGCCATGGGAAAGCTGACTTGTGTCTCCCAGGCCACAAAGCTGGCAGCCGAAGGCAGCTTAAATGCCACAATAACACTCGTTCTTCAACTACTGGGCAACATTCTCAACTGGCTTTATAAAGCCCTGAGCACATCTGTCTCCTCCCCTAAGACCTTACCCCAGACTTCTCTCATGAGGCCTTGCCCACTTGCCTTCACCTGTCTCTACCCCCACACGCCGCTATCACCTGCCCATCCTGCTCATTCACCTATACAGCACACCCTTAAATATCTACAGAGACTCCTTAATTGGCCAAGCAGGTGGGGCGAAGCCTTATGGGAGAACAGTTAGAGGCAAGGTTTTGAGGACTGGCGTGACAATTATTCTCCCAGTTTCATTTTCCTTCATGACAGAATAAAATCTCATTGTGTGAGTACAGAAAGGGGATTGTGAGGGAAAAAGAAAAAGGGTTCTGGCTAGATCGTATGATGCCCTAGGTGCAGTCCCCAGTACTGGGGGGGGGGACTTAAATAAAAAAAGAAATAAATAAATAAAATTTAAACAGGGGGGTTGGAGGAAAAGTAAGGTAATAGAACACATGTGAGGGCATAAAGGATTAAAGTAGGACACAAAGATAGGACAGTAGGATTAAAGAGAAGAGGCAGGCAGAGGCAGGCGGATCTCTATGAGTTCGAGGCCAGCCTGGTCTACAAAGCAAGTCCAGGACAGCCAGGGCTGTTACACAGAGAAACCCTGTCTCAAAAAAACAAACAAAAAATAAAATAAAATAAATAAAGAGAAGAGGCAAGAGGGAGATCAATAAATTATGTGTAAAAATACTATAATGGAACCCATTATTTTGACTGATAAAAAAATAACAAAACAAAAAAAAGTGATGGAGAAGGGATCACCTGAATGCTCCAAAGCCCTTGTGATTGCCCCTCTGATATGTCCAAACCCACACTCTAGACAGGCGGGGGAGGGAAAGCAGCCTGCAACCCACGTTTGTTTTGCCAGATGCTCCACCGGGCTCTACCAGGAGGGGGCGCTAGAGGAAGGCTTCAAGGCTGCAGCAGGAGGCAAGGCTTGCTCTGCCAGGCTCCTACTATAGGGAGCTCTAGAGCAGCGGTTCTCAACATACCTAATGCTGTGACCCCTTAATACAGTTCCTCATGTGTGGTCACCGCCCCCAACCATAAGATTATTTTCATTGCTACTTCATAAATACAATTTTGCTGCTGTTATGAATCGTGATGCAAATATCTATGTTTCCTGGTGGTCTCAGGCGACCCCTGTGAAAGGGCTGAGAACCACTGCTCTAGAGGCCGGCTCAAAGGTTGTGAGGCAGAGGGCTTGCTCCTGCCTCCCTCCGGGTCTCCTTTCCTAGCTTGGGCAACAGTGGCTCCTTTGTTCTGTCCCAGCAACAACTGCTGGGCTGGCTTTGCCCAGGGCCTGCTTCAAGAGGGCCAAGTTGCACCTCCTTTGAGCTTCGGCTAAATAGCTCGAGCTTTTCTCTCTGCCGTCAGAACTAGGGATGTGGCTGCCTTCTGCACAGTGCCCAGAGAGCAAGGGTGGGCAGGAGGGGCCCTGCAGCCAAGCCTTTGCAAAAGTGAAACATGGCTCCTTGTTTACATATTGTCTGACTGCATTTCAGTATGACAGAAAGGTTGGGTGCTTACAACCAAACGTCCTGAAAGCCAGTCGGTGACTTGCTGAGAGCCTGACAGAAGCAGAAATGACCCACAAGTCAAGTCCCAATTGCGCTCCAGCCCTACAGTCCTTAGATGCCTGATCAGGTGCTGGGTGTCCTGTAGCGCCCTCAAGGAGACAGGAGGGGTGTCTCAAAGGACCATTCAATAAGGAGGGCATGGGTTTGCCTCCACCAGTGCGGCTGGCATCTGCTACAGCTCCAAATAGCATCTTACAGGACACCAGCACTCTGCCAATTTCTGGACCTGCTGACTGCTGGGCTCAAGGGACTGACCAGTCTCACTCCAAATGCAAAGTCATTTGGTAGACAGGTGGGTGGAAGTCACACTACCTAATGTGGTGAAAATTGCCACGAAAACCCAACACCTGCCAAATGTCAACAGCATCAAGCAAACAGGTTTCTAAGTCTTGTGTTGTGGGACTCTGGGCTGCGTTGCCATCTTCTGAATCCCTAAGTCTTCAGGCAGTGCCGTTGCCACTCACTAGTACCTACCACTGAGCTGTGTGTGTGTGTGTGTGTGTGTGTGTGTGTGTGTGTGTGTGTGTGTATGTGTGTGTGTGTGTACATGCCATGATGCTCATGTGTGATCAGAAGTTAATTTGCAGGAGTAGTCTTTCTTTCTACTGTATGAGTTCCAGAGATTTGAACTCAGATCATCAGATTTGGGAACAGGGGCTCTTTGTCACTGAACCATCTTGCTAGACCCCTTTTACTTTTTGTTCTGGGACAGAGTCTCACGAAGTTGCCCAGGTAGGCTTAAATTTGCAGTCCTCTTGCCTTAGCCACGTGAGTACTGGATTTCAGTAGCTCCCCTATGCTTGGCTAGTTGGCAATTCTTTCTGGAGCTGGAGGGTGGCTTGGTGGGTAAAGGTGCCTGTGTACACGTGAGGACCTGACTTCAGACTCCCACATGAAAGCTGGGCGTGGAGACGTGCATCACCTGTAACCTCAGTACTTGGGAGAACACACAAGTGAATTCCTGGAGCTCACTGGCAGCCAGTCTAGCTGGCAAGTTCAGTGAAGACTCTCAAAAAATAGGATGGAAGGCTGGAGAGATAGCTCATGGGTTAAGAGGACCCAGGTTCAGTTCCCAGCACCCACATAACAGCCTACAAACATCTGTAATTCCAGTTCTAGGGAATACAAAACCATCTTCCGGCTTATTCTCTGCGCACCAAGCACACATGTAGTATACATATATAAACATATACATTCACACACATACAATAAATAAATCTTAAAAAAAAAAAGGATGGAGGGTGATAGAAGAGGATGCCGGATACTGACCTCTGGGCTTCACATGAGCTTTGCATGTACCTGAGCACACACAGACATGCACACACATACAATGTACACACATACACACAATTCTTTCTGTTCAAATGACTACAAGGGAGGTGTGAGTGAGTACACATGCCCAGCAATCCCAGCACTTGGAAGACTGAGGGAGGAGGATCAAGAGTTTAAGGGCTGGGGCTATGGCTCAGTGCATGCATGAGGCTTTAGGTTCAACTCCCAGTCCACACACACACTTACACCTCCCCACACACACATACAAACACACAGACTCACACATACATAAACACCCACACGCACACTCACACACTCACATACACAAATGCAGACACACACGTTATACACACACTCACATACTCACATAAACACACACACACACACAGACTCACATACATAAACACACACTCACATACACAAACACACACACACATTCACACACTCACATACTCACACAAGCACACACATACCC
>CAJQZJ010026257.1:2423908-2447192 GCA_907164525.1 Lophiomys imhausi | reverse complement strand
CACACACACACACACACACACACACACACACACACACACACACACACATCATGTGACTGTTACAATTCTGTTAAGTGGCTGCTTTATCTCCAGACTGGTCTTGGCTGACATCAGCAAGGGCAACCGCTGACCCCACTAATGAAACTACTTTCAGCTTCTTGGATGTGAAGAGTGTACCGCTGACCACGCAGCAAACAGCACAGAGCTGTAGGGACGCTGGAGATCAAGTTCTATGAAGCCCGTATTAGGGCGGAAAGTGGGAACACTGATGTTGCCCCGAGGCAAGGCTTTGAGGACGTGTGGTCGGCTTCGGGTGGTCCTCAGAAGTCAGCGTGGATGAAAAGGCACTTGCTGGGCCACATGTGGCCTGTCAGCTGCACTTAGTTGCCCTGATGAAGACACTTCATTTGGGACAGGAGCTGCAATTCAGTCAACACTGGACCACAGGTACACTAGCCCACAGCCATTTTCCAGGGCCCACCTGCCTTTGCGTGGACCACGAAGGAAAAGAGATTGGGTGGGATCAGTACCCTGGTCCTTTCAAGCTGCTGAATTGCTAACCTCTGCAATTCCCTCAGAGGGCAAAAACGACTTTTGGGGTTAGTATCCAGGGAAAGATGGAGCATTCTAAAGGATAGGCTCTTGCTACCACAGTGGCCCTTGTTCCCTAGGTCAGTGTGTCAACTCTACAAGTTTCCAGATATGTGAATTTCAACCCCACAGACAGGAACTGGGAACATACAAGGCTGGTCCATTGGCCTGTCAGACCAATTCTGAGTTGAATTTGGCTTAGACTCTGTCCACCACCTGACCACATCAGCACCACTGTGGTCCAGCAGGCAAAGCCAGGGGGTGGCTTACAGAAACAGTGACAAGGGATGACTATAGTCCTTCTGAAAACCAATTTAACAATACACAACAAAGCCATATGAGGGATCTGTCTGTCTGTCTGTTTTTAAGGGGTGGGGATGGAACCCATGGCCTCATGTATGACAGGCAATTGCTCTACCACCGAGCTACATCTCCAGCCCTCATCTGGTTACTCTCTCTCTCTCTCTGGCAGGGTATCACTGTGTAGTCCTGGCTGTCCTGGAACTGGCTGTGGAGACAATGGCTGGCCTCACTCAGACTCAGAGACCCTTGTGCCAGCTTTGTTGGGGCTAATAGTGTATACCACTGTGCTTGGCTAACTGCTCATTCTATGAGAAAAATAAGGGGCTGGGAATGGTGGAGCTTGCCTACAATCTCAGCACCCGGGAGGTGGAGACAGAAGGGTCATGAGTTCAAACTCATCCTCAGCAAGTTCCAAGGCCACCCTGGACTATGTGACACTCTACCTCAAAAATGAATTAAAAGCCAAGTGTGATGGTGCACACCTTTAATCCCAGCACTTGGGAGGCAGAGGCAGGCGGATCTCTATGAGTTCAAGGCCAGCCTAGTCTACATAGTGAGTCCAGGCCAGCCCGGGCTGTTACACAGAGAAATCCTGTCTCAAAAAAACAAAAAACAAACAAACAAAAAAAGCTATTTAAAATGCTAAATAAATAGTGTATTTACATGGGGTTTGAAGCCATGTAACATTCTACTTAGCTTAAAACAATCAGATACTATTTTGGGCCTTCCTCATTGGCACAGCCCTCCCGCCCCAGGTTGATAATATCCACTGCTGGCAAGCTCTCAGGAAACCTGACATTTTCCTGCACTCTTGGTTGGGAATATAAATTGGCGGAACCTTTTGAATGGCCATTTGGCAGTACATACTTCAAGACAATTCCCACTCTTTGACCCGGCCCTCCGACTGAGAATGTATCGCTCAGGAATACTCCCACAAATCCACAGGCCAAGTTCAGAGGGGCAGTGGCTGTGCCAGCAAAGACTGGAAGGTACCCAGCCACCCATCAATAGAGCCATAAAGGGGAATTCCCCGGCCTCCCTTTCTGTTTCGAACAAATACTGGCATCCAATTGAAATTCTCCTTTCTCAACCTGACCAGTGTGGCCACTCGGCTGGTCCAGCCCACCCCACAATCACTTGCTTCCCTCCCACACACATCCAGTCTGGGAGCACACCTGCCACCACCAAGACTGCCACTCCGGCCCAGGCCAAGTCTTCAGGTGGGAACCTCTTCCCATCCAACCATCTCCCACATGAGCCATCTGCTTCTACTTTCCCTGTTCCTTAAGAGAATGTCTGGAGTACGTACTTCCTTTCCCCTAGCAATTTAAAAGACCCAAGTGGTACGATTAGACGCTGACAAATAAAAAGGAATGTAGAGATGGTGGCTTAGTGGTTAGTAAAGGTGTTTGCTGCCAAGACTGCCGATCTGAGTTCGATCCCTGGAACCTACACCGTGGGAAGAGAGAACTGACATCCATAAGTTACCCTCTGACCTCCATTTGTGTGTCATGACATCCCTGCACACACACACACACACACACAAATGTAAAAAAAAAGAACTATGGTTCTGGTATCTGTGATAACAGACATGAACTTCAGGAATAGCATGATAAGAGTCTGGAGAAATGGCTCGGCGCTAAGAACACCGCCTGCCCCTCCTGGGTTCAGTTCCCATTGCCACACACCACAATCAGCTGTGACCCCAGTTCTAGGGGATCTGATGCTCTCTTCTGACCTCCACAGGCACTTCACGCATGGGGTGTACAGACACATGCGCAGGCAAAATAATCGTGCCTTATTAATCTTGATAAATAAAAGCTGAATAAATAGGCCGGGTGGAGTGGGTGGTGCACGCCTTTAATCCCAGCATTCGGGAGGCAGAGGCAGGTGGAGAGTTCAAGGCCAGCCTGGTCTACAGAGTGAGTCCAGGACAGCCAGGGCTACACAGAGAAACCCTGTCTTGAGGGGGAAAAAAAGCTGAATAAATAAATAAAAGTTTAAAATAAAAAAAAATCACGCCTCCGGGTGTGGTGATGCACACCTTTAATCCCAGCACTTGGGAAGAAACAGGTGGATCTCTGTGAGTTCAAGGCCAGCCTGGTCTACAGAGTGAGTCCAGGACAGCCACAGATACAGAGAAACCCAGTTTTGGGAAAAGAAAAATCACACTGAGTGAAAGAAAGCAGACTCAAAAGTCTATATTCTAGGTCTCCAGAGGCTGGGGTGGTAGAGGGGAGGAATAGGACGCAATTACTTAATGAGTTCAGGGCTTTTTTTTTTTTTTTAAAGGGGTAGCTTGTGAAAATACTTTGGAATTAGATAGAGGTGGTGGTTGCACAATAAAATATGTGAAAAATGCCACTTAACTGTACTCTTGTTGCTTGAGACAGGGTTACTATGTAGCCCTCAGCTTCAGTGCTAGGATTCCAAGCTTGATTGTAAACACTACTGTGCCTGGATGAAGTGTATGTATCCTCTAGAATGGTTACTCTTGGGCTAGACAGATGGTTCAGTGGGTAAGACCACTCACTACTCTTTTTTTTTTTTTGTTTTTTCGAGACAGGGTTTCTCTGTTTAACAGCTCTGGCTGTCCTGGACTCGCTTTGTAGACCAGGCTGGCCTCGAACTCGCAAAGATTCGCCTGCCTCTGCCTCCCAAGTGCTGGGATTAAAGGCGTGCGCCACCACTGCCCGGCTACTCACTACTCTTAACAGAGGACGGACAAGGGTTTGGTTCATGATTGCTCAACCACCTGTCATTCCAGTTCCAGGGGATCCATCGCACTCTTCTGGCCTCTGTGGGAACTGCATACATGGAACACTTAACATACATGTGGGTAAACCGGGCGGTGGTGGCGCACGCCTTTAATCCCAGCACTTGGGAGGCAGAGGCAGGCGGATCTTTGTGAGTTCGAGGCCAGCCTGGTCTACAAAGCGAGTCCAGGACAGCCAGAGATATTCAGAGAAACCCTGTCAAAAAAAACCAAAAAAAAAAAAAAAAAAAAAAAAAAACATACATGTGGGCAAAATGCTCAGTTATACAAAATAAAATTAAATACATATTTTAAAAGATTAAAATGGCTGCTTTTGAGCTGGGCACTTGGGAGCCTGAGGCTGGAGTGTCTAGAGTTAAAAACAAACGTAGATAGGCGATCCTGTCTCAAAAAAACAAACAGAACTAAGGGCAGTGAGAGGGCTCAGTAAGTAAGGATGCTTGCCACTGAGTCTGGCGATTGGAGGGTCAACCATGGAACCCAGATGATGGAAGACAAGAACAGACTCCTACGAGCTGTGCTCTGACGTCTATGCACACACTGTAGCATGAATGCAACTGTGCCTCCGCACAATAAGTAAATGTTGAAAAAACAGAACAACAAAACAAAAAAAAACAACAAAAAAAACCAAATAGATACAATAGCTAACCGTATAACATACAGAGAAAAGAAGACCTGGAAGTGGTGGTACACATCTTTAATCTCAGCACTAGGGAGGCAGGGGCAGGCGGATCTCTGTCTACCCAGGTCAGCCTGGACTGCATAGTGAGACCCTGTCTCAAAAAGAGGCGGCGGGGGGGGGGGGGGCATTTGACAACTCTTGCCCTGCTATAGCATCCCTGCTTAAGTCACACAGTGGCTTCCCAATGCTTCGCCACGCTGCCATCGGACCCCACAGCTGCTCTCTTTCTTTGGCTTCCTCTCCCCACACAGTGGTACTTTATACTCCTTAGGTGCAGGTGAGCTCAGGCTAATCCCCAGGTGACCCTCTGGCAGGGGAACGCTCTTTCCTCAGACCAGACCCCTCCTCTCAGCTGGCATTATGAGAGTATCAAAATGTTCTAGAATGCTGAGGATACGGACCAGAGGTACATGGCAGTCAGTCCCTGCAAGGCTGTCTTCCTCGTCTCGCTTTGATCTCTTTCTAAATCCTACTGATGCCCCCCCCCCACACACATACAGGCACACACGCTCGCACGAACACACAGCAATTCTTTTATCTCCACCACACTTGCTTCTATTCACAATGCTCCCACTGTCTCACATGACATATTTCCTGTCAGTTCCCACACTAGAACAGCGACTTCAGAGGAACAGGGTCTCTCTGGTCTGTACACAGCATGCTGATGGTGTTTGGAACACAGTCCCGGCATATGATAGTTGGACAACAAAGAAATGAAGTGGTGTCAGGCAATGGTGGCGCATGCCGTTAGTCCCAGCACTTGAAGGCAGGAGGCAGGCGGGTCTCTGTGAGTTTGAGGCCAGCCTGGTCTACAGAGTGAGTTCCAGGACTGCCATGGATACACAGAGAAACCCTGTCTCGAAAAACCAAAAAAAAAAAAAAAAAAAAAAAAGGAATTAGGCGGTAAATGACTATACAAGTGCTTTTTAAAAATGAACCATGGGCAGTAAGATGGTTCAGCTGGTACAGGGCTTGCTGACAAACCTGATGCTGTAAATCCGATCCCCAGGACCTGCACTGTGCAAGGGAAGAACCAATTCCTGCAAGTTGTCCTCTGACCTTCATGTGTGTGCCACCGCACACCAATGTTTTAATGATGTAATTTTTTTTTTTTAATGGGACAGATCTATATATACTGACAAAGAAGAAGTCAGAAGACTAGGCATTTAACCCCAGCACTAGGGAGGTACAGGCAGATGGAGCTCTGTGAGTTCAAGGCCAGCCTGGTTACACAGTGAGTCTCTGGGATTTAAAAAAAAAAAAAAGAAAGAAGCCGGGCAGTGGTGGCGCACGCCTTTAATCCCAGCACTTGGGAGGCAGAGGCAGGCGGATCTTTGCGAGTTCGAGGCCAGCCTGGTCTACAAATTGAGTCCAGGACAGCCAGAGCTACACAGAGAAACCCTGTCTCGAAAAACCAAAAAAAAAAAAAAAAAAAAGGCACAAACAGTCAAGTGAAGACAAAAATGAAGAATAGCAGATTACACAGCATTACAGGTAACATGATACCATTTTTGCAAAAATAAAAGTTGGATGAACTAGGTGTACTTGTGTATGAATATTGTCACACCAGTTGGGTGGGGAGGCAGAAGAAACAGGAATTCAAAGTTGTCCTTGACTTCTCGGTGAGCCTGGGCTGCTGTGATTAAAGGCATGTGCCACCACCGCCTGCCTGGCTTTGAAAGCAAAAAAACAAAAACTTTTTAAAGATATATGTTAATGAGTTTAAAGAAAAACACTGAGAAATGTGACCTATATTCTGGCTGTCTCTGAGGTGTGAGACCACAGTTCGTGCCAAGGCACACCGAATGTTCCTGCTGTTCCCTCGGATCTCCTATCACTCTGTGTTGTATATTTGAAGCAGGGCAAACAAAGGGACGGTGTTTTTGTTTAGTTTCTGTAGTACTAGAGCGAACCTGGAACCCAGAGGAGCGCTTGTGCAAGCTGAGTTAGCCACACCCCAAGTCACATAACAACTTTTTTTTTTTTTTGGTTTTTCTAGAGAGGGTTGTGCTGGAACTCGCTTTGTAGACCAGGCTGGCCTCAAATTCAGAGATTCACCTACCTCTGCCTCCCGAGTGCTGGGATTAAAGGCGTGTGCCACCACAGCCAGCCATTACAGACAGATATGAACTGCCATTTGGGCGCTGGGATTTGAACATGGGTCCTTGGAAGAACAGCCAGTGCTCTTAACAGCCCCCCTTTTCTCTCTCTCTCTCTCTCTTTTCTTTTCTTTTTTTTTTTTGGTTTTTTGAGACAGGGTTTCTCTGTGTAGCCCTGGCTGTCCTGGACTCACTCTGTAGACCAGGCTGTCCTCAAGAGGCTGGACTCAAGTGGTCCGCCTGCCTCTGCCTCCCGAGAGCTGGGAGTGCACCACCACTCCCAGCCATAACACAGTGGCTATAGCATTGTTTTATAACAGCACAATTAGATAATCTATGCCTGAAGCAAGGTGACTTTGTGCTTTGCTTTGTATGGAGGCGGGGCCCATAGATGAAGTACAGGGTGTCCTTGAACTTGCAATCTTGTCTTGACCTTCCAAGTGCTAGGATTAGAAGTATGCATCGCCATGATTGGCTATGAGATGATGTTTAATTTTGTCTTTAATTCTTATTTATGTGTATGGGTGCTTTCCTTGCATGTGTACTGGCATCACGCCTGGTGCCAGCAGAGGACAAAGAGGGCACTGGATGTCCTGGAACTGCAATTGCAGACATCTGTGAGCCACGATGTGGGTGGGTGGGAATCAAACCTGGGTCCTCTGGAAAAGCAGCCCGTGCTCTTAGCTGCTGAGCACTCTCTCCAGCCCCAAGGTGGTGGTTTTGTAAGCACACAGGGGCTGCCGCCTTATGGTAATATTCCTTTTCGTCCCTGCAACTACCCCTCTAACTTTCTTAACACATCAACTTTTTGGAACTAGAAAGCCAATACAGCAGAGTATTTAAAAAAAAAATGCCAGTCTCGGGGACTTGGTGCAATCCCTGGGGACGGGGCTGGATGAAGACTGTGAGCAAGCCCGAATCAGATACAATGTGCTTAGCTGAAGGAACGCCATGCACTTGCGCATGCGGGGATGGG
Organism: Lophiomys imhausi; assembly: GCA_907164525.1. Classification (NCBI taxonomy): domain Eukaryota; kingdom Metazoa; phylum Chordata; class Mammalia; order Rodentia; family Muridae; genus Lophiomys; species Lophiomys imhausi. The sequence continues at coordinate 2,439,765 of CAJQZJ010026257.1, read as the reverse complement.
CAGCCGTGCTGCAGACCCCTGAGAGAATCAACTGCTCCCTTGTTCGGTATCAGCTCCTCGCGGGGCACATCCACATCTCTGAGGTTCCTGCCCCTGGTGTGTGACAGACATCCAGTGTGACCAGGGCACTGTCTTGGTTATGACAGCATGTGTGCTGGTCTCACCCGTCCCTCGGTGACGGCCCTCCAAGTTAGGGGTACACTAAGGCTGAGATAGGCAGCTGCTAGTCTGCAGGTCACACAACCTGTAAGGAGCAAGTCCAGTTCAAACCAGGGTTATGTGACCTCCCCTCCACAGGCCATGTTCTAACACCCTCTGATCATGACATCAGCAGCGAGCACCTAAGTCCTATGTCCTGCCTTATAAATGCCCACATTTAATCCAAAGCCCTATGAGGGAAAAAGTATTGCACTATTTTCAAAGGGGAAACTGAGGCTCAGAGTGATGAGGTGGCTTGCCAGGAATCCTACAGGATCCCCTCCTCCAGAGCCTGGAGCTCACTTGTCAGCAGCTAACCACGGTGTCATTGTCATGGACGTCACAAAGGGCCTCAGACTGGGGACCGGGGTACTGGCTCCCCAAGCTGCCCTGGGTGCTGGAAGTTCGCAGCTCTGTCAATGGAAGACATCTCCTTGACCAGAGTCCTGACACTCCCTGAGGGCAGCGCATGCCACAAGATGTATCTGTTTATCAGGAGCATAAAGGCCTCAAGGCAGGCCAGGGAAGGAAGTCCTGGTCCAGCCCAGGGAAGGCTGGAGGAGCAGGCACAATTGTATCAGATCTTAACCCCTGGCTCCCTCAATCCAAGTCCTCTGCCTCCCGAGGCTGGTCTAAAATGTCTGGTCTACCTTGTAGGGCCAGGAAAGCTTTATCTTGAAGACCTGTGCCCTTGGCTGAAGCAAACAGCAGAAGGTCAGACCTGCCCTGTGGAGACTGTGAGCAAACTGGTGTAGAATGACGTGTGACAAGGCTAGCCAGAGGGCGGGGCTGGGGCTGGAGAACTCATTCCATTCAGTTGGCCGAGTGCTTGTCTGGCATGCTTGAGGCCCTCGGTTTGATTCCCCAGAGAAAAGCTAGGTGCATGCCAGGCTAACCTCGGATACATGAGATCTCGTTGAAGAAAAGAAGGAAGATAAAAGAAAAAACAAAACAAAACGGGGCTCGAGCTATGGCAGCTCCAGCAGCTATTAGCATGGCCTGCTCCAGCAGAGGACCCAGGTTTGGTTTCCAGCACCTAACAATTACCTGTAACTCCAGCTCAGGCCATCTGACACCGTTTTCTGACTTCCATGGGCACCAGGCATACACATGCTATGCAGACAGATGTGCTGGCAAACACTCATATACATAAAAATAAATCTTTAAAACAGAAAAGAGGGACAGAGCCCAAATCCCCAGCACAGTCCCCAGCAGTGGCCACTGGGTGGGATGAATGGAGCAGATTTTGAGAATGACCAAGGATCCCTGATTGAGGTCAGGAGATGCCAGTGCACTGGGCCGCCTTCTCCTTGGAAATCATCCTCCAGCTTGCGACTAGCCTTTTGGGATGGTCACTCTGGCATGCCCAGTCACTAACCGGGTGGTCTCACTGCATTTGAGGCAAATACTAACTAATCCTTCCCTATGAGGATGGGGAGCTTGGACAAAGTCCTGAAGGAACATTTGGTTGGCCACAGAAACCGCTGTCCTGGTTGCTCGAGGCTTCCCAAGCATCTTGGGAGGGCTGCAAAGGATGTAGCCTTGGGGACAGACATATTAGGCTGCAGCTCTGGGAGTTGGGACATGTCCCTACACTGTTGAGCCCCCGGCCTCGAGCTGGCAGGAGGGCAGTGATGCTCAGGAGTTAAGTAACACCTGGAAAGCTGCCAGCACGTGGTGTGAAGTCAACCAGGGGCAGCTGCTGCTGTTGTCAGGTGATCTGGTAAGGGCTCCCACGTGGGAGGCTCTGCAAGCCTGGCCACGCCACACAGACTCAGCAGGACCCAGTCCCAGCCTCTTTTTGCGCCCAGCCTGCTTCTCCTCCACTGTTCTCTCTGTAAATGTCGGCAGCTGCCCCGGTCAGACACAGGGAGAACCACTGCATCCTCCTCCCTTGCACCCCCTTCCCAGGAGTCATCGGGCCCTGCATTCACTGGGCCCTTCTTCCCCTAATCTCTACTGCATTCCGGTCCCAGGCGGTCCCAGGCCTACCCATATCCTCTACAATCTCTGGTCCTCAGGTCAGCCTATCCCCTCTCACACTTGAACCAGCTTGACCTGCTGTGTGGTTCACACTCCTTGACCTGTCCAGTAAGGCCAGGTCTGGCCTGGTTATTCCAGGGTAAAGCAGAGAGCCTGGTACACAGTAGGTGCTCAATAAATACCAGCTGGATGGCAAACTGATGAACGTATCCACAAAGTGGCCCTGCTGACAGGAGTAAGGACAATAATAGAACGGGTGACAGGCGAGCGAGCGAGTGAGCGGCACCTCTTCTACCAGGCCCTGCCCCAGGTCTTTAATACAGACTTATTTATTAATTTGCTCCTCACAGCCATGCTATGGGCTGGGAGCTATTCCTCTAATTTCATATGAAGGCACGGTGTACAGCGTGAGGCTAAGTGACTTGCCTAAGGTCACACAGGTAGGCATGCACAGCAGAAGACTCAAAGGGCTTGGCTGTGTGGTAATCAGGGACAGCGGCTCCAGGCACCAAATCCCAGTGAGGTCAGGCAGACAGATCTTCCTTAGCTGACAACTGTAACAACCACTTTAAAGGTGCTCCCCTGAAGGCTGCCTATTTCTGGGGGCTCCAGTCAAAGAAAACCCCCTGGGCCGGTGTGATGATGACCCAGTGGGCAAACTGAAGGCCTGGTTCCCCAGACCCTTCGTGGTGGAAAGAAAAAACCAACTGCTGCGAAATGGTTTCTGACCTACACACGTTCTTTTAAAAAGAGGAGCAGGCTGGGGATACAGACCCTGGGGAAGGCTGAAACTGAACAGAGCCACCAGCTTGGACCTCTTCCCGTCTGCTCAGGCCCCCTTTACAGGAATTCAGACTTTAACACCTACTCCAAGGCAGCTTTCAAACCAGCTGGCAGCCTCGAGGGACTGTGCCTCGGGGCTTGCCTGTAGGCTGGAATGGAAGGACCAAGCAGCCAGGACAAGGCCCCCACCCCTGACTCCTCCTCCCTCCAGCAGCTCTGCTTCTGTATGAGTTTCTGAAGAGGCTCTCAGTGAGGAAAAGTCTGCTGTTCAAATAATTTCAGAGAATCGATGCCTTGAGGGACAAATGTCCTTGTAGCAAAGTACCCTGCCTGTATCTATCTAGATGACATTCAGGTGTTCCAAAGTAGTAAATTCTGGCTTGGGAGAGACGGGAGGGTGAGCTTAGCCAAGTCCAATGCCAAGGCTGCCTGCACTGCAGTTCCCTGCTCTGCACACCAGCTCTGGCATGCCAGACCTGTTGCCTAGTTTGCACAGTCTTGCCTCTATCCACATCCTGGTTTTCTCTGTAATAAAGACAAAGCCTACAGAGTGTTTGTCTAGCAGGCACGAAGTCCCGAGTTCAATTCCCAGCACCTCCCATAATCAGGGCATGGTGGCCAGCACTTGGGAGAAGGAGGCAGGACAATAAGGGTCATTGTGAGCTACAAAATGAATTTAATAGCAGCCTGAAGTCAGGCATGGCAGCGCATATCTTTAATCTCAGCACTCAGGAGGCAGAGGCAGGTGGATCTCTGTGAGTCCAAGGCCAGTCTGGTCTACAGAGTGAGTTCCAGGACAGCCAGGGCTACACAGAGAAACCCTGTCTGAGAGAGAGAGAGAGAGAGAGAGAGAGAGAGAGAGCACAGCTTGAGCTACTACACATAGCCACACACTTGTGCCCGTACACATACAACAGCACGCATCCATGCACTCACACACATGAAAAGTGGAGAGAGAAAACATCATAGTCCCATGTCATCTGACAAGCAGCACATGACGAACTGGCCCGAGTTGCTTGAGAGCCTTGGCACAGATCTGTCGGGTACCATCCCCATCTTAGGGTGGGGAACAGTGGGGTTTAGGGTAGAGAGAAGATCCATCCGAGGACTCCAGCCCAGTTGGTCTCTCTCCAGAACATTCTCTCCACTGTGCCCTTGCCTCCCACCTCTCACTACCTCACTGTCCTCCCTCCTTACCTTCATCCAAACACTTCCCACACACAGGCAGGCCCAGCTGGCTCACCAGAGTGCCTCATTCTCAGGGGCCCCACCTCTGAAAACCTTATTTCCTTTGCTCCCCCAGTACCTCCCTCACCTCCTGACTTCATCATGCCTTTTATTTCTTCCTTTTTTGGGGGGGGAGGGGGGTTGGTCTTTTTGAGATGTGGTCTCATTATGTAGCCCTAGATTGGTGTTGGTAATCCTCCTGCCTCTGCTCCCTATTGGTTGTGATTACAGGTGTGTGCCACCAGGAGGTTGTGTGTGTGTGTGTGTGTGTGTGTGTGTGTTGAGAGAGAGAGAGTCTTGCCCTGCAGTCTAGCCTACCCTTAAGCCTGTGTATGATCTCCCCCCTCAGACTTCCATGCTTGGACTACAGCTATGCGCCCCCACACCTGACTCTCTTTATGCCCCCTGCCTGTCACTTTGGGTAGCATCATTTCTCCTGTGAAGTTCTGGATGCTAAGTCTCAGTTAGGGGTCTGCTCTGGGCCTCTCCTCTGAGTTTGCTCCACCAGAATCCACATGGCCCTGGACTATAGTCATTTGCTTCCTGGACCCTACCAAGACTCTAAGTTCTTGGGGGCAAGGTCCTTTGCTCACTGAACCCAGCACAGAGCAAGACGCACAGTAGGTGCTCCACAAACACCTAATGGGGAGTGCTGGGGTTTTGTTTAGTTGGTTTTGCAACAAGGTCTCAGGTGACATAAACCAGGCTGGCCTCAAACTTACAATGTAACAAAGAACCAATGCAATGAAGAACCGTCCTGGTTCCACCCCCCAAGTGTTGGGTTTACAGGCATCCACCACCATGCCTGGTTTATACGGGTTTGAACTCAGGGCCTGAGGTATAGACCCAAGCCCCGACAGACAACTCTTGGTGCCCAAAGTGTGCCAGGCCTCCCTGGTAGAACTAGGCAGACAGTAGTCCTTGCTCTTGGCCTTGCTTCAACCCTGAGTGCTTCAGCCTTTTACCTGATTCCTACTCCACGCCACTGACATTCACTCATTAAGCCTCTGTGCATGAGAGGAGCATCTGCCAAAAATACAGAAGGTGACAAAACGCTGTGCTTTTCCTACCCGGCCCTGAGACAGTTGGGACAAAGGTACCTGGCACACTGTCAACCTTTTGCCTCTTTCTTTGGCTTTGTGCTGATCTGGTCCCTCCTTCCCTTCCTCCTTCCCCAGCCCGTGCCAGCCGTACCCTGTTGATGAGCTCGCCAACCATGCCTGTCCAGGAGCCATTGGGCTCTGGTGCCCCGTACAGTCCATCCTCTACCAACCGCAGGCGGTATCGGAAGCGCAGCAGCTCGGCCAGCTCCCGAAGCATGTCCACGCAGAATCCCTCGAAGCGCTCATTCCCTGACAAGGCCTGGAAGTTGGGCCGGCGCATGACATACGGGTTCTCCTGGGTGGGCAAGAGAGAGTGGGGGGGGTGTCAGAGAATCTGGGGTCTGAGTCAGGGATCCTGGGGCTCAGGACCATATGCTAGGGAGGAATTTGCCCACAGAATAGGGATGGATGACAGACTCCCTGCATGATTGCTTGCTTTTTCTGTGTGTTATTGTGTGGACAAGACACGAGTGTACATGGAGTGTGGAGGCCAGAGCCAACTACAGCTGCCATTCCTCAGGAACTATCTACCTTGATTTTCCTTTTTATTCACTTTATGTATATGGTGTTTGCCTACATGTACATGCCTGGTGCCAGCGAAGGCAAGAAAGTGATTGTTGGAACTGGAGGTACAGAGGGTTGTGAGCCACCTTGTGGGTGCTGGGAACTGAACCCCCGTCTTCTGGAAGAGCAGCCAGTGCTCTTAACTGCCGAGCCGCCTCTCCAGCCCTCCCATCCACCTTGTTTTTTGTTTTTTAAACTGTTTTCTTGAGTCAGTGTCTCTCATTGGCCTGGAACAGGTAGAGTAAGCTAGGCTGGCTGGTCAGCAAGCCCCCGGATGTACCTGACTCTGCCTTCCAAGCATTAAGGATTACAAGCCAGATTGAGCCGCCTCCACAGCCCCGTTTGTTACTTTTTGGAGACGTGGTTTCATGTCACTTAGGCTGTATCAGAACTCAGCGTATGGACAAGGCTGGCCTCGATCACCTGATCTTCCTGCCTCTACTGTCCAAGTGCTCAAATTACAGGTATGCGCTCCCATACTTGGCTAATGTACAGCATAGTCTTCACTTAGAAACGCTGTAAGCAGGCCTGAGAGCTGAGGGATTTGGGGATGGATGCATGGGCCCTGCTGGCTCCTTATCAGGCTGTCACAGAGAGACAGCGTGAATGTCACACAGCCAACCCAAAGTTCACTGGGCTCCAGCCAAAACGCCAAGGATCAAGGGGGAGGGAGCTTTGGAGGGAATATGACTGGGACTTGCGCCAAACCAGAATGAAGTCTTCAAGGACCTTAGGACACCCCTTACCCAAATCACCCCATATCACACGAACAAGTAAACACATGACCAGATCCAACTCCACCAAACTGCTCTTGCTCTCTGCTGTCGGATACATGGGTAGTTTCAATTTAGAGTTCTTCATTTCTTCACACAGCTAGTAGTGATTCACTAAACCAACTTTATGAGCTACCAATGTGCCCCAAGGGAGTACCCCTCACCAAGATTTCACTCCAGCCCGAGCTGTCATGAGGCAGGCGGGCATGACTTGCCAGATGGTGAAACTGCAAGAGAATTTGGAAGCCTAGATTGTTTTGTAAGATCTCCTGATTATGAATGTTAGCAACTCATTCAAATTCTAATACCATTTTTTTTTTTTTTAGGTCACATGAACACACCTGCCAGTTTGCAATGTCTGGCCTTTGCTATGCGGATGGTCTTTTGTTGGTGTTATTTTAAGATTTAAAAATTTTATGCATATGGATTGCTTTGCCTGCATGTATGTCTGTGTACCACAGATGTGCCTGGTGCCAGAAGAGGTCAGAGGAGGACACTGGATCCCCTGAAGCTGGAGTTATTGATGGCTGTGAGCGCTGGCAAGTGGGCACTGGCAACCAAACTCCGGTCCTCTGATCTCACTATGTAGACCAGTCCCAAATTCACAGAGATTCTCCTGCCTTTGCACCTGAGAACTGGGATTAAAGGCGGTCATCTCAAACTCATGATCCTCCTGTCTCAGCTTTCTGAGTGCTGGAATCATAGATATATGTGCCACCATCCCTGGCTGTGCTGAAGATTACCTTTTTTTTTTTTTTTTTGAGATAGGGTTTCTCTGCATAACAGCCCTGGCTATCTTGGACTCACTTTGTAGACCAGGCTGGGCTCGAACTCACAGAGATCCGCCTGCCTGTTTCCTGAGTGCTGGGATTAAAGGCGTGAGCCACACCAGTTCTGGCTGTGTGTATTTTTTAGCTAACTTGACTTGAAAAATATATTTATCCTTAGCCAAGTGGTGGTGGTGGTGTACGCCTTTAACCCCAGCACTTGGGAGGCAAACACAGGTGGATGTCTGTGATTTTGAGGCCAGCCTGGTCTACAGGACAGCCAGGACTACATAGAGATCCCCTGTGTCAAAAAAAGTATAAACATACATATATATATGTATGTATACACACACAAACATCATATGAACAGGTCAGAGGACAACTCTATGGAATCTGTCCCCTCCTTCTACCTTCACATGAGTCCCAGGGATCAAACCCGGGTTATCAGGCTTTACAGCAAGTGTCTTTGGCTGCTGAACCCTCTCACCAGCCCCAGATCATTTGGCTTTAAATGGTCACAAAGGTCTATATCAAAGGGAGCATTTTTAGACTTTTTTCTTTGCAAAGCTGGGGATTGAATCTAGCACCCCACCCCCCATGGTGGACAAGCATTCCATCTCTAAGCCACACCTCCAGTCTCACTGGCGAGTCCTACATATACGCTGAGCTACTACAGTCAGCCCTCTTTCTACATTTCATCTTGAAACATGGTCTCACTAACATGCCCAGGCTGGTTGTGGACACACTGCAGACCAGGGGAGCCTTGAATTTGGGATTCTCCTGCCTCAGTCTCTCAAATAGCTGGGATAAAAGGCCTGGGCTTGTTTTGAATGCATATAGTCTGGAGTTCAGAGAGGGTGGGTGCCAGATGCAGCTATTCCATTCTGGTGCCTCTTCCACTGGGGGGGGGGGCGCTCCCCTACTTCTTGGTAGCTGGCTTTAAGACTTGCCTTGACAGGATATGGAAGAAATCATGCTGGCTAAATTCTAGAGCCTCAGCCTTTAGAGCAGCTCTGAGACCTCCATGTAAGTAAGCCCAGGCCAGCCTGCAAGAGAGGTGGACCAGTGATTAAAAGTCAACAGGAAGCCGGGCGGTGGTGGCGCACGCCTTTAATCCCAGCACTTGGGAGGCAGAGGCAGGCGGATCTTTGTGAGTTCGAGGCCAGCCTGGTCTACAAAGTGAGTCCAGGACAGCCAAGGATACACAGAGAAACCCTGTCTCGAAAAACCAAAAAAAAAAAAAAAAAAAAAAAAAAGTCAACAGGAACACCCATGGATATTCTGGGCTTTCGTTACCTCTTGGCCACTAGATGAATGTAGTCAGTGAACTCCAGGGGGGACAAGTTGAGAACCACACGATCAACCCACAGACTCATGAGAAATAACATTTTAAGTCTGAGTTTTGAGGGTTGTTTTTAAAAAGCCGTAGACAGCCATTCTTCCCAGAGACCAGGTTATACCACAGGCCCTTGTGCTCTCAGACCGCAAACAAAGCTGAGGGACAACGGGATAGGCGGAGGCTGGGGCTTCTCTCCCTCCCAAGCTGTTCCTCCAAATCCAAAATTGTGGAAGCGGGGATGGGAATGTGAGATAATGCTAATAATAGCGGCGGCCGCTAGCTTTTCTTGTGGGCTTGCTGTGTGACAGCTCTGTCAGCGTGGGAGGGTGGTATTATTACCTCTGTCTTACAGCTGAGGACAAGGAGGGCTAGAGGAGCAAAGCCGTAAGTCACTGTGACTCCAGAGCCCCAAAGCTCTGCTCTTAAGCCCTGTGCCAGACTGAGCTCAAGTGGACAGAGTCGGGGAGTGGATGTGGGAAAGGCCAGACAGACCGGGGAAGCTGGAGAATCAGAGACAAGAGCCTGTGCTGGGGCTGGGAATCTCGCCCTACCATGGCAGAACAGCCGAGGAAATGGGTTAGTGGTAAGCCGTTCAGCCCAAGGCCACCAGCCCAAGCAGAGAGCACAGAGCTCAGATCCACATGTGGGCTGCACACGCTAGGGCTCTGCTCCTTCCCATGTGCCAAGATGACCTCCAAATCCAAGATTGAGGGGCCTGGGCTCCAGGTCTGTCCACTGCAGTCTGAGCTTACAGAGATAACAAGGCGGCCTAGTAAAGAACAGGACACAGGACTGCAACTTACAGCTCTGGGCACTCAACTAAAGGGCCAAAGCTTGCCCAAACCCTCACTTTTTTTTTTTTTTTTTTTTTTCATATTAAGGATTGAGCCCAAGGCTCCCACTGAGCAATGCCCCCAGCACTATTCATTCATTCATTCATTCACTTATTTATTTATCTGTTGAAGACGGAGTCTCACTAAATTGCCCAGGCTGGCCTTGAACCACTGATCTTCCTAGTGGTTCTTAGCCAAGATTGTCAGACTTTTTTCAAGACACTCTTTTAAGAGACCCAGCGCTGAGGACAGGCTAAGGATGCTGCTGAGCCAAGTTCTAAGAAGCTGTCTCCTGAGCTGAGCTGGTGCACAGAAATACAGGTCCAAGAAAAGTCACTGCGCTGGGGCTAGGGGTGGGAACAAAGGCCTAATTTGGAAACATGTTAAAGAGAACATCAGTGTCATAAAAGGATCCCAGTCAACCACTAAAATAGCAAGGTCTGTAAGATATATTAAGAGGAAAAACCCTCTAGCTACAGAACAACCTGTACAGTGTGCTATTCTCTGTGAAAGAAAGGGCTGAGATGTACTTATATACACAGAGACATTTCTGGAAGCCTCTGGCCTCCGAGAAGGGAAAATGATGGTCCAGGGAAGGATGGCAGCTAATTTTCTCCTTAACTCTTGGGGTTTTTGTTTTGAGACAGGCTCTCACTATGTAGACCAGGTTGGCCTCAAACTCAGAGATCCACCTGTTTTTGCCTCCTGAATGTTGAGATTAAAGGCTGTGCCACCATGCCCAACTGTCCTTATTAATTCTTTATGAAAATCCTGTTTTCCCCCTTGTTTTGCCTTATCTTCCTCTTTTTTTTTTTTTTTTTTTTTCCAAGACAGGGTTTCTCTGTGTAGCCCTGGCTGTCCTGGACTCACTTTGTAGATCAGGCTGGCCTCGAACTTGCGAAGATCCGCCTGCCTCTGCCTCCCAAATGCTGGGATTAAAGGCGTGCGCCACCACCGCCCGGCTTTGCCTTATCTTCTATCGCTTAACCAATGCCATCAAAATTTTGTTTTGTTTAAGGTAAGACCTCACACTTACTTTAATTGTGCCCTCAAAACGCTTCTGCCAAGTTCTGCACTACATTGGGCCGGTGAGGACTTTAAAAGCTAAAGGGACTTACTTAAAAGTGTGGACTGCAAAGGGTTAAAGTGTGTGGACCCAGCAAGTGGTGGCTCAGTGAGGAAAGTGTCCACTGTGCAGCTGTACAAGTGTGGGATCCTTAGCACACATCCACATAAATCCAGACATGGCCTTGGACATTTGTAAGCCCAGAGCAAGGGTGTGTGTGTTGGGGAGAGGTGGAGACTGGCAGACGGGAGGCCAGGGTGAGGCCAATGGTCAATCTAGCAAAACTGCAAGCTCTAGACTAGAGAGTGAAAGAGATAAATGGTGGGTGGGGGAGGGAGAAGGGAGAGAGAGAGAGAGAGAGAGAGAGAGAGAGAGAGAAAGCTCTTTTAAAACAAGATAGCTGGCAAGATGGCTCAATAGATTAAGACACTGGCCACATGATGGAAGGAGAGACCCTACTCCCACATATTTTCCTCTGACCTCCATAATGGCACTGTGGATCCCTTGTGAACAGACACATGTGCATATGCACATACTCCAAATGAAATAAAAATAGGATAGAGGGACTGGAAGAATGGCTTAGAGGGTAAAAGCATCAAAATTATCATAGCCTGAATTTGATTTCCAGAACCCACATAAAAAGCCAGATGTGGCCAGGCATTGTGGCTCATACTTTTAATCCCAACATTCTCAAGGCAGAGGCAGGTGGATCTCTGAGTTCGAGGCCAGACTGGTCTACAGAGCCAGTTCTAGGACAGCCAGGGCTACAGAGAGAGACCCTGTCTAGAAAAACAACAACACAAAAAAAATCAGATCTGATGGGTGGAATCTGTAATCCCAGCACTCCTACAGCAAGGGTGGGGTGGGATGGGGTGGATCACAGACAGAATGTAGAAGCTCACAGGCCAACCTGCCTAGATCACAGGACGGCAACAAAGGCAGGAGAGACTGCCTCAAAACAAGATGGAGAAGAGACCCAATTATCAAAAAGTTACCTTCTGACCTCCACACATGGAAACATTAAAGAAACTGTATCTAGCTGAAGGGGCCAGTGAGATGACTCAGTGGGTAAAAGATGCTTGCCACCAAGCCTTGAAGACCCATGCTCCATCCCCAAGACTCACATGATGGAAAGAACCAATTCTTGTAAATTGTATACACACACACACACACACATACACAGTTTTTTCTTTTTTTGGCTTTTTGAGACAGGGTTTCTCTGTGTAGCCTTGGCTGTCCTGGAACTCACTCTGTAGACCAGGCTGGCCTTGAACTCAGAGATCCACCTGCCTCTGCCTCCCAAGTGCTGGACTAAAGGTGTGCGCCACCAAGCCTGGCAAAAGAAAGTTTGTTTGTTTGTTTTGGTTTTTCAAGACAGGGTTACTCTGTGTATCTCAGCTGTCCTGGACTCACTTTGTAGACCAGGATGGCCTTGAACTCACAGAGCTCCTCCTGCCTCTGCCTCCCAAGTGCTGGACTAAAGGCATGCGCCACCATGCCCAGCAAAAGAAAGTTCTTAATGGTCAAAAAAAAAAAAAAAAAGACTATTACCCTGGTCTTTGAGACGGAAAAACCCTGTCTCAAAAAACCAAGAGAAAGCCGGGCGGTGGTGGCGCACGCCTTTAATCCCAGCACTTGGGAGGCAGAGGCAGGCGGATCTCTGTGAGTTCGAGGCCAGCCTGGTCTACAAAAGCGAGTCCAGGACAGCCAGAGCTGTTATACAGAGAAACCCTGTCTCGAAAAACCAAAAAAAAAAAACCAAGAGAGCCGGGCCGTGGTGGCACACGCCTTTAATCCCAGCACTTGGGAGGCAGAGGCAGGTGGATCTTTGCGAGTTCGAGGCCAACTTGGTCTACAATGTGAGTCCAGGACAGCCAGGGCTACACAGAGAAATCCTGTCTCGAAAAACCAAAAAAAAAAAAAAAAAAACAAGAGAGAGAGAGACTAGAGGGTTTACTTTGTTGAACATTAACACTAAAGTAAGCTATGGGCCTAGGGCAGGCCAAAAGAATGGAGGGTTAAAAAGACCATATGCAAATGGATATTGATTCATGACAAAGGTAAATAAGTGTGTGGGAAGGCCAAATTATTGCCTTAATAAATGGCACTCCTCAATTAAACACCCATAAGGAAATATGTATTCTGAGTCCCTGCCTTACATAATTCATGAAAGTTGGTTCTAAATGGACTGCACACACAAATGTCAAAGGAGTGGTTACTACATTTTTAGGAAACAAGAGAGTATCTTCTTGATTTTTGTGGTAAGTAAATAACTCTAAAATTCTTCTTTATTTTCAAAGCTTTGAGCTGGGTTTGGTGGCGCATGCCTTTAATCCCAGCACTAGGGAGGCAGAGGCAGGCGGATCTCTGAGTTCGAGGCTAGCCGGGTCTACAAAGTGAGTCCAGGACAGTGAGGGCTGTTACACAGAGAAACCCTGTCTTGAAAAACCTAAAAAAAAAGAAAAAAGAAAAAAGAAAAAGAAATATCCAAAGCTTTGAGATGAGATCTTGCTATATAGACCTAGCTGTCCTAGACTGGCTAGGGAGACCAGGAAGACCTCAAACTTATGGTGATCCTCCTGCTGGGACATGGCTCAGAGGTATAGCATTTGTCAAGTATGTGGGAAGACCTGGATTCTATTTCGAGCAACACACACACACACACACACACAGAGACAGAGGCAGAGAGAGAAACACATACACACAGACACACAGATAAGACACAGGCACACATACACACAAAGGTTGATATGTAAATGGAATTAAATTAAAACCTGTGTCTTGTGTCTGTGGTACTGGAAACACAGCCTCAGGTCTGGCACATCCACATCAGGCAAGCAGTCTACCACTGAACTATCTGGACAGCCTCATTTTAGTTTCTGACTCTGAGACAGGGTCTTAGTTGCCCGGGGTTGGCCTATAGTTGGTTTCTAGAGATTGAACCAGGTCATCAGGTTTGCACAGTAAGAGTTTTACTGCTGAACTCTCTTAATCTCCATGCTCGACGTGAGATCTTATTATCAGAAGATATGACTAAGGCTGGGTGTGGTGGTGCACGCCTTTAATCCCAGCATTTGGGAGGCAGAGGCAGGCAGATCTCTGTGAGTTCAAGGCCAGCCTGGTCTACACAGTGAGTTTCAGGACAGACAGGGCTACACAGAGAAACCCTGTCTCGAAAAACAAAACAAACAAACAAACAAAAAGATACAACTAAGAATGCAAAAGCTGGAGCTGATCCTTGCTCAGGGCTGCCGTTTAAGAGGCAAGACTTTGAGTGGCAGCCCCACACAGCAGCTCACACCCACCCGTAACTCCGCCTCTTCGGGCATCAGACACGCACTTGGTACACATACTTACATGCAGGCAAAACACTCACACACATTGTGCTGGCTGGTTTTTTTGTTTGTTTTGCTTTGTTTGTTTTGTTTTTCGAGACAGAATTTCTCTGTGTATCCTTGGCTGTCCTGGACTCACTTTGAAGACCAGGCTGGCCCTGAACTCGCGGAGATCCACCTGCGTCTGCCTCCCGAGTGCTGGGAATAAAGGCGTGTATCACCACGCCCTGGTAACTGTCAAGTCCGTGCTGGGATTTGAACCTGGGTGCTTTGGAAAAGCAGCCAGTGCTCTTAACCGCTGAGCCACCTCTTCAGCCCCATGTTGGCTGGTTTTATGTCAACTTGACACAAGCTAGAACCTCTGAGAGGAGGGAGCCTTAATTGAGAAAATGCCTCCATCAAACTGGGTTATCGGCAGGCGTGTAGGACAGCTTCTTAATCAGCAACTGGTGTGGAAGGGCTCAGCTCACTGTGGGTGGTGCCACCCCGGGCGGGAATTATAAGAAAATACACTAAATATGCGACTCTCTGTGAGCTCCATCAGTTCTGCCTCCAGGTTCCTGCCCCGATTTCCCTGGATAATGGACTACAAGCTGTAAGATTAAAACCTTTCTTCCCCAAGTTGCTCTTGATCATGCTGTTTTGCCATAGCAATAGAAACCTAAGATGCGCATAAAATAATAAAAACAAAATGAAATTTAGAAATAATAAATCATTTTTTTTAATTAGGCAAGGTGACCCACAAGGTGGCTAGATGCCTGCGATACACATATCAGGCAAAGGACATGTCCCCAGAAAGTATAATTCCAAAATTAATGGAAAGGTCATTAATTAATGGAAATGGCTCCTTTTGGGCCAATGCTGGGATCGAACCCAGGGCATTATATGTGCAAGGCAAAAGCTTTACCACTGAGCCACATCCCCAGTCCTTGGTTTTCTGAGATAGAGCCCAAAATCATCCTATCTCCACCTCTCAAGTAAGGGATTACAACTATGTATCCACTTATTAATCTCCAACTTCTCCAAAAACATCCCAAAGGGCCAATCAACACACAGAGCTGCTCAAACACACACGGGTACTTTTATGCGCCATCACCAGGGAGAATGAGGAGTGATGGCAGGGAGAAGGGAGGTGCAAGGCCATTTTGGAAAAGGCCTTTGCCATGTCCACTAAGGCTCAGACACCAGGGTGACCTGTCAGCTCCACTCCTCAGAACACACCAAGAAAAGCATCAAAACAAGGTCACAGAGGTCACGAAACACAAATGTTCTCAGTGCAATGACTCACAACAGCAGAACCCAGTGTCCATCTACACTTGACAGATATGTAAACTGTCATGAGACTGAACTCCATGAAACCACATGGCTCTTAAAAACAGTACCAGCCGGGCGGTGGTGGCGCACGCCTTTAATCCCAGCACTTGGGAGGCAGAGGCAGGCGGATCTTTGCGAGTTCAAGGCCAGCCTGGTCTACAAAGCGAGTCCAGGACAGCCAGAGCTGTTAAACGGAGAAACCCTGTCTCGAAAAAAACTAATAAAAAAAAAAAAAAAACAGTACCAGGCAAGTACAGGTGGGACACCACATAATACACCATTTATGTTCAAAGGTGGGCAGGTTAGTGACTGGGACATGGTTTCAGGATAAGGAGCTGTATGTATGTGAAAATTCAAAGACACAAAATTTATAATTTGTGCAAGACACAAGTGCATGTATGAGTATGTTAGTTACACTCTGGTAAAACTCTCTTGAAGTTGAAGGTATGCCTTCGTGATAGAGCCTTTGCCTAGAGTCCCCCAGTGAGGAGCTGGGGGTGTGGCTCAGTGGTATAGCCCCTGACTAGAATCCCCCAGTGAGGGGCTGGGGGCGTGGCTCAGTGGTAGAGCCC
>CAJQZJ010026257.1:2377963-2423898 GCA_907164525.1 Lophiomys imhausi | reverse complement strand
TCAGTGGTAGAGCCCCTGCCTAGAATCCCCCAGTGAGGGGCTGGGGGTGTGGCTCAGTGGTAGAGCCCCTGCCTAGATTCCCCAGTGAGGTACATTTGGGTTTGATCCCCAGCAGAAGACAGGATAGGGCCAAATAATCTTTTGGAAATAAAAACAAAATAAATAAAGTAGGGAAGGTTCTAGACCATTCCTGACAAACTGTTTACTTTTTATTAAGCCATGACCCAAATTCATGTGCATGAATTCTAGTAGTGCAGTTTATGGGATCCCGACCTAACCCAAACCCTGTTCTCTGTTAATTCTCTTCATCTCCTTTTTTGTTGTTTGCCTAGCCCTGGCTGTCCTGAACTCACTCTGTAGACCAGACTGGCCTTGAACTCAGAGATCCACCTGCCTCAGCCCCCCAAGTGCAGGTATTGAAGGCCTGTATCACCACACCCCGTTTATCCCTTGTTTTTGAATTTAATTTTGTTATTTTATGTGTACAGGTTTCGTGCCTGCATGTATGTTAGTGTACTCCACATAGCAGTGGGTGTAGAGGCCAGAAAAGGGTGTCAGATCCCCTGGAACTGGACTTACAGATCATGTTAACTATATACTGGTACTGGGAATAGAACCTGGATCGTCTCAAGAGCAGTCAGTTGCTCTTAACTACTGAGTCATCTCTCCAGCCCTTTATCCCCTCACTTTAAAGGAACCAGAAGCAGAGAAGAGGGTACCGAGAAGGTTATGAGGGGTGATACAGTATCAAGGACAAGCCCACGAGCTCTGTCGCCTCAGATCAGCTCTGACACGTTCTGGCTAGGCAAGCTTCAGCAGGCTCCTGAGCTCTCCCCTGCCTCCATCTCATCTGAAAGCGGCTTCCATAAAGGGACTGACTGAGCTCAGGGCTGTGAAAGCTGAAGGCTCAGCAGTGTGCTCAGTCAGCCCCAGGTGTCCTGACAGCCTCTTCACAATGCTCCGTGCTGGGTGTGGTGGCGCACTTTTTTTTTTTTTGTTTTTTGTTTTTTTTTTTTTATCCCACCACTTGGGAGGCAGAGGCAGGCGGATCTCTGTGGATTTGTGGTCAGCCTGGTCTACATAGAGTTACAGGGCAGCCAGGGCTACATAGTGAGTCACTGTGTCAAAAATAAAATAAAATAATAAAATAAGATAGAAAATGTGGATGTCCAGCTACACACACTGAGGATGTTGGTCTAAACTGATAAACATCCCAGTGGTCCTTCTGCCCAGATGTTCCCTGTGTGCCTCTGCTGCCTCATCGGTGAGCCCTTCCTCCAGCCTCTATGTCAGTCTTTATCTCTGTGAACCCCTCATGACCTGGGTTGGAATGGGTATCCTGGTGTTGGTGTGTCACCTCCAAACAGCTGGCATGACCTCCCCTCAGTGCTTCTCCCAGAGCACCTGTTGATTCACTTCTGTGTCTCTAGAATTTGGGCCAGGCCAGGAACACAGCAGCTTCAGCAAATATTTAAGGAATTAAGAAAAGAATGGAGTTCATGAATCAAGAATAATATTGGTTCTCAGGCCTCGGGGATGCTCCTGAAAATCCTCTCCCTTACCTCTGCTCCCCAACAAGGTCTCATCTCTTTCAATTCCAGGATGTATCGGGGCTGGAGCACAGCACACACATAGGTACCCACAGCCCCCACCAACCAGGCCTCAAGGCCCCTCAGTGGGGCTATTAGGAAGTGTCTGGCTTCCCGTCTGCAAGCCATCTGTCCCTCCATAACTGGCTCACTGGCTCTTCTCCAGAGTTACTTGAGGTCCACTTTAGGTCAGAAATTCCCCGGGGACTGGCTGCTAATAAGGGTTCCCAACACCCTGTGGAAACTGTCTTTGAACTTCGACGTCACAGTGGTTAGCTGGCTTAGCTCAGTGTCGCTGAGCATGTGGACAAGGCAGGCTGCAGGCCATGCACTTGGTTGCTGTGAATAGTGAAGCCACCTGGCCTGTCCAGCCACCCCGCCTCCCCCCAGCTCAGCTGCTCAGCTAAGCTCCTGCCCACCAGGCCCTGTGTGTAAGCCCCTGAATGACACAGTGCTGGCAGGTGGCAATAGGGTGCAACAGAGAGGGCCAACCTGGGCCAGACACTCTGCCCAGACAGGGACTTGTAGGGGACTCTCTTTACTGTTCACAGCAGGAAAACAAACTCCATCCTCACCATGGAGTAGTTTTCAGGTCAAGCATGATCGATGGCTAGAGAAGGCCTAGTGGGCAGTGGTCCCCAGTGGACTTTTGTTTTTGGAGACAGGATTTTTTTTTTTTTTGGTT
Organism: Lophiomys imhausi; assembly: GCA_907164525.1. Taxonomy (NCBI): domain Eukaryota; kingdom Metazoa; phylum Chordata; class Mammalia; order Rodentia; family Muridae; genus Lophiomys; species Lophiomys imhausi. The sequence continues at coordinate 2,421,624 of CAJQZJ010026257.1, read as the reverse complement.
TTTTGAAACAGGGTTTCTCTGTGTAACAGAGCCTTGGCTATCCTGGACTCACTTTGTACAGCAGGCTGGCCTTGAACTCACAGAGATCTGCCTGCTTCTGCTTCCTGAGTGCTGGGAAAAGGCATGTATGCCACCACGCCTGGCTGGAGAGAGGATTTTACTCCTGATCCTCCTCTATCGACCTCCTGAGTACAGGGCCTGTGGTGCAGGGAATTGGACCCAAGGCCTTATACATGCTAGGCAAGCACTCTGCCAACAGAAACAGATCCCAGGCCCTCACGAGCAACCGTTGACACACAAGGCCCACATCTCAATTTAGACAAAACAGGAAGTGGCAACTGGATTGTGACTCTGGATTATGTCCTTGCTTGGTGCTCAGGGTCAAGGGCTAGAGTTTGGAAGCACGGCATTTATGACTCAGAGTCCAGCCTTAGAGACGAGGCTTCCAGTCCCGGCTCTGTATGCACTTGCTGTTGCTTTCCTGTCTCTGGTCCCTCAGGGTCCACATTTCCAGGTGGACACTAAGTGAACTGGTGTGCGTCGACACATTAGACTGGCAAGTGTGACAAAATGATCATTCTAGCAATGGCGATTATCAAGAGCTTACCACAGAGCCTGGCTCCCACTGCAGAGCCTGTGCCCTCTCCTGCTCTGACTGTGGTTGGAATAGCGACACCTTGGACACAGTCAGGGCTTGCTCTTGCATGGGACACACCCCCAGTTACACTGTACACTGTCCTGTGTCACCTGGGTTATGACAGGCTGGGAAGGTGTTCAGGGAAGACCCTGAACCAGAGCCCCTCTACCCTCTACCTATCCCATTTGGGCCACTCACCAGGATAGTTGTGACCACCAGAGTCTTGTTGGCTAGAGTCTGTGACAGGTTGATGTCCAGGGTGGTGGCATTCATGGTCAGGGTCCGGTTAGAGTACCACACCCCTATCTAGGAACAGAGAGAGTATCATCAGCACAAACCCTGTTCATATTCTTGGAAGCCTTAAGGGCCGAATCCCAGCAGGTGCCACCCTGGGCTTGCTCACCTCACGGTGGCCCTGGCGGGACTTCTCTAGGATGCGCAGTGTGTAGTTGGTCCTCTGTCCTTTGCTGTTGAACTCAACCCTCCCGGTCAGCCCATCATACTCTACCTAGCAGGGCGGGAGGCGGGGCAGAGGGAGGGGAGGCAGGGCCCGAAATGGGCAGAAAGGCCAGGCAGGGGTGAGATGGCAGAAGAGACAGAGAGGCCCAGATGGAAGTAGAAGGAACACAAGTGGTGGAGTGGGGCAAAGAGAGGACAATACACACAGGAGAACAGGTGCAGGGGACCAAGACCCAGAGAGCACACAATCCCAACGGGGACAATGGCATGGTCAGACAGGACACAGGGAGGAGGAGGCCAGGGAAGTGGACAGTCAGTTTAGGGAGAAGGCAGAGGGTGGGCAGGGTGGACACAGTCAGTTTCCCTGGCTGAGGCGGCTGTCCCTCGCCCCCCCCCCCCACCTCCTCGGTGCCCCCTTGCTCCTGGCTCACCATGCGCAGGTAGTTCATGAGGCTGGTCCCATGGGGCCAAATGTTGGCTGAAGTACAGGCCAGTGGCTTGACACCAATCTCCTGGCTCCGGTTCAGCTCTCGGACGGCGCTTACCACCACGTGCACGGCATCAAACATCAGGGCTGCCGACAGCTGAGCGGGAGGTGAGGTGTCAGCAAAGTCAGGGAGCCCCCAAAGCCCCCAGTGGGGTCGCCCTAATCCTCAGACAACATCTATCTTTGCAGGAGGGGAAAACTGGTAGGTCAGGGGAGGGAGGGGCTATAGCATTTTTCTGCGGATGTGGTTGACAGTGGGCAGAATGTACTGTCTTGCGCTTTCCTGAGACTGTACAAGGCCATATCTGTTTGGAGAAGGTCATTTCTGAGTGTTGTTTTGTCATTAATTGTTTCTATTGTTGTTTTGTTTTTTTCAGCTTTATAAGGCAGGGTCTCACGTAGCCCTCGATACATAGCTGAGGCTGGTCTTGAATTCCTGATCCATCTGTCTCTACCTCCCAAATGCTGGGATTATAGGTATCTGTCACCATGCTTGGCTTGTCGGAGAGGAGTTAGCCTAGATGGCCACTCGCCTTCCGGAGATGGCCAGGTCTGCATGGCTAAGGTAAGTGGGCAAGACCTCCAATGGTGACATCTGAGTGTGCGTGGGACACATTATGCCCAGGAAGGATGAACACAGAGTGGGTGAGAAGGCAGGAGAGTTTAAATGTTGATCATGGGCTTGGAAGGCACGTGACTCCGAGCTTGGAGCCTGGTTCTGGTATTTCCTGACTGAGTGGCCATGTCTCTATCCCTTTCTGAGCTTCAGTTTTGTCCACTGTAGAAAGGAGGGACAGTTCTGTCCGCCTTGAGCATAGCTCTGGAGATCAAGGAGACAGCATCCCTCAGAACACAGGCCAGGTGTGGCAGTGTTAAGAGCTACATGTGAGACCCTCACTCTACACAAACAAGGACAACTAGATAGGAGGCACGAGTTATGTCTCCCAACCAAGGAGACATTTGAGCAAAAACTCTGTGAGGGGAAAGTTGCTGGTTCTGTGGGGAAGTCCACAGAAAATGGGGACAGAAACCAGGCCTGCCCTAGAGTGATGATGGAGAAGCACGAGGTGTGGAGAGGAGACTTGGGTCAGGCACAGCAGGGGGCCTCGCTATGAGGTCTTGGGTCCCTGAGGGTCCAGGTCAGATCAGCCTGAGATTCACAAGCCCTGTCCCCCAAGTCGGCGCACAGTGTGTCTTGTGTGCTCACCGCAGGGCCAGGGTAGGTGCTGGCTTCGCAGTTCTCCCTCCAGGACATGTTGAGACTGCGCACAAACTCCGGGTAGAAGGGGTGGGAGGTGTTGAACATGGAAAAGCCCAGGATGTTGGAGGAGTCCTCTACAATACCGTCCAGGTGCAGGATGGGGAAGTCCTGGGGCCAGGAAGAGGGGTGAGGCCTGAGACGGGACTGCTGCAGGGAGGTGAGCTGAGTGGGCCTCGGGGAGGGGCACAGGTCAGGGTACGCACCATGGTGGTGAGGATGTACTTGTAAAACGCTGATGTCATTCCCAGCTCTGAAGCCTGGAGAACACGGGAAAGGCCGAGAGGTAGAGAACGGGGAACCCAAGAGGGGAAGAGAGATTTAGAGACACGCCTGGTGAGGAGACACCCAGTGGAAAACACAGTAAGAGATACCAACACAAACAAAGCAGGCAGGAGACGAGTGAGGGCAGAAGGAGACATCAGTTCACTGTGTCCCACTACACTGACTAGCACCAAAAGAGATCATTGTTTTCTTTGTGGAGAATGGATTCCCTGGATATCTAATGTTTCCTATGAAAGCCCTCAGAACTTCCTACTGGCAACAAATGGAAGCCTGGGAAATGGGGCAGGCAGGGACAGAAACCTTAACCTTACCCCTAAGTCATCCAAAGCCGTTGGCACTGCCAATGTTTAGGGCTCAGTCTGGTTGATCATCCATCAGAAAAGAAACCGGCTGCCAGGCCTGGGGGCAAGAGCCTGTAATCCTAGCTACTCAAATGGCTTAAGCCAGTGGGACTGTAAGTACAAAGCCTGTCTCAGGTACAAAAGCGAGCTGAAGGCCTGACTGGGCAACCTTGGAAGATCTTGGCTCAAAAGAGAAAAAGAAAGAGGGCTGAGAATCCAGACCAGCGGCAGAGCCCTTGAGTAACAGTTACAAGCCCCCAGATTCAATATCCAGAAATATTAAAAGAAAAAGAGGAGGGAGAGGTGGGAGGGGAGGAAGGAAAGGAGAGGGGGTAGGAGAGGAGAAAGGAAGGAAAGAAGAGGGGGATGGAGGGAAGAAAGGAGAGAGGGAGGGAGGGGAGAAAAGGAATTTCTGCAACTGAAGACAATCAATTAGAACCTCAGGGTTCATTCTTTGAGCTCCCTCCTTATGATCCTCAAGGAGGATAGGCTGCATAGGCCTCCTCACACCAAGAACTCCCATTCCAACCCTACACAAGAACTCCTCATTTCAGGGCTCCAGCTTGTATTTCTAGAGGGGCAGGAGCTGGGCTCAGACACATGGGTATCAGGGAAGGGCAAGACGGAAGAGAGAAGAGATCTCAATGCACACAGGGGCCGAGATCTCTGCCCAGGTGGCCTGTCAGCCCCAAACCTCTTCCTTACCCTCTATATCCTCAAGAGCCTGCTCACCATTTCTTCCTGTGGGCTACAATCAGCAGTGACATATGGTTTTAATTAAGAGAGCAATAAATGAAAAACAAATGGAGAAAAATAATACAAATTTGATTATGAAGAAAAATTAAGCGCAGGGAAGGGAATAAATGATTAATGAGCATGGCTCACTGATGGATGGATTTGCTAGACCCATGGGGAAAGGTGCTGGTAGTGCTCTCGACCCTTGCCTACAGAATCTCAGTTTTTATACAGTATTCAAAGTATCTGCCCTGCATGGCGGGGGAGAGTCCCAGTTAAGGATACCCATGAACACTTCAACACAAAGCTCCAAGAAAAACCCTAAGGTTCTCAAGTTCAAGGTCAGCCTGAACTACCAGCAGAGAGATCTCACCTCAAAAAGAAAAAGGGACAGATTATTGAATATACTCTTATATCTTTGTATATTGATACAAAATTAAGATTATACTTGGCTACATTGGTATTGATCTTTGTATACTGATACAAAGTTAAGATTATATTTGGCTACATTGGTATTAATCTTTGTATATTGATACAAAATTAAGATTATAGTGGGCTACATTGGTACTGATCTTTGTATATTGATACAAAATTAAGATTATATTTGGCTACATTGGCAATGATCTTTGTATATTGATACAAAATTAAGATTAGGGCAGGAGAGATGGCTCAGCGGTTAAGAGCACTGGCTGCTCTTTCAAAGGACCTGGGTTCAAATCCCAGTACCCACATGGCAGTTCACAGCTGTCTGTAATTGCTGGGTCTGGTGGCGCACGCCTTTAATCCCAGCACTCAGGGAGGCAGGGGCAGGTGGATCTCTGTGAGTTCAAGGCCAGCCTGGTCTACAAAGTGAGTCCAGGACAGCCAGAGCTATTATAAAGAGAAACCCTGTCTCCAAAAAACAAAACCAAGAAAAGGTCATTTTTTAGATACTAGTGTAGGTCCTGGTGCAGTGTATCACAGATGTTTTCTAAATTAATCAGAAATCAAGTTGCTCAGAGACCAGCAACATTTGCTTATCCAAATATAGGGAGATAGGAAGGTGATCTCCAAAAACCTCAAGAGATCTGTAGAATATGGCATTCAAAGATGTTTTCTTAAGATTTTTTGATATTGAGACATGTCAGCACACCCTATTCTACTCCAAGTAGAGGATGAGCATCAAAGAATCTCCATTTGGAGATGGCTGAATTAGTGGCAAACCTCTCTTGGCAAGAAAAATCCCTTGCTCCAACTGTAGACAGAATGCTGTCCAAAAAGGACAAAACTTGGAATCAGGTAAGTCGACAGCCTAGCTCTGCCAAGACAGGGTAGGCAAGTCCTTCATAATTCCTGCTTTACAATTAATGTCTGTCAGAGATACTGGGCCAAGAGGCTGAAAATAGATGCTCTAATGTATTGAGATAAATTGGGGACTGTCCAGGAAGCCAGTTGTCTGTCATTTCTTAGTTTTGGAAGCTGCTTGCTCTGCACTTCCTGTATAATCAGATATATTTATCCTTCTCAGGTCTCTGATGTGGTTGAAGACTAGATAGTTATAGTGTCACAGTTAAAATTGAAGTTGTTTAGGAATTAAAAGGATATTCTAGGTCTGAGAAGATGTTTTTTGTTTTGTTTTGGTTTGGTTTTTGGTTTTTCGAGACAGGGTTTCTCTGTGTATCCCTGGCTGACCTGGACTCACTTTGTAGACCAGGCTGGCCTCGAACTCACAGAGATCCACCTGCCTCTGCCTCCCGAGTGCTGGGATTAAAGACGTGTGCCACCACGCCTGGCCTAAGATGTTTTTAAGTTGGTAATGCAAGTTAGGATGGAAACTGAGTTAGGTATAGAACTTTAAACTCATTGAGATAGATAAATAATACAATTATTATTATCAGTTGCCAAATATGTATGAACTAGACATTGGGAATGTATGTTATACTTTATAATATTCATAATTGTGGCCTAATTATTCTTATTGTTTTGTATTGTATTTATTGTTATAAGAAAAAGAGCCATTTATTGGACTAAAAGGGGGAAAAAGATATACCTTAAATTAAAAAAAAAAAAAAAGCATATAAAGCATATAAGAGGGGGAAGGGGGTTGGAGGGTGAGACCAGGAGGGAGAGAGAGGGGATTATGATTGAGATGTAACTTGAAGAAATAAATAAATGTAAACCAACAACAGCAGGGGCTGGAGAGAGATGGCTCTGTGGTCAGGAGTGTGCACTGCCCCTGCAGAGGATTCCCAAGCACCCACATGGCTCACAGCTGCCTATAACATCAGTTCTATCGGGAGAATCTCACAGGTCTGGCTTCCAAAGACACCAGCACGTATGTGCACACAACCCCCCCCCATACATATAATTAAAAATAACAAGTCTTTTAAGAAACCAAACCACAGCAACAGGGCCCCAAAGAGTGATGACTCAGGTGTTTACTCTGGACCAATGTGGCTCTAAGGATTTTCCCTGCTGCAGGTTCACTACCCTCACAAGCCAAAGAGGTCCTACTGTCTGTTGCCTGTGCTTCATAGACATAAAAGGGGCTGTCCCAGGTCATGTGACCAGGGAGCTGAAAGACAAACAGACCCTATGAGACCCACTTCCCACCACTGAGGTATCTACCCCCACCCGACCCGTTACATGGAAAATAAGAGGAGGGGGCCCACCTTACGGAGGACGAGGTGGGAGATGGACGCATTGGCATCAATGATGATGGTAGACACTTTGTCATCTCGGATCTCCTTGAGTAGCGGCGTGGGGTCCCGGCTGTCATCTAGCATCCTCACCGACAGCGTCTCCTTAGAGATGAGGAAGCCTCGAACCAATTCTTCTAACCGCAGCAGGCCTGAAGGAGGGCCAGGCTCCATGTTAGAACCCTTCCTTCTGCCTGTCCATAGCCCGCAGGTACTCCTCTCCCAGCATGGGCACCTGGGTCAAAGACTGGAAGCCATGCTCAGAAAAAGGACTGGCTGTCTCTGGAAGAGCTGGGGGCTCTTGGGACACTGGATTGGGGGACTTAATTCTTGGAGGGATCCCCCAGTAAAATCCCCTCTCTCTAAGAAAGCTTCCTAGATTTCCAGATGTCTGACCTATCTAACCCTGACCACTCACGGGAATGTCTGGCACAGCAGTTAACTGCGTCCTCTATCTCCCTCCCTCCTTCAGGTGACAGGTGATCACCATGTGTCAGTTACTTGGGGCAGATCCTTGATGGCAACATGGGTTCTTTGCTTTCTCTCCCTCACTTGCCCAGAACATCAGAGCCTACCACGCTACACCATGGTCACCGCCCTGGTGTAAGCCACTGCCATCTCCTGCCTCTTGCATTGGTCACGCTTGCTTGAGTCTGCTCCCCACACACAGCCGAGTGATGGAAGCAGATGCGGCCCTGCTCTGTGCCAAACTTTTCATCCCTTCTCTGTCATGTAAGGCTTCCACTTGCTACAGTCACATGGGCCTCCTCGTTGTCTCAGAGTCAGCCTTCTGTCCTGTGGCCTTAGCCTGGCTCTCTTTCTACTTGGGACCCCATTTCTCCAGGTTCCTTCATGGCTGACCCTTGACCTGGCCCAGCTCTTTCCTAAGATGATGCCTTCTCTAAAGAGCACCACACCCACTACTTCCCCCACTTCCACTCGAATCTGTAAGACCTTCCTCCTTCTCCAGAAAATTTACTCTACCAACTAAACCAGATAAGGATTTTGCCTGACTCCTGTCACTGGAAGGGAGGTTTGACAAGGATAACCATTTGTGCCCATGGCTCGCTCATGGCTATCCTAACACTACAGTCTACAGTGGGTGCTCAGTAAGAACCTCCAGGAGAAATTCCTTCTAGACGTTCCAAAGCTCAGTACCCTCCCCCAACTTCCAAACTCACAACCCGCCCCCAGACCACCACACTTGAACATCTCAAGGAATGTCACACCCAATGTGCACTCTTGAGCAGACTGCTCTTCTCTTCTCTACCGAGTTTTGGCGTCACCCACAACCCGCGCACCCCGACCCACACCACAACTCTTCTCCTGGAGGAAGCCTGGCTCCCCATCCAACTGCCATCATTCTCACCCAACCCACGTCTCCTTCTGTATGTCCCTATGCAGTCTGTCACTTCTTACTACACAGGTCTGACCATCACCCTCGTCCTGTGCTGCTTCTTGGAAACCTCCAAGGCTTCCCTGACCCCTCACTTCACTGTTCCACACTCCAGCCTTGGGATTTCTTGGGGGCTGTACTCTGGGCCCTTCCACCTCTATCCCACCAAGACCCCTGATCAGAACATACTCTCCCAATGCTTCAAGTTCAGCTTAGAGGCAGCATTCTTAGGATATGGTCCCTGAGCCTCCCAGGTGGGCCGGAACCCCTTCCAAAGGACACACACATCTCCTGGCAGCCTATACCACTCTGTGTCCCAAGACCTCAGTGGCCTGAGGCCTCCCCTAGACCAAGAGTTTCATCCAGGGGGCAATTACGAGCAAAATGACATGATAAATACATATGAACATGTCAAATAAAACCTATTATTTTGTATGCTAACTAAAAATTAATAATACATTTTTAGAAGGTATGTGCTAGCACTGGCCCCTGCCACCCCGCAAGCCTGGTGAGAGCTGGGTAAAGGGGTTCACTGACAGTGAGTCACGTGGGTCACTGTGGACCTGGATGTCCCAGTTCCTAAAGGGGAAGGATACAGTGGGAACCTGAAGGGCCAGGTGCCTGGTGGGACCAGGGAACTGTGTGAGACATTGGGGCTCTCGGGAAGGGGTGCCTAAAGAGTATGGGAACAGAACAAACACTCGATTCTCCCTCACACTCAGCCTTGGCACAGATGAGGCTAGCCGAGGGATAGTTAAAGGACTTGAGGATTCGGGAGACAGCCAGACTGACGTCTTCATTACTGGGGTAAAGGCTGACAGATGCGAAGCGAAGGTACTGAAGGCGGGGCGTCTCCTCGGGACCCACCTTGATGTGGGGAATCTAGACAGAAAGGGAGGTGTTGCTTGTCAAGGATCCAATCCAAACCTCGCCCCCACACCCCCACCCACCACGCCCCAACTCACCTCCTTCTCCCCACAGATATGGCTCACAGTGGAGGCAGAAGCTGGGCTGGAGGAGGGTCCCAGGACAGACACGACCCCCTTGGGCAGGATCTGACACACTGTGAGGGGCAGAGAAAAGACCAGAGTCAGGGAGCTTCTGCTCTCTCCCACCCTCAGGAAGCTGCCTTGGTCCAGGAGGGGTCAGAGCTGTGGGATCCTCCTCCACCAGCCTGGATTCCATAGGACCAGTACCTGGCCTGCTCAGACAGAGGGAGCCAGGGGGGACAAAGCCATGGAGAGACAGGCCAAGCCAAGAGGAACATGGGAAAGCATGTGGACACCCACCATGGGGATGTGTGTGTGTGTGTTTAGGGAAGGTCTCACTATACAGACTAGGCTGTCCTGGATTTTACTATGTAAACAAGACTAGCTTTGAACTCACACTCCTTGCCTGGGCCTTCAAGTGCTGGGACTACAGGCCTACAACACCATGCCCAGCTCTGTGAGCCTCTTTCTGAACTACAAACCAGAAGCTGGTTTCCTCTACCTTCCAACCTCTTCAGTCATTCTACTGTCTATAATGCCCTGCTGGTGAAACCAGCACTTGAAGCCGGATATGTGTGGTGAATGAGGGTTCAGAGAATGGAGAATCTGAATGAAGACAAGTAAGAGGCAGAAGTAAGGTCTCCCGGAAAGAGATGGAAAGTACCATTTTCAGGCGTCTGGTCTGTGCAAATGGTGGGAACTTTGATATGGAGTGCACAGAAGGAACAAGTTTGGATAGAGATATGATGTTCCGTTTAGATGCTGTTGGTGAGCCATGACAGAAACTCAGGATGGGTTAAGAGAACAGTATGGCTGGGGATAGTTGGAAAACCTGCTTAGAATATGTGAGGCCATAGTGGGTAGTGGAGGGAAGGAGAGAGACACAGAGAAAGCAAGAGAATATGAATTAAGACCACACCAACCAGTAAAAGGATTATGGACTAATTTCAGACATGGGTGTATCTAGGAACTCATGATTTCTCAGTGCTGTTTCAGGAACGGCTGGATCCAGTTACTCTCTAGACATGCCAGGAATCTCTCTTTAACTGGGGGTCCCACTTTCCTTTGGCTTGGCTTCATTTTTAGGATCCCCTCAAACAACACATTTACACCAGATGATCAAGATGGCCTCACCCCACACCCTATTTCTTGGTTCAACTCTAAGTGTATGCCTGTTCTACCATCTGCTTCTTCAGCCTCCATCTCAGCTTCTCCCAGACTGTGTCTGTGATGTACCAGCCAAAAATCCTGAAAAACAGTCTACCCCATTCTTCCTGTTGGTGATATGAGACCCACATGATCTAACAAAGCTCACAATAAGTCCTGTGAGAAACTGTTTACACATTTGTTTATTTACTGTGCTTGGAGTCAAACCCATGTGTTATGAATGCTAAGTGGGGCACATCTCAGTCCTAACATGTCTGTTTGAGTTTGGGTTTGGTTTGGTTTTTCAGGCAGGATCCTACTTTACAGCTCAGGCTGGCCTGAAACTCACAATGTAGCCAAGATTGGTTCCAAATTCACATCAACACTCCTGCCTCAGCCTCTCAAGTGCTGAGACCACAGGTATGAGTATAAAACATGTCTTAGTTGGGCGGTGGTGGCGGCGGCGGCGGCACACGCCTTTAATCCCAGCACTTGGGAGGCAGAGGCAGGCAGATCTTTGTGAGTTTGAGGCCAGCCTGGTCTACAAAGTAAGTCCAGGACAGCCAGGGCTACACAGAGAAACCCTGTCTCGAAAAACCAAAACCAAAACAAAACAAAAAAAACCCACGTATTTTGTTTTTGTTTTCATCTTCTTTTTCGGGACAGGATTTCTCTGTATAACAGAGCTCTGGGTGTCCTGGAACTCACTCTGTAGACCAGGCTGGCCTCGAGGTCACAGAGATCCCCTGCCTCTACTTCCCAACACAGCTGGTCAGTTTTTGTAAACTTGACATAAACTACAGTCATCTGGGAAGAGAGAACCTCAATCAAGGAACTTCTTCTGTCAGATTGGCCTGTAGACAGTGTATGGGGGTATTTTCTTAATTAATGATTGATGTGAGAGGGCCCATCCTGTCTTGGTGATGCTACCCCTGGGAAGGTGGTCATTGGGATAGATAGGAAAGCAGGTTGGGCAAGTCAGGAGGAGCAAGCCAGTAAGCAGCAGACCTCCATGGTTTCTGCTATAATTCCTGCTTCCGGAATTGTTCATGTCTTGAATTCCCGCCCTGGCTTCTCTCCATGATGGCCTATATAATCTGAAAACTAAAACTAATCTTTTCTTCCCCAAGTTGGTTTTGGTCAGTGTTTTATCATGGCCACAAAAAGCAAGCTAGGATAGGAGGCACTACCATGTATGTGGTTCATGAGCATCAACAGACTCCTTCTGCGGGCCTACCACGGGGGGAAGCCTGCTCTGCAGAGTGCGCTAGAACAGTGTCATACTCCCCCTCTGCTCACCAGAAGGAAAAGCAGGCCTCAGTGTAGCCTGTTCCAGAACACCTTTCCTGACCCACCTGGGAGTTTCAAAACCCAGGTCCCAGTACCCAGGCCTCTCAACCCACCATCAGCCACTTCTGTGAAACATGCATGAAGGAAGGGAACAGGTGCAGGCAGCTGAATACAAGGCTGAGCTGAGGAGGTCAGGGGTGGAGGGACTCACTAAGCCCCTCACCCCCCACCCTGGCTCGCCCCACGCCCCCAAGGCCCTGCTCACTGGTGTCCGTGGTCTCGTACTGGCTGTCCCGCTGTAGTTCAAAGATGTCTACTTCCACTCGGGCCTTGGCTGGGACTTCAATGATCCCATTGATCTGCTCCCGGGCCAGGGCCAGGGCTAGGCGTTCACCACGGCCACACACGGTCTGGTCATCCAGGATTGCAGCTGTGATGAGAGAAAGGAGTTGGAAAGGGCCAGATTCCTGAGGCCTCAGAAAGGACGGTTGTGGGGTCTTGGATTGTGGTCTCTAGAGTGGAGGGAGGTATAGGGATAAAGGGTCTAGACTCCTGGATCTGAGGTTGGGTGGCAGGGTATCTGGACTCCTGGGGGCCAGAGCACTTTGGTGCTAGTATGCCTGAGCTCCCAGGAGGGGCCTGGAGGGAGAGTTTTTGAGGAGACAGGGTGTTGAGGCCTCACCCATGCGCAGCGATGATAGCACCTGGCAGCTGGGGTTGGCGAAGGCAACTATCAGCAGCAGCAGCAGCTCAGCCGGCATCTTCCTCCCCTCCTCATGGGGACGCAGCTGCCGCGGCCCCCACTTGCCACCTGCAGAGAGACCCCCCCAGCCCCAAGAGAGATGGCTGATGTGGGGGGGGGGCAGCATCCTTTAGGAAAGCTGCTTGGATGGGGTAGCAAGCACAGTTCTTCCCAGACATCACCAGGGAGGAATATACAGTTCTGAAAGGCCCAGCTCATTGAAAGAACACCAGGCTCACAGTCCTGAGCTCTGCAAAATGGAAAGGTTAGAGATCACTGATAGGGGACAGTCATTGCTAGAAATTTCAAGTAGGAGTGATTCTGGGGACCAGCCCCGCCCCAACAGGAAACTGGGGAGTGCTACCACCATCCCAGTCCCACCCCTGTCTCTGGGCAGGCAGCTGTTACTAGGCAACAGAAACTGGCTGGAGAGGATGCAGTGGTTGCTAGGCAACTCCATCCCAAGCCTCATTTGCCACCTTCCTGATGTCCCTGGTTCCCACAATCCTATGGGAGAGGCCTTGGCACCCAGGGTCTGATAGGTGAAAGGTATCTGGGAATTAGGAGACTTGGTGAGAGGGAGGAAGGGTGGAAGGAAGGGAAGGAAGAAGGGAAGGAGGTAGGGAAATCAACATAGCAAAGAACCTAAAAAGAGGGCTGGAGAGATGGCCCAGTGGTTAAGAGCACTGGCTGTTCTTCCAAAGGACCCAGGTTCAAATCCCAGAACCCACATGGCAGTTCATAACTGTCTGGTGGTAGTACACGCCTTTAATCCCAGAACTTGGGAGGCAGAGGCAGGGGGATCTCTGTGAGTTCAAGGCCAGCCTGGTGTACACAGTAAGTTTAGGATAGCCAGGGCTACACAAAAGAAACCCTGTCTGAAAAAAAAAAAAAAAAAAGCAAAAAAAGAAAAGAAAAAAGTATCTGATGAGAGGCCGCAAAAGGAAAGATACAGGGACTCAGAAAATGAGAAATGAAGGGAAAACCAGGCAGACATCAAAGAACAGAAAGATGACAGAAACAGCTAGAAACAGGGGAGGAGCTGAAGGAAGTTAGAGACAGGACTGGGAGAGAGACAGGGAAAGAGGAGGGACAGGAAGATGTGGAGATAAAGGACAAAAGGGAGAGAAAGGGAACAGGGCAGGACCAAACAAGGGGCGATCAGTCCATGATGAGTTTGGGTGAGAAAGCAGAGGAGACAGGCAGAGAGCACAGGGAGAGGAGGCACAAACGGACTCAGGAGACCAGCGAGAGTCCAAAAGGAAGAGAGGAAAGCTCCAAGACTGCCTGCAGGAGGTGGGTGCACCCTGTTCTGACCTCTCCTCACAGATCCAGCCTCAGGAAGTCCAGGTTTCCTCTGGGCTGTTGGTGGTACAACCCCTGAGCAGGATGTTTTTGGCCAGATGTACACATGGATCCCTGGACCTGGTTGTAGACCACCCTCCGAGGGAAGAGGGTTATTGCAGAGCACAGAGCACTGCAAAATGTGTCTAGCATCCCTTGACATCCCACCTGCCCCCATGGAAAGACTTCAGCTGGTAACAAGGCAGAATGAGAAGCCCTGAGGAAGGGCAGAGTTACAAGCCAATGTCTGGAATTGGCTTGTCTGGCCAGAAAAGTCCAAGGAGAAAGGGTACCTTATCAGTCCCACACTTGCCTCCACTTCACTGGGTGACCTTGAGAAAACCCTCCCTCACACCCTTCAGCCTTGGGTAAGGAGAGCCTGAGGGATAGGAAGGCATGCATGTTCAACAGACTGGTGGCTGCAGACTGCAATTTACATCTAATGTGGAGGCTTGACCAGGACAGAGGAGCAAGGAATTCTGGGAGAGCTAGAAGGAGCGTTCTCAAGGGGAAGGGCAGGAGGGAGGAGGGGTCATCCTGGGACATCTGGAACAAATGGGAATCAGGGACTACAGACAAAAAGACTGAGACAGGGCAGGAGGGCAGGGACCCACAAGTGGCAGAGACAGACGGGAACCAAAGGATGGAGGCACTGTACAGAGACAGATTATGGGTACTAAATGAACACACAGGTCCTGGAAGGCATGCACAGAAAGATAGCCCCGAAGTGGTGATTACAGCTAAGTGGGAGAGAGGGGGGAGAGAAACACAGACACTAAGTAAGACATCCACTCCAGGATGTAATTCCTGCACTCTGGAGGCAAGGGGGAATCAGCGAGAGTTTGAGACTAATCTATGTTGCATAGTGAACCCCTGGACTACAGTGTTGGACCCTGTCTCAAAAACAAACAAGGAGATACCAAATAGCAGATGAGGAATTCAAGAGGGAGCAGGGTGCAGGCAGGTCCCAGAAATTCACAAGCCCAGAGACTCAGGCCAGGCAGATACAGGTGGAAACAGAGCCAGCCACAGAGGGAAGCCAAGGAGAGGGGACCAGGCCCTACAGGTTGGAGGAGGGACATGAGCAAGGGAGATACATGCAAAGGACTGGAGGCAAACAGGAGAATAGAGAGGAGCCAAAGGAATAACAACAAGAAGTTTAAGAGTCATGGGGAGGGGCAGGGTATGGTGACAAACACCTGCTGCAATCAGCAGGCAGAGGCAGGAGAATCATGAGTTCAAAGCCAGATTCGGCTACAAGGTGAGTTCTAGGCTAGCCTGGGCTATAGGAAGCCCTGTCTCCAAACACAGAACAAACAGACAGAACTGTAGGGAGCAGAGAAACAAGAAACTGATGAGAGAGACAGTCTGAGACAGACACACACAGTGTAAACAAGGGACAAGCTGCACAGCCGTCTAAAGGAGCTGAGGCCAGAAGTGACAATGAAAAGGCATGAGGGAAAAGCACACAGGGAGAGGGCATGAACCGAGGCAAAGTGGATGCTCAGGAAGGGCACAGCAGCCCACACAGGTGCAGAGACTCGGTGATGCCTACAAGAGTTCAAGAGGACCCCAGAGCCCCCAGTCCATGGGTGCTGGGAGGGATAGAAGCAAAGAGGCCAAGTGGTGTGCTCCAGAAGTGGAGAGAGAGACAGGGATGGTGGGTGGAAGAGCCAGGGCAGAAACCAGGGGACAGAGGAGAGAACAGTGGAGGGGAACCCAGAGTGGGTCTGGGGGTTGGGAAGTTGAAAAGTGAGAGATGGAGACTGGAGGTGGAGAGGATCAGGCAAAAAGAACGGAGAGACAGAGTAGGAAGAAGGCTAGGTGGGAATCAGAGTTCCAACAGAGACATGCTGAGCCAGGGTTAGGAGAACAGCCGAGAACGGAGAAGTTGGGCAGAGTCGGACAGGCCCGGGAGATGGGTGGAAAGGCAGACTTGAAATTGCAAAGGCATTTCCAGGAGACAGGAGGTGGGTGCAATGGGACCGGGCCTACGGTACAGCTTAGTGAAAGAGGAGCCGGAGAGCTAGAGAGAGAAAACCAACACACAAGTCAGTTCTGGGACCCAAAGCTTCGAGGAGGAACATGCCAGGAGCCCCTATGAAGTGAGCTACCACAGGGGCCAGTCAGCCCGCAGGACCCCGGGAAGCTAGGACTGAGGGCAGGTGTGAGGCGTGCACCCAGAAGTAAGGGTGAGAAAAGGTCGTGGGGAATGAGAGGTTGAGATGAGGGCATAAACCAGTTGGGAATAGGTTCCTTGCATCCATGGGGAGCAGGAGCTAGGGGTGGGGGGCCTGCCAGCCCGCCAGCCAGGCAGGGAGCCTGGCCTTCCAGGGACCCAGGACCCAGCCCAATCCCCGCCCTGCAGACACTTACGGATCCTGGTGGGACGGAGGGCTGGGCTCCCTCGAGGCCCGAGGAACGACAACTAAGAGATTCTCCGACTCTGGCTGCTGGTGAGACTGGGGCCGGGGGAGAGGGCAGTCCACTGGGCCCCCTCCCCCGCCGCCGGCGGTGGCCCCCAACTAATCCAAAACGGTGTATCCCCAGCAGCCGGGAGGAAGGACAGGTGGAAAAGCAAAGGGAGGGCCAGGAGGGGAGGAAGGGGAAAGGAGAAAATGGAGGAGAGAAGGGGAGAGAGGAGAGGGGGAAGGAGCAAACGGAGGGGAAGGAGGGAGGAAAAGGAGGAGAGGAAGGTGAAAACGAAAGGGAGGGGGGCACAGGCAAAGCCGGGGGAGGGGGAAGCCGGCCCAGGAAAGGGCCCCCGCCCCCTCCCCTAGCCTGGACGGCTTGGGGGAGGCACTGGGGGTGAGGACTGGGTGGAGAAAAGAAAGCCGGCCATCGGGAGAAGTGGGGGAGGGGAGGGTCCACTGGGGGGGAGGGGGCCGCCCCTTTCCCCCCTCCCCCCAGAGCCTTGGCCCTGCCCTGGATGAGGCTAGGGCCTGGAGTCCTCAAGCCCTCAGTCCCCACGGGAAAAGCATGCTTGGGGGCCAGGAGAGGCCTGGCAGTGAAGGGGCTGGCGAGGACAGGGTGACTGGCAACCCTAGAGAGAGACCAAGAAGCGGGGTAGACGAGGTGGAGAGATGAGGTGGGAGGAGAGAATGGAGGGAAGCAGGTGGAAAGAGAAGGCGGAGGAGGGTGGAGTGTCCTGGGGGCGGCCGGCTGTCGGTGGGAGGGCCTGGCCGCGTACTCTAGTCCCCTGTGAGCAAGCAGCCGCTGGAGGCTCCGTGTCCCCAGCCGAGCCTGCCTCCCTGCTGCCGGCCGCTACTACAGCTGCCGCCACCGCTCCTTCTCCCCTCCTAGGCCGCCGCCTGCCTGCCGGCTCGCCCGCCCGCGCTGGGTCCTGGAGCACCGGGGGTGATGGTGGTGTTGGTGTTGGTGGTGGCGGGGAGAGATGGAGGAAGGGAGGCAGGGAGGAGGGCGGGCAGGAGGAAGGGAGGGGGGAAGACAGGGAGCAAGGAGGGAGGGGAGCAGGGGAGGGGGAGATCGTATTGGTCGGGGCTGGGGGGGGCCCTGCGAGGAGAATGCTGATGAGACGAGTGAGCTGCATTGGATGGAGAGCCCACCCCCGGGGCCACCCCCTCCAACCACACCATGCCACCGCCCTGCCCAGACAGCCCTGAGTACCAGAGCCCATGGAGATGAAAGGCATTGGTTGGGAGAACTGAGCAAAGGGCCTAGATGTAGGGAGAGAGGACTACAGAGATGGAGAAAAATGCAGAGAAACAGAAAGACAGCCATGGGGCCTGGAGAGATGGCTCAGGGATTAAGAGCACTGGCTGTTGTTCCAAAGGACCTAGGTTCAAATCCCAGCACCTACATGGCAGTTCAAAACTATGTGTAATGGCCGGGTGTGATGGCACACCCCGTTAATCCCAGCACTTGGGAGGCAGAGACAAGTAGATCTTTGTGAATTCAAGGCCAGCCTGGTCTACAGAGTGAGTTCCTGGACAGCCAGGGCTGTTATACAGAGAAACCCTATCTCAAAAAAAAACATTTAAAACAAAACAAAAAAAAACCTTCAAAACCCTAGAGAGGTGAGCCAGGGCCCACAAACTCCACAAGGCCAAGGACAGGGAAAAGTCCAGGCATAAAAAAGGATGCCACGGAGCTGGGTGTAGTGGCACACACCTTTAATCCCAGCATTCAGGAGGCAGAGGCAGGTGGATCTCTGTGAGTTCAAGGCCAGCCTGGTCTACAAAGTGAGTCCAGGACAGTCAAGGATACACAGAGAAACCCTGTCTTGAAAAACCTAAAAAAAAAAAAAAAAAAAAAAAAAGGGTGCCACATGAGGACAAGAGAACAGCAAATGGACACAGAGGTGTGTGAAGTCAGGGAGAGGTCAGAGACAGAGGGACAGACACAGAAAGACCCCTCAGGATAGGGAGCCATACACAAAAGGGACAACTAGGAAGCATACACAGGGCCCAGAGAGCAATATGAGGTCATCTAATCTGGACAGTCCCGTGAGCACAGGAGACCCACCGAGACAGACCTCACATGAGGCCCACTGAGGCAGACGTGGCTAGCTGATGGAAATGAAACTGGAAAGCCTCTGGAAACAGGCTGAGGATGTTGAAGGAAGGAGGATGGGGATTCTCCATTGTGCACTGAGAACTCCTGGGGAGGGGCCAGTGGGGATGAGTGGGAAGCAAGAAGAGGCCCTCATCTTCTAGTCACCTGAGCAGTGAGGCAGTGGGAAGGGGATGACAAAATGGCCCCGAAACTAGAGGGCAGAGCCGGAGCCGAGAGAAGCCCTCTCTCTCAGGGAATACTGCTGTTTCTGAGAGAGCCTGGAAGGGCAGGGGGATGGAACAGAGAATCAACATAGATCTTCATGTGGGGGTGGGTGGTGCATGGCTGTGTGTGTGTGGAGGGGGTGAAATTTGGAGGGAAGGAACATGACAGTTGGCGCTGAAGGCTGAGCCCGTGACTCACTACCACCCCCATGCTCGTGATGGGGAGGAGACACTGGCACTCTCACGTGCAACCCCCAGCACATGACCACATGCCTCTCACACGCAGTTGGCTCATGGCACCTCAGAATATACCAGGTCTGTGGTGGTGAGCCCAGCAAACATGGGACACTTATCACTTATGACACTAAAGGACCACCAGTTCCATATATGCCTCTTTATCCTACTAGTCTATCCTAACAATCTCCTTAACACCCACACTCAGCTCTAGCCAAGCCTGAGGCCAATACTTCATGGTTGCCTGTAGGCCTTTGCTGATCCAGGGACTTCACCGTCCACCCTCTCTGAATAGAATCTGTCCCAAAAGTCCCAGTCCAGTGCTACAAACCTCAGTTTCCTCTTAAGGGAAAGGGAAGGCCGGGTGGTGGTGGCACACGCCTTTAATCCCAGCACTTGGGAGGCAGAGGCAGGTGGATATCTGTGAGCTCAAGGCCAGCCTGGTCTACAGAGTGAGTCCAGGACAGCCAGGGCTGTTATACAGAGAAACCCTGTCTCAAAAAAAAGGGGGGGGGGGAGGGACTAGCCAGCCTAAATTAAGTTGGGATGCCCAAGCAGGAGCCTGAGAAGCTAAGCTAGAACCTCAAGGGGAAAAAAGGAGATCTCAGCAGGAACAAAATATTACCCAAGAACACAAAGCCTGGTCTGTACTTTGGCTCCTACACAGGTGACTTCACCCCAAGGGCAAACCCAGACTACATTACAGAGCAGCTAGGCCCTAATCTTAGAGCTCACTACTGCCCACCAACTGTTTTACTCACTTTAATTTTTTATTTTAAAAATCTGCGGCTCTGAGCCGGGCGGTGGTGGCGCACGCCTTTAATCCCAGCACTTGGGAGGCAGAGGCAGGCGGATCTTTGCGAGTTCGAGGCCAGCCTGGTCTACAAAGCGAGTCCAGGACAACCAGAACTGTTAAACAGAGAAACCCTGTCTCGAAAAACCAAAAAAAAAAAAAATAAAAAAAAAAAAAAAAAAATCTGCGGCTCTGCTGTCTCCCCCTCCCCCTTCCCCCTGGTCCCATCCTTTGCTTTGTTCTTCTTGAAGTCACCCTGTAACCACAAGCACTCCAACCACAGGGAACTGAGTGTGGACCTAGGGACTCAGGTCCAGGTGTGGAATGGCGGCTTTTTCCTCTTCCTGTGGGAACTTGGACACAGAACTTCTCTGGGGCTGTTTCTCAGCACCTCATGGTAGCTGTTTTTCTGCAAGAGGGTGGATGGAGTTAAATAATGCATGGGAACACTGGGCAGAACGAGTGTCGCAGAACACACTCCAATGTCACCTACCACTAGGCACCCTGAAATACTAAAATACTAAGAATAATTCCTCTAGCCAGGTGTCATGGTGCACCTTTAATCCCAGCAGGCAGAGGCAGGTGGATCTCGAGGGGGTTCCAGGGCAGCCAGGGTTACATAGAGACCCTGACTCAAAAGTAGTCATTTCTATAATAGTGTTTCCTTAGTGTCTCACAACCCTGGGACAAAGACTGCTATCCCCTTTCAGATATAAAGAAACAGACACGGTTCTGGTGGAGTTATTTTGTCTAAAGGCACAGCTAGGAAGTGCTAGGGCCAGGATTCAGGCCAAGCATCCTAGCTTAAACATGTGGGTGTGCTGTTAGGGAGTTTAGTGAGAAGTTAGGACACCCAGTTAGATACCACGAGGAGGGTACACAAAAGGTGGCAACTGGAGGAGTTAGTCCCATTATCTGGTGCTGTGTTCAGTTCCCTAGTAGGTTTTTGGCTTTTTTTTGTTTGTTTGGTTGGTTGGTTTTTTGGCATCAGATAGGGAAATGACACAACTCAGCTCAAGACTCCGCTGAGAAATGAGGGACAGTGTGACCAAGTGCACCTCTGATATCTCCCCTGACCATGGCTTCAAGGAGCTTCCTGAAAATTGCTATACTTCTGTGGAGTCCAAATATAGATACTGGACATCTTCTTCCAACCCTCTCCACCATATTTTATATTTAGGGGTGTGTGTGTGCCTGTACATACGCATCATGGTATTTGCAGAAGTCAGAGGACAGTTTTCAAGAGTCAGTTCTGTCCTTCCATCTTGTGGATCCCTGCCTGAGTCAAAAACTCAGGGTCAGGCTTACCAACTGCCTTTATAAGTTGAACCATCTCACTGGCTTTGCCAGGCATAGTGGCGCATGCCTTGGGAGACAGGCCGGTGGATCTCTGAGTTCAAGGCCAACCTGGTCTACAAA
Organism: Lophiomys imhausi; assembly: GCA_907164525.1. Lineage (NCBI taxonomy): Eukaryota > Metazoa > Chordata > Mammalia > Rodentia > Muridae > Lophiomys > Lophiomys imhausi. The sequence continues at coordinate 2,400,652 of CAJQZJ010026257.1, read as the reverse complement.
GTGAGTCCAAGGCAATTACAGGCAGCTGAGAACTGCCATGTGGGTCCTTTGGAAGAACAGCCACTGCTCTTAACCGCTGAGCCATCTTTCCAGCCCCTCCGGTTGCTTTTTGAAGACGGGGTTTCTTATATGTAACCCTGGCTACCCTGGAACTCCCTATCTTCCCATGCCTAGGGGTCCTGAACGTTGTGAAAGGGCGGTCACTCGGAAAGACGGCTAGGCCATGCCTTTAATCGAGGCAGAGTCAGCTGGGTCCCTGTGAGGCCAGCCTGGTCACATAGTGAGACCCTACCTCCAAAAAAAAAAAAAAAAGGCACTCAAAAAACAAAACACAGCCGGGTGTGGTGGCTCACGCCTTTAATCCCAGCACTCAGAATGCAGAGAGAGGCAGGCGGATCTCTGAGTTCGAGGCCAGCCTGGTCTACAAAGTGAGTCCAGGACAGCCAGTGCCGTTACACAGAGAAACCCCGTCTCGAAACACAAAAACCTACTCGATCCACTACAAATCTGATACACTTTCTTTTTCTGGGCCTCCACCCCACAAAATCGGCCTCTTCCAAAGGACCTTAGTAACCTTTTCTTTTTTTTCTCCATCCTCCCATTTCCCACTTCCTGTCACGCACTTTAGGTTTTCCTCTTCCTCTAGACTCCCTCTCCTAACACTTGGTTTCCATCCCACCCACCTCCCTTTAATAAGAAATAAAAGTCTTTCGCCTTGCTTTCCCTCTTTCACTGGGTGTGACTGCTGCTGCTTGGTCCCCTCTCCTATTCACGCCGAGTGGCGTTTCATTTTCTGCCAACCGCCCTCGGGGGTTGCTCTCCGGCTGTAATTCGCCGGCCTTCAGAGCACCGCACGCTTCTGCAGCCTACGCTCCGGCCAAATCCCCTGCGCCGACGCTCGCCGGTCGTCCCCAAGATGGCGCCCACAGCTTCGTCCCGCCTCCCGACTTCAAGGCGCCGCTCCCCGCTCCAGAGCCGCCGGTTAGAGCCACCCAAGGCGGAGCGCAAGGAGCGATGGAAGAGGAGGGTCCTCCAGGGAGGCTTAAAGAGGCGGACACTCTCCACCTCCTGGAGGCCGGCCGGTGAGAGAACCTTGCTAGAGGATTGGCTGGGCCCTGCGTAGTCCCGCCCCTCCGCGCTATTGGCCGAGGCCCCAAAAACTTGGGCAACCCGATTGGCCCGGCGGCAGGGCCGGACGGCCGGTGATTGGGCGCGTCGTGCAGTCTTCGCGGCGGCCGAGGCGGAAGGTGGGAGGGGCTTCGTTGAGGGCGGCCACGGACGAGAACGAGGGTGCGGAGCAGGCGAGACGACGGGCCCTAGAGAGGACGCGGCGCTAGAGTGGCAGTGCAAAGGGACCCGCTGCCCGCGGCCGGGCCCCGGGCCGGCGAGGCCGCCGAGGCGGGTGAGCTTCCCCGCGGGAGCGCGGGAGCGCGGGAGCTCGGTCCCGCCCCGCGTGGCATGTCGCGTCACTCGGCCTGCGCCTGAAGGCCCGAAGGATCGCGCCCGCGGGTGCGGAGGGCGGGCGCGCGGGCCGGGCGGGGGGTCAGGCTGGGGCGGTGGGTGGGGTAGGGGAACTGGAGTTGTGTGCGGGGCTGAGTGAGGAGGGACAGGGCTCGGGCTGCGGGCACGGGGCCGACCTTGGCGGGAAGGGGAGGTCCCAGAGCTGCCCAGGGGGAGGGCTCCCTAGTTGCATGGGGTGTCGTGGCCACGGGTGGGTGCTCTGGGATGGTTTCGGGATCGAAAGGGGACGGTTAGAGGACTCTTCGGGTCCGGGGCGGAGAGGTGGCCCGAGAAGGGAGGTAGTAATTAATGCGTGGAGGAAAATCGATTTCTGCCTGGAAAGAACTGAACGGGTTTGAGGTATCTTTAGAGCTAAGGGAGAGAGACCCAGCTGTGGAAAATGGGGTTATATTGATCGGACGGTCGATAAACCCGTGAAAATGGGGGTTGGAATACCCTGGAACGTGTGGACACTTTACGTTCTTATGGGCATCCATAGGTTGAGCTGGAGGGGAAGGATTGTTTTAGGTCAGGTAAGTAGGCCAAAGTGAACATTTGGGCAGTCGTGGGTGTAGTTGGGGAGAGAGAGGTGTGTTACAGAGAGGTGGTAGTCTCGGAATTTGTGGAATGAGATGTGCCATACTGATAACTTGGTGGAGGGGTGGTCTGCCTATTCCCGTAGTTATATGCTGGTGAGAAGGATTAAGTATGAAGAGGAGGAACTCTTTGCTGTTCTTTTTTGTTTGTTTGTTTGGTTTGGTTTTGGTTTTTCGAGGCAGGTTTTCTCTGTAACAGCCCAGGACTTGCTTTGTAGACCAGGCTGGCCTCGAACTCACAGAGATTCGCCTGCCTCTGCCTACTGAGTGCTGGGATTAAAGGCATGCGCCACCACGCCCGGCTCTTTTTGCTGTTCTAATGGAGTTTCCACATAAGAGACCCTGGAAGCCCTGAAGGAGATAGGGGAAAGGTTAAGCCATTGGGAAGGACAGGCTGCATATTACATTGTGGGGATCTTTGTTGTTGGTTTTTTTTGGGGGGGGGGGTTCGAGACAGGGTTTCTCTGTGTATCTCTGGCAGTCCTGGACTGACGCTGGCTTTATTTTGTTTGTATTTCAAGAGAGGGTTTCTCTGTGTAAGAGCTCTGGCTGTTGGGCGTGGTGGCACATGCCTTTAATCCCAGTACTAGGGAGGCAGAGGCAGGTGGATCTCTGTGAGTTCAAGCCTAGCCTGGTCTGCAAAGTGAGTCCAGGACAGCCAGGTATACACAGAGAAAGCCTGTCTCAAAAACCAAAAAAAAAAAAAAGGAGCCCTGGCTGTCCTGGACTCTCTTTTGTAGACCAGGCTGGCCTCTAACTCAGAGATCCTCCTGCCTCTGCCTCCCAAGTACTGGGATTAAAGGTGTGCACCACCACCGCCTGGCTGTGGGGATCTTCTTGAAAGGAGAAATTCAGTTCATATGGAATGGGGATTTGAAAGTTCCTGGGGTGGGTTAGGGTGGATTCAGGTCTTTTCTCAAGGAAAAACGGTTTAGGTTGTTATTCTGTATAGCCCTGGCTGTCCTGGAACTTACTGTGTAGACCAGGCTAGCCTGAAACTCACAGAGATTCACCTGTTTCTGCCTCCCAAATTCTGAGATTAAAAGCGTACATCACCACCACCCAGCTGAGAAGGTCTTCATAAGAGTCTGAGTACCAGGAAGTGGTTAAGGTGGGAAAGTCTGGAGATGGATTAGGCCAGTGAGAGACAGTATGTAGATTGGGTAAAGGGACTTGAATCTGGTGGGCACTGGGTGGTTAGCAGAGGTTGGGTGGCAAGAGGAGAGTTTCAGACCGCCCATGCCTAAAGACAGCACAGAGCTTTGTCTTGTGCACCAGTTTGAGTGGTCTGTGTGCAAAACGTTTGTGAACTTGCAAGAAAGCAGAATCTGTATAGGAGTGCAGCTGGGAGAAACAGGCCAGGAGAGTGTGTGGGGATTATGTGGGTAGCTTGTACAACGGGAAAGGGGTCAGAGGAACGTCTGTATTGGAGGAAGGCGGGCTCCTGTTTGGTGGACAGGGCCTTGGGAGCCTGTTTTGTGGTATGGGAAATGGATAGGTTACAGGATCTGGTGGGTGGAGTTGTACTTGGGGTAGAGTCTCTGGGAAGAGATCATTGGAGAAATTTGTGTTGGCTGTTCCTGTGTTCAGGGAAGGCACTGGAGCGGAAAACTGTAATCAAGAAGTTGGAGGAGGAAATATATCTGAGGTATTAAAGGTAGAGGTGATAAAGGCAAAGAACAGCCCTGGAGGATTGACTTGTCCCTGCCCTCCCTTCTCTCAGCCCAGGGCCTTGCTGTTGCCATGACTGAGGAGAGTGAAGAAACAGTCCTGTTTATTGAGCACCGTTATGTCTGCTCTGAGTGCAACCAGCTCTATGGATCCTTGGAGGAGGTGCTTGTGCACCAGAACTCCCATGTGCCCCAGCAGCACTTTGAGCTGGTGGGCGTGGCTGACCCTGCAGTGTCTGTGGCCACAGAGGCAGCTTCGGGTGCAGGCCTGTATCAGACCCTCTTGCAGGATAGCCAGTACCAGTGTCTGGAGTGTGGCCAATTGCTCCTGTCACCCAGCCAGCTCCTGGAGCACCAGGAGCTACACCTGAAGATGATTACACCCCAGGAGTCAGTGCCCACTGAGTCGCCACCCAAGGTTCCCCCCTTGAGCTCCAGCACCATCCACTATGAGTGTGTGGATTGCAAGGCCCTGTTTGCCAGCCAAGAGATGTGGCTGAACCATCGCCAGACGCATCTCAGGGCCACACCCACCAAAGCTCCTGCCCCAGTTGTCCTGGGGTCCCCAGTTGTCCTGGGCTCCCCCGTGGGCCAGGCCCGAGTGGCTGTGGAACATTCATACCGAAAGGCCGAAGAGGGTGGGGAAGGAACAGCTGTCCCATCTGTGGCAGCTGCCACCACTGAGATGGTGACGGAAGTGGAGCTGCTCCTATACAAGTGCTCCGAGTGCTCCCAGCTCTTCCAGATGCCAGCTGACTTCCTGGAGCATCAGGCCACCCACTTTCCGCCTCCTGCCCCAGAGGCTGAACAGCCTGCCCCACAGCAGGAAACTCTGGTCCCCTCACCCCCTGAGGCAGCAGTGTCTCAGCCTGAGCCCCTGCCAGCCTCTGACCACAGTTACGAGCTGCGCAATGGGGAGGCCGTTGGGCGGGACCGCCGGGGGCGGAAGCCCCGGAGGAACACCAGTGGAGAGTCAGGTGGGGCAGCCACCCAGGAACTGTTTTGCTCAGCCTGTGACCAGCTATTTCTCTCACCCCACCAGCTGCAGCAGCACCTTCGGAGTCACCGGGAGGGTGTTTTTAAGTGTCCCCTGTGCAGTCGTGTCTTCCCCAGCCCTTCTAGTCTGGACCAGCACCTTGGTGACCACAGCAGTGAGTCTCATTTCCTGTGTGTGGACTGTGGCCTGGCCTTCGGCACAGAAGCCCTCCTCCTGGCCCACCGGCGAGCCCATACCCCGAATCCTCTGCATTCGTGTCCCTGTGGGAAGACCTTTGTCAACCTCACCAAGTTCCTTTATCACCGGCGTACCCATGGGGCAGGGGGTGTCCCTCTGCCCACAATACCAGTTCCCCCAGAGGAGCCTGCCATTAGCTTTCCCGAGCCAGCCCCTGCAGAGACTGGAGAGCCAGAAGCCCCAGAGCTACCAGAGTCTGAGGAGAACTCCGCAGAGCCTTCGGCCCCGGGCACTTACCGCTGTCTCCTGTGTAGCCGTGAGTTTGGCAAGGCTTTGCAGCTGACCCGCCACCAGCGTTTCGTGCACCGGCTGGAGCGGCGCCATAAGTGTAGCATTTGTGGCAAGATGTTCAAGAAGAAGTCCCACGTACGGAACCACCTGCGCACCCACACGGGCGAACGGCCCTTCTCGTGCCCCGACTGCTCTAAGCCTTTCAACTCTCCTGCCAATCTGGCCCGCCACCGGCTCACACACACAGGGGAGCGGCCCTACCGCTGTGGGGACTGTGGTAAGGCTTTCACCCAGAGCTCCACTCTAAGGCAGCATCGGCTGGTGCACGCCCAGCATTTCCCCTACCGCTGCCAGGAGTGCGGCGTGCGGTTTCACCGCCCTTACCGCCTGCTCATGCACCGCTACCACCACACGGGCGAGTATCCCTACAAGTGCCGTGAGTGCCCCCGCTCCTTCTTGCTGCGCCGGCTGCTAGAGGTGCACCAGCTCGTGGTCCATGCCGGGCGCCAGCCCCACCGCTGCCCATCCTGTGGGGCTGCCTTCCCCTCCTCGCTGCGGCTTTATGAGCATCGCTGTGCAGCCGCCGCGGCCCAGGCCCCACGGCGCTTCGAGTGTGGGACGTGTGGTAAGAAAGTGGGCTCTGCTGCTCGCCTGCAGGCACACGAAGCTGCCCATGCTGCTGCTGGTCCTGGAGAGGTCTTGGCTAAGGAGCCCCCTGCTCCCAGGGCCTCCAGGGCCACTCGCGCGCCGGTCAGTCCCTCCCCAGCAGCCGTCGGTGCTGGCGCCCCCGCTGCTCCCGCAGCCCCTGCCCGGCGCCGTGGTCTGGAATGCAGTGAGTGCAAGAAGCTGTTCAGCACAGAGACGTCACTGCAGGTGCACAGACGGATCCACACAGGGGAGCGGCCGTACCCGTGTCCAGACTGTGGCAAGGCCTTCCGCCAGAGCACTCATCTGAAAGACCACCGGCGCTTACACACAGGTGAGCGGCCCTTTGCGTGTGAAGTGTGTGGTAAGGCCTTTGCCATCTCCATGCGCCTGGCAGAACATCGCCGCATCCACACGGGTGAGCGGCCCTACTCCTGCCCCGACTGCGGCAAGAGCTACCGCTCCTTCTCCAACCTCTGGAAGCACCGCAAAACTCACCAGCAGCAGCATCAGGCGGCAGTACGGCAGCAGCTGGCGGAGGCAGAGGCTGCTGTGGGCCTGGCTGTGATGGAGACTGCAGTGGAGGCTCTGCCCCTTGTGGAGGCCATCGAGATCTACCCTCTAGCTGAGGCTGAGGGGGTCCAGATCAGCGGCTGACTGGCTCCCATTTCCTCTTCGGCATCACCAAGCCCTGTGCTGAAGACCTTCCAACAGCCCCTTTAAATCCTGTGTACATATTGTACCCCTCTCTCCTCTCCGCCACCATATAAGTTCTGTAACTAAATTTACCCTCTCTTTCTGAGGGGGTTGCCCTGGGGTCCTTGGTATGTAAGGGACTTCCCCCCCCCACCTTTCACCTGTTTGGTGGTCTCCAAATGAATCAGTCAATAAAGACTGACTTGGATATTCATGTGCTTTGCCAGGCCCAGCTAATGTAGGGTGTTTTGGGGATCATGAGGCCAGGTACTAGATCTCACTTCTGGCTGTATTCCTAGCACCCCAGGCAGAACTTGGCAGGTAGCACAATTTGCCGGATTGAAAAGGCTGCCTGAGTCTGGGGCATGGATCTTTGAAACCAACCTCTTGTGTCAGATGAAGGCAGCATGTCTTGCCACTAGAGGTCCACACAGCCTGAGGAAAATCTTGAAGCAGTTTGTTTTGGGGTGGAACTCAAACATTGAGCCCTGGCCCCCCCATTTCCATTGTGGTGTGGGTCATCCTACAAAGCCATCTGGATTTTCTCAAACTACATCCCCTGAGGGTGGGCAGACTTGGGTCAGGCATGATGGGAACAGTAGCAGATGGAACTCCTGGGCCTCTACCCAGGAAGTTCTGAATATTGAGGGCTAGAATAGGTAGTGCCTTGGCATCCCATGCCACGCTGTGCCTCATCCAATATGAAGAAAGAAGTGCAACGGCTGGTCATTGTTCAGGTAACTAGGCTATCTTAAGTACTGCCTCCCCCCCCCCCCCCATACACATAACCCAAGAACTGCAAATTCATTCAGATCTTCCATATGCTGGGCGAGCTTAATACCGCCAAGCTGCGTCCCTGTCTCTCGAGGTCCAGTTGGCTGATTTCCTGGGTGTGGGCTTGTCCTATATCTTAGGCAGGCTTTGAACTTGGTGATCCTCCTGCCTAGGCCCCTTGAGTGGCTAGGCTGACAGCCCTGTGCTCTTGGGTTATTTTGAGTAACATTTACATTTAACCCTGTGGAGAGCATGTTTTACATAGGAGGCCTCTGGAGTGACCTGGTGGCAGTCATTTCAGCCCAGGACAGAACTTAAAACCTGGCTTTGGTTTAATCATCCATATCCTACACTGCCTGTTTCATGGCCTTTCCCAGCAAGAAGGTAGAAGTGACCCATTGAGGGAGTGTATTTGCCTTGCCTCTGAACCCCTTCCTACTCCAAGATTATTCAAGTTCTTCCTACTGGCAAGTAGGACACTACTTGAGAGAGAAAAGGAACTTGGCGTGGGTGACCTTAGACCTGCCCAATGAATGTTACAGGCAAAGCAGCCATTGGATATCCCTAACAGTTTCTTTTTTTTTTTTTTTTTTTTTTTTTTTGGTTTTTCGACAGTTTCTTTTTTTTTATTTTTTCTTTTTTTCTTTTTTTTGGTTTTTCGAGACAGGGTTTCTCTGAATATCTCTGGCTGTCCTGGACTCACTTTGTAGACCAGGCTGGCCTCGAACTCACAAAGATCCGCCTTCCTCTGCCTCCCAAGTGCTGGGATTAAAGGCGTGCGCCACCACCGCCCGGCTCCCTAACAGTTTCTTATGAAGAACAATTCTCATGTGCAGTTGGTCTCCTGCCCTGCAGGAAATACCTAAGCCTCGAACCAAAGTGCTGTCCTACACTCCAGGAACAAAGGGAACTCATGAACCAGCTTCCCCTTTTAAAGATCTGTACTACTGTACAAGCCATCTCAAATAAGTGGTTGGGACAGTAAGATACTTTATCCTTGCAAAACCAAAAGAAAAGCTACAGAAACAAAAGGGACAGGAATGGAGAAAAACATGAGGATGCCAGTTGGCCACAATATTAATGTGTTTGCTGAAAAGAGATTAATCCCTTGACAGTGGAATGACCATCCTTCATTGGAGCCTTAACAAAAACAGAAGCCTGGTGGTGGCGGTGGTGGTACACACCTTTAATCCCAGCACTCAGGAGGCAGAGGCAGGTGGATCTCCATGAGTTCGAGGTCAGCCAGTCTACAGAGTGAGTGCCAGGATGGCCAGGTCTGAAAACAAAAAAAAAAACCAAGAAAACCTGCCTGGAAAGTGTTCCAGGGGACCTATGTTGGGTGGCTCTAAACTTCCTGTAACTCCAGCTCCAAGAGGTCAGTGGCCACCTTCTTGCCTCCAGATACCCTCAGACATGTGGGTGGTATACACAGACACACATGTATACCTAAAAGGACAAGGTTGACCAACCCTCTGGGAAATGCAAACACGAATTCAGGGTATACATCATTGACTATGACCCTGTTGAAATTTTGATGGCTTTTGAGCCAAAGTCCTATCTACTGGACAGACAAGTTCTCAAACGCAGTGGCTGCTAAGATACTCCCCTAAGATGCACACCCAGCCAGCACATCCAAAGTGAAATGCAGGAACCTAATTGAGTAAGCAACTCTAACAAAAATGGCCTTGGACTCTTTTAAGAAGGGCTTGCTGTGAGAAAGGATTGTTCATGTGTGTGGCCCAGGTTGCCTCTCAGCTCAGCCTCAGAGTGCTGGAATTGCCAGCCTGTGCTACCACACTCACCTGCATAGCCTGCTTTATTTAGAAGTTGCATAACAAAAATAAGAGGAGAAAGCACTGCCCCACTAGTGGCTTACAACACGAGAGAGCCAGCTAAGTTGGCAGGGCACGTCGAAGAGCCTGCATGTCACTACACTCCAGATGTGTAACAGGCTTCAAGATCACAGTCCTCTCAAGTGTGTGTGTCACGGGATGGTCTGTGGTTCTGACAACAGCCCCTTGAAGGCTGGTGAAGAGCTTCCTCAACCATTACTGACTTAGTAGCGCATGCCTTTAATCTCAGCACTTAGGAGGCAGAGGCAGGCAGATCTCTGAGTTCAAGGCCAGCCTGGTCTACAGAGTGAGTTCCAGGACAACCAGAGATACACAAAGTCTGTTTCAAAAAACAAAGACTTTTTATTTTTTTAATGGGTTCTGGGCATAAAACCCAGAGCCTTCCATGTACTGGCCCAAATGCTCTCTCCCACTGAGCTCATCCAACAGCCTATTTGTATCCCCTTTCAGTCTTGCCCAAACTGTCCAGTGCTAATGCTACATTACAAAGTTCTCAAGGCCCTCTCCCACTCCTCTCTGATCTTCAGCCTTTGTTATTGGCTTGCCCAGATGCCAGCACCTGTGTGGCAGACAGGACACAACAGGAACAGGAGGCCCAGTGACTCTGTCTGCCGAACGCATTAAAGCCAGTTCTGATTTCCAGTAGTAACATTTGGGAGTCACCCCAGCCCTGACCTGTGAAGTTGTTCCTACAAACGACTTGTTCAAGATGGAAGGATAATTTGAGCTAATGTCCCTCTAAGGAAGTGCATACTTGTATCAGTCAGACTCCAAAGTCAACTTTGTGAGAGTGTGTCTGTGAGTGTGTGTGGCCCTGAGGATTGAATCCCATGACCTTGTACACGTCCTAGTGATTTACCACTGAGCCATACCCTCAGTCCCCTCCCCTCTTTGAGCCAAGTCTTACAGATTGCTTCAAACTCAATCCTCCAGCCTCATGTACTTATTTTTGAGACAAGATCTTACATGCCCATGTTGGTCACTTTGTAGCCAAAAATCATCTTGAACTCTTGTCTCTGCCCCCTCAGTGCTAGGAGTAGAGGGGTGTGTCCTGACGATGGCTTGGACTTGTCATCTCTCCCCCCCCCCACCCCGTTTTGTTGTCCTGTGTTCCAAGTGCATGTGGAAGTTTGAGGACTGCCTCACCTCTTGTCCTCAGAAACCCTGTCCACCTCGTTTGACACGGGAGCTCTCATTGCCCTGACCTAGAGTTCCTCAGTTATGTTATACTGGCTGGCCATTATGCCCCCAGGGATCCATCTCAACACCTTCCCAGCATTGGAGTTCCAAGGGTGCCAGCATGCCATATGCATTCGCATGCATTCTGGGACTCTAAATCAGGCCCTTGCCCATTAATGCAAAGACAAGCACTTTACTGAGTGACTCTCCCTCCAGCCCATTGTCAGCTCTTAGTTTAGAGGTTTCTTTAGTCCTCTGGGGAGGCACCCAGGGAAGAAAGTGAGTGGTATTGGCTGGTTTCCTGGCTTCATGGTTCTCCTTATTGAAGATTGTATGCTGGAAAGCTGTCTGTCCTAAGCTTTATGTATGTATGTGTGTATGTATGTATTTAGACTGTGTGTCAGAGAGCTATCTGTCCTAAGCTTGCTTGCTAATTTATTTATTTAGGCTGGGTCTCATTGTAGCCCTGACTGCCCTGGAACTCTATGTAGGAGAGAGTGGCCTCAAACTCACAGTGGTGTGCTATCTGCTTCCTCCTGAATGCCAGGATTAAAGGTGACCAATACTGCGTCCAACTGTCCTAATCATTCAGTCGTTCACTTTTACAACCCCATGAGGTAGGTAGGCATGGTCCTGTTCTACCAATGAGAACAACTGAATCCCATGTCTATTGTAAAATGCCAGACCTGAGTTCTGGACACAGGAATTTGAATTATTCCTAACTCTCCCAAATTTTCTGAATGTAGAAAAAAAAAATGTCAGGCCTTCTAACCATTGTGGGGTGGAGCAGTTTTTTTCTTGTTTGTTTTGAGACATTCCTAAGCCTAGGTTGGCCTTGCACTCACCATGTAGCTCAAATTAGCCTGGTACTCAAGGCATTACTCTTGCTTTAGCCTTTCAAATCCTGGGATTACAGGGCCATGCTACACCTACTGATCCAGTATTTGAGCAGAGTAATCTTCCCCTCCCCAGTTCACATGTTTCTACCTGTCCCCTGACCTTAACTTCCCAGAACACAGGAGGCCAGGGATACCAGACATCATTTCTCTCTGTACAGTTTTTAATTTTTTGATGTTTGTTGTTCAGATGAATGACACAAGTTACAAAAATGGGGCCTTAAAAGAAGCACATTGTACAATGAACAAGCAGATTGAAGTTAAAAACACAGAAACGCTAACCCGCTACCACAAGAAGAGACAGGGAAGGGGTGAGAAAGGGAGAGGAAAGGAAGGGAGGGAAGGGGCTGCCAACACAGGGGTCAGACAACTGAAAGAGGAGCTACCTTGATGGGCCTGGAAAAGGCAGGTCACTCCAGGGCCCACTCCCTGGTCCACTACTTACCACGGCTCCCCACTCCTGCCTCCTCCACCTGGGCATTCAAGTGAGTAGGTGAGGGACGAGGGACTCCACACCAAAGGGGTGGGGCCAGTCAGATCATCCCAAAATAGAGTGGTCACTCTGCCCTAGTGCCTTGGCTTTGAGAGGTGATGGTGGCAGCAGGGAGCTGATCAAAAGACCAGATCCCACAAAGACGCCTGCCCCTTCCCCTGCCCAAAGGCCTTCTGTTCAGGAGAAGCCCTGTCACCCTGCAATTACATAATAAATAAATATTGAGCCCCTGGGCTTAGAGGACAGGTTGGGGGAAGGGCAAAGGGCTAGAGGAAGGGGTGGGGTGGGGGGACGGGAATAGGGGGGATCACAGACAAAGTAAGTAGTTGTCTCCATCCCAGCAACACTGCTCTGGATTTTTTTTTTTCCCCTTTGCTCCTTTTGTTTGTTTAGGAAGGAGCTAACACCAAGGACAAATACTTAAAAATATACATTATTTTTTCTTCTTTTCTTTTTTTTCCACCTTTGTCATCGTCTTGCTTTGGAGACTGCTGAGGTCAAAGTTTAAACCACACAAAAGAACCTCAACTTGAAGTTTTTGTGGGTCTTTTTGTTTTTGTTTTGTTTTCTTTTTTCTGTTGGTTTTTTTTTATTTTTGTTTTTTTTTAAATTTTTTTAGTTTTTATTCTAATTTTTTTCCACTTTTTTTTCCCAACATATAAAAAGGTAGCGGAGTTGTCTGTGGTTTTTTTTTTTTTTTAAATGGTTAAATCTTTGGTTTGCTTCTTTTTTTTTTTTTTTTTTTTTTTTTTTGGAGGCCTTTATCTCTCGCACTTGACTTTCCCACTCAGAGACCAGTGGGGGCCCGAGTGTCTCAATCTTGCTCATTTTGTCTCTCAACCAGTTCTCCCTACCCTGGGTGAGAGAGAGAGAGTCACCCTGGGAATGAGCTGGATGAGAGAAACTAGTCAGGTCAAGAAGTCACCCCCCCCCCCTGACTTGACCAGTTCCTGGCTGGAGATCTCCAGGGTGAGGGGCTTGGAGACCTTCTTAGTCTTCCAGGAAGATGTGTAAGAACCCCCTTCCTGCTCTTAGACCCTACTTCTACAGGAGCTTGGGAATCCTGTACCTCACCCTCCCCTATGCACACATCCAGCCCCTTCCTCCCACTTCCAGTCCCTGGCCTGCCCCCCTGGAAGGGAACAGAGAGTTGGTTTAGTTACTGGCATTTATTTATTTTTGGCACAAGAGGCCTACCATTAGGGCAGACCAGTCTCTGTTCCTTAAGCAGGGGTCAGGGCTGGGAGAAAGGAAATTCAAAGCTCTGTTCTTACTCCAGTTCATTTTCCCTCTAGCCCAGGCCCTTGGTCCACCACCTGACATCCAAGCTGGTGCAGAGCCTAGCCTGGGGCCCCCTCCCCATCCCATGTAAAGCTCCCTAGCCCTCCAACTCTCTCGCTCACACACAGACACACGGACTCGGGCTCTGTACAGACCACAAAATAAAAACGATGAGATAGTTTTGTTTCCTGGAGTCAAGACTGGGGTGACTAGAGTGGAAGGGGTAGGTGGGGGTGGGAGGGACTGGTAGCCCCCCCCCCCATCTTCCCAAACCTGACTCCCCTCAGCCCCCAGCCCCTTGCCCTGGCTGGCCCCTAGCCAACGATATTTGGTTTCTTTTTTTTTTTTTAACATTAAAGTTCTATGAGGTATTTGGTGCCTTATCTCGAGTCCTCGGGGGAGAGGGGCCTGGGGGGGGGACCTGGGGCTCGCCTGCCCCTCCCTCCCACCCTCCCACCCCTTCCCAATATTTGGTTTCACAGCTGTAGTTAAAGCTTGGGATTTGGTTATTTTCCCCCTCCCAGGAATTTTCTTTTTTCTTTTTCTCGTTTCTCATTTCCCAGTGTGGGGGTTGGATGGAGAGGATACCCACCATGCCCAGCTGCATGGAGGTCCCCTCCACCTATGTCAGGGCATCTGCCCCATCCCTGCCCCCTGCTTCCTCCTCTCTTTGCCCCACTCCTCCACACTAGGGTGGGGACTTGATCAGGAGGAAGCAGGATGAATTGGGTGGTGGTGAGTCCTGGATTTTCTTTCCTTTTTCTTTTCCTTTTTCCTTTTTTTTCTTTTTTTTTTCTTTTTCTTTCTTTTTTTTTTTTTTTTTTTTTGGTCTAGAATCATAGTTTATGTTTGAGTCATCTCCACCATGCCTTCCACGCTGCCTGTCTTCTCAGAGGGTTGTTTGTTTATTTTTCTGGTTGTAATTCCTTCATTCTGCTCTGTTCAAATGTCTTCCTATCAAAGTCAGGAGGCCCTTGAGCCCCGCTCCACCCTTGGGCTGGGTCCAGGCCCTCTCACTAGCCACTTTTCAGGAAATTAAAATGGACATACTCAGAGGTAGGGTGAGGGCAGGGGCTTGGTTCAGCGGAGATGCTTACATTCCAGCGTGGATGAGTGGACAAGGTGCCCCTTTGGTGCCTGGGTGGGAGGGGCAGCCACTTCACCAGGGTTGGGCAAGACACCCAAGGCCCTAAATTGGCCTAGAGTTTCTGCTGCCTCTGTGACCCGGCCCGACAGTTTTGTTCTGGGTGAGAGAAGGGGGAGACCAAAAGAAAAGAGAACGCTGAGGCCTGGGGGCTCTGGCTGCCTCTCGGAGTGTCCAGGATGGAAGGGGGGCCCAGGCCATTGCCTAGCCCCCCAGGGGCAGGGGTCACTCTGATTTCAATGGCTCGGTCCTTCACAGCAACACTTTGGTTTGAGGAGAGAAACAGAAAAAAGGGGATCAAGAGATGTGACAGCAAAATGAAGGGAGAGGAGAGAGAGAACAAAAACAGAACTCAAAAAGAGGGAAATCAAACCACCCCCAACAACTGGTTCTCCTTCATCCATTATTTTTGCTTTCCTTTTTTTTTTCTTTTCTTTTAAAGCTTTTTCAGTTGATTGGTGGGGAGGCAGCTTGGGCCTCTTCACCCATGTCCCTGACACCCTCTTTCAGCCTCACCCACCCACTTCCATCCACCCTGGCTGAGGGACAGGCCCTGCCCCAGCCGCACCCCACTCCGGTTTTCCGAAGACGAAGACAACGTCCATGAGGTATTTGTGAAGAGAAAGAAGCATCCATCATTCCATCCGCCTTGGCGACCAAAGGCCTGGACCACTCTGCAGGGCTTGGCTCCACCTTGCGGCTCCTTCTTATCTTGAAGAGTCCTTGTCTTCTTTCCCATATATATATATCTATATATATATATATCTATAAATTCTTTTTTTCTAGTTTTAATTTATTGTTTGGTTTTCTGTTTTTGTTGTTTTTTGGTTTGTTTGTTTTTGGTTTTTTTGGTTCAAAACTTTGTTGGCCTCCATGATAGAAGGAGGGCAAGATGGCTCCCAGCAGCATCTCCTCTGTCCACTGTTGAGATATTTCCAGGGCTAGGCAAATGCAGGGTCCAGCCAATATTCGTGGAGGTCTCATGGGAGTGGTGGCTGCCACAGTGCCCTCTTGCTTGGGGAACCACAGCTCATGGCAAGGTCACCACCATGTGAACCCTGATGGAGATGCTATCTGGAGGAGCCCACCACTGGGGTGTGTGCGTGTGTGCATTGGAGGATGGGGAGGGAAGGGAGAGGTATCTGCCGGTGTCAGAAGGGGTATAGGGTGGGCAGAGTGAGGCAAGTTAATCTTTTTGGTTTCTGGTTAATGTTAAAGAACGTGAAGATCCCACGGATAGGCACTGGAATATGATTTTTTTTTTTCAGGGAAACTGACAGGATGGAAAGAAAGATGACTTGGATGTCCTCACCTATCCCCCTTTGCTTGAAACAACCACCTTCCCATAGACTGGGAAGGACATAGACTCCAGATCACAAAGGGTGACAGGGCTGAGGAGGGGCTTTTGAGAGCTGGAACTTGGCAAAAAAAAAAGGCCTAGCCCACCCTTCAAAGGGAGAGGAATAGGGGACAAAAGCCTGTTTCCAGGCCTTCCTCTGAACTCTTCCCCAGTCTGGGGATGGTGGGGGTGGTTAAAACAAGACCCCCTGAGCTGTCTGGGAGAGCTGGGGGGCCAGGGGAGAGGGAACACATGGGAGGGACACATTCTGTTGAGCGCAACGCTAAAAACTCTGTACATCCTTTGGATGAAGCTGCTGAATATTTGGTGTAAGGTTGTTTGGGTCCTTTCTCTTACCTTCTGGAAAAGACCATTTGGCAGGTGGCTCTGGGCCCTGGGCCTCCTGCCCCAGGCAATGAATGCCCTGTCTCCATCGGCCCAGGGCTGGGGCTGGGCCAGCAAACTGGCACATTCTCTGGTTCCTTCTCTGCCCACCCCCAGTGGGGTAAGGTTAGGAGTTGGTCCCACAGCCAGGATTCCGCAGCATGAGGTCCAACCTGCTGGAGGCTGCTCTGCTCCTGGCTGAGGGCTCTTATTTGGTGTCATAGCAGTGAGCACTCCAAGATCTGGCTCGAGACTGGTTTTTGGTTTGTTTGATTTGGGGGGAGGTTGGTTGGTTTAGGGTTTTGTTTTGTTTTGTTTTGTTTTCGTTTGTTTTTCATCTCTGGTTCCTTTAGGGCAGCTGGTTTCTGTTGTGAAAACTTGGTTTTGTTGTTTTGTTTTGTTTTTTTTTTTCCATTTGGTTGGATTTTTGGTCTTTCCTCCTTTGTCACTCCTGCTCTGAGGATCCACTGTATCTCCCACCAGCCTCCTTGCCCTCTCTTGGGCAAGGGACCAAGGTCGGGGGAATCAGAGGAGTAGGAGGGAAGGCATGGTGGGCTCTCACTCAGCCTTGGACCCTGCCTCGGGTCCCCCTGGGCCTCCAGGGGTCTGTGCTGCCACTTCGCTGCAAGTGGAGGATGATGAGGATGAAGAAGACGAGGAGAGACCAGGAGACTTGCTGGAGATGGAGGCTGCCACAGCTGCAGCCGCTGCTGAGACCAGGCCCACGCCTGGAGGGGCACTGAGCAGGGGCAGCCCAGCGTGGTTCAAGAAGAGAGGCGAGGTCACTAGGCCGGGGCTCCCTGGGGCCGCACCAGCTGTCCCCAGCACCAGGTTCCCGCTCCCATCAAGGCTGGTAAGGGGCAGGGTTCCACCAGAGGCCAGGGCTGGTGAGGAGAGAGAGAGGCTGAGCTGGAGGTATATCAGGTCAAGGAGACCTTCACCTCCTTGTGCCCTGCCTGAGTGCCCCGTCTCCCCGTCTGTCCCAGTGACTCCCATGAATCAGCACCCCTCGCACCTTCCCCAAAGACAGATGGGGATGAAGAGGTGAATAACGCAGTGAGCAGGGGCAGGATAGCATGGCTGGGCAGCAATGAGAGGACTCGAGGCCCAGCAGAGGGCAAGACTGGTGGCAATGGGGTGACACGAGGCAGCACGCACCTTGGATAGTAGCCAAAGGGTTGTTGCTCATGAGGGCTGGACTCAGCCCAGAGCTCAACCCCACCATTGTGCTTCTGCAAGAGCAAAGCAGAGGCGTTAGCAGGGATAGGAACCCATGGCAGAGTTGGGGTGCATTGCCCCACCCTGAAAGCAGCTGTGACCTCCCCCTTGCAGCTGCAGTACTTACCCCGTGCTGGGGTTCAGGCCTGGCAAGCCGATAGCCGAGTGGCTGCCTTGAGGGCTCGGGTTTGTGCTGTTGGTGGTGGCCGGGGGAGGGGGGGTGGCAGAGGGGATGGAATTGGGGGGGGGCGCAGTGCCGCCCCCACCCCCTCCCCCTCCTGCTGTCCGGCTGGGGTGGAGTGTCCCCACAGCTGATGATAAGGTAGTAACTGCCAGAGAGAGACAAAAGGTTTTCAGCTTCCTCTGATCCCTTGTCAAGGAAGTCAGGGTTAGCTCTATTGCGCACGAAGTCTCATCACTCAGAGCAGAGACACACTGTCCCAATGCCCTCCCTGGAATCCCTATGTCTCCCTCTCATGACAACAGTTACCATCATCGCTTGTACTGGCTGTCTGCAGGCAGTGCTGCAGAACACTTTGACACAGACAAGAAACGGGTTGCCCAGGAGACACGTCCTATGGTGTCTTCCAGGGGCTAGAGAGGAGTCCAGGCCACATCTGTGCTGCTAGAAGCTCAGGAGTGAGCAATGTGAGGGGGACCACCGTGGGCCAAGCTGTTCTGGCTAGACAAGATCCCAGGCTTAGTCCCAGCTGTGTCCTAGGGTGAACACCTCAACCTCGAGGACCTTCATGGAAAATGGGACCAATCTTAGAAGCTGAGTGTGATGATTAAGTCAGTCTATATATTTTAGAAAAAAAAATCTGGATCAGTGAGTACCAGCTCCTCCTCCTCCTCACTAACTTAGAATCCTCCATTTATTATTTCTTAACCTGACAGGAGTAATATTGTATTTTCTTTGTGTGATATTAAAATGTTTTTACAGGCTGTAGAAATGGCTCGGCAGTCAAGAGCACTGGCTGCTCTTCTAGATGACCTTGGTTCAGTTCCCAGCACCCACATGGCAGCTCACAACTGTCAGCAACTCCAGTTTCTGGAAATCCGATGGCATCTTCTGGTGACCATTCAGCACTGCATGCTCATGATGCACAGAAAAATAAAAAATAAAAACAAAACATTTAAAGAAATCATTGAGGCTGGAGATGGACCTTCCGTGCACTAAGCGAGCTCCATCGCTGAGCACCAACTCCTCCTACAATCTTTCTAGAGTATATACATATATACAGAGCTTGTGTACGAAACAGCTTCCTGGACTCAACGGCATTATACATGACAGGCCAGGGACAGGGAGCATCCCCTTCCAGCAACCTCCACACTTTCTCACTGGGAACCGTGAAGCAGACTAGAGGCTGCTCTGGAGGACAAAGTGAGGGGCTGCCCTCTGTTCTGTCTGTCTCCCACCACCCGAGACAGCCTTGAGGTCCATGGCTGCCCAGAGCCACCGCTGAACCTCAGGCTGTAGCCATGCAGTGTCCTCCCAGTCTCCCTCTCCGCCTGCCCCTAACCTGTTGTGCTCAGACTGCTAGAAGCTTGGGACAATGGTAAGGTCCCTGCACCCCCTTGGGGTGTGACCTAGGAAGAAAAGAGAAGAAAGCACGGTAAGGCATGATCACAAGGTGGCCTCCCACAGTGTTCCTTGTGCACCCAACTCCATTGCCACACACACAAGGTGGGGTAACAGGGTTACAGGTACATCGTCCTCCACACATGTACCCCAGGCAATCTTGTGCCACAGACAGGAAACAGTGATTCTCAGCTGAGAGAGTCCCCCACCTCTCCTCTGACACTATCCTGTTTGGCTAATGTCCCTGCAGAATTGCGTCCTTTTTTTTTTTTTGGTTTTTCGAGACAGGGTTTCTCTGAATATCTCTGGCTGTCCTGGACTCGCTTTGTAGACCAGGCTGGCCTCGAACTCACAAAGATCCACCTGCCTCTGCCTCCCAAGTGCTGGGATTAAAGGCGTGCGCCACCACCGCCCGGCTGACTGTGCCCGTATTCTGTGTGCTCCTGCCATTGGTTCTACTAGAAGGAACACACCTGTCTTGGTGAGAGAATCTGGCAAGCCTGGATTTTGAGTCCAGCCTGGACTACATGTCATTAAATCCTCTCTTAAAAAAAAAAAAAAAAGTTGCCGGGCGGTGGTGGCGCATGCCTTTAATCCCAGCACTTGGGAGGCAGAGGCAGGCGGATCTCTGTGAGTTCGAGGCCAGCCTGGTCTACAAAGCGAGTCCAGGACAGCCAGGGCTGTTATACAAAGAAACCCTGTCTCGAAAAACAAAAAAAAAAAAAAAAGTTGAAATTTCATTACTGAGGAGTTCAGAGTCTCTCCCCACAAAAGACAAACCCTGACAAACCCTGAGGCGGTCTCAACCTGCCTTCAGCACTAGTTTGACCATGACTCTCCTCAGCTCAAAACCCTTTACTGAGCCGGGCAGTGGTGGTGCACGCCTTTAATCCCAGCATTTGGGAGGCAGAGGCAGGCAGAATTCTGAGTCTGATGCCAGCTTGGTCTACAGATTGAGTTCCAGGACAGCCAGGGCTACACAGAGAAACCCTTCTCAAACAAAACACAACAAAAACAGAAGCAACAGCAACAAAAAACCACCACCAAGAACAACAATAAAAACCCATGATCTGCCGGGTGGTGGTGGCGCATGCCTTTAATCCCAGAACTTGGGAGGCAGAGGCAGGAGGATCTCTGTGAGTTCGAGGCCAGCCTGGTTTACAAAGCGAGTACAGGACAGCCAGGGCTGTTATACGGAGAAACCATGTCTCGAAAAACCAAAAAACAAAACAACAAAAAAAACCCATGATCTATCTGCCCCTGCCGACCCTCCACTCCCAAACCCATTCCCAGCAGCTCCAGTCATGCCACACTGCACTGGGAATTGACACATCTTGGCATCAAAGCCTTTGCGCATTCTGGAACTGGCGGGAATGTGATCCTCTTGAGTAGTCCTCCTCCTTTATGTGGCTGGCTAACTCTTCTTAAAGAGTCCCTCCTTCCTTCCAGCCCTAGAGAGGGGCTTCTCTCTGGATGTCACAGCCCTTTTCTCAAATAGAAGTAAAGGGACAGAATCAAGACGTACAGTTACGTCTGATAACTGTGAGGACCCGTGTGCAGCTGTAGTGCCTCGGGTACCTCACAGGTAGGACTGTGGCTCTTCCTGCCTCTGCCGGTGGAAGCCTGTCTATTCCTCCCTGGATCATGCTGTAGTCCCTCTTTCATGGTAATGTCCCTGTGACGACGACGCTGTCTAGACATGTCAGTGTATCTGTAGGAGTTTGTACCCACCACATAAGACAACAGTTTGGGGCTTGGGAGATGGTTTGGTAGTTAAAGTCACTTGTTGCTAAGCCTGATGACCCGCGTTTGATCCCTGAAACCAAAGGGGAAAACTGACCCCCAAAAGTTGCCTTCTGACCTCCACTCAGCTTGGGTGGCATGTTTTCCTGGAAACTGTGTCCCTTTGTGACTGCTCCGTAGGTGGCTTACTCTCCCCATAACCTCTGGAGGCAACTCTCCTGGTCTCTAGTCTAGGTAAGTTTGCTTCAAACAGGTGCCTACAGGCTTGTGGCCTGACCCCCGACCCCCACCCCCAACACACTGCTCCCCCAGCTCTGGGTACCAGGTGAGGGCTGTAGCTGGTCGGCTTCCCCGGGCTGGGCAGCATGGGGGCCGCGCTGCAGGGGTTGATGCGTTTCTCCTTCTGGCGCCGGTTGCAGAACCAGACGCGGATCACTTCCTTCTCCATGTGCAGCTGCTCGGCGATCAGCAGGATCTCCTCTGAGGTAGGCTTCTGGTTCTACAGGCAAGACGGCTGGTGAGCTGGGTCCTTCCACCTGATACCCTCCCCGGTCGCCAGGGGGCGAAGCTCACCGCTAGGAAACTCTTCTCTAAGGCGAAACGGACATTGGTCTCGATGCTTGTCCTCTTCTTGCGTCTCCTCCCCGGCAGTCCGTCAAAACCCAGGCTGGGGCTGCTCAGCTGGTTCGGGCTGGGTAGGCTTGAGTCCACAGACATAGTCTCTGCGAAGTTGGAGACAAGGAGGTGAGGGAGCGCTCCCCGCCCTGCCCCCCTTACCCTGCGTGCCCCGCTGGAGCCTCTGGCCAGGCCCACCTGCGTCGCTGAGCCACTTCTCCAGCAGCGGCTTGAGTTTGCACATGTTCTTGAAGCTCAGGTTAAGGGCCTCAAAGCGGGAAATGGTCGTCTGGCTGAAGTCGTTGCCATAGAGTTTGCCCATGGCCAGGCCTACATCACCCTGGTCCAGAGAGGAGGAGATGGGGTTTGGAGTTTACGGAGGAGCCTCCCGGTTCAAGGCCAGATCCAAATACTCCATCAACTGAAACTGACCCAGCATCTTCCTTCTGTCATCACACACACACACACACACACACACACACACACACACACACACACCCGCCGCCCTATAAAGTGGTCTCAGACCTGCGTGAAGCCCAGCTTGATGCGGCGTTGCTTGAAGGTGCGAGCGAACTGTTCCAGCTCCTCCAGGTCACTGGGCTCCTCCGGGTGGGATGGTGGCTCCAAGCATTTTGGGGGCTGCGGGTGTGAGAGGTGCAGATCGGGCAGCGTGGGGTGAGTCACAGCCTGGTGGGGTGGGCAGGTGGATGGAGGATGGAGGATGGGGCTAAGCAATGGTTATGCACCTGCCGACTTCAGACTTCCCTCACCTGCCCCAGGACACCCACACTAAATGTTAAATGTTTCGCTCTGCTGCCTGCCATGGTCCTCTCAATTACCAGAACTCTTCACCTTCCCTTAGAGACCTGAACTCCCAGAAGGAGCAGCCAGTGTCTCTTGCTGATGGCTCACTCAAAGCCTAGAGAAGGGCGGGCAGTGTAGGTTTGGCGCAGTGGGTTCATCCTCTGCCAGTGACTGGCCGGGTAGCTCAGCCTGAGTCTCAACCCTCTTGGGACCTACATTCCCTTCCATAGAACAGAGACCATCACTACAACTCTGCCTGCCTGCTGCATTATTAGGATGACTAGTAAGCAGGTTGTCCAAGTCCACAGGCATAGAGTGAGGCCTGTCTACAGATGTGGCAATAACGTGAAGGTGCCTGGATTACAAATGGGTGCTATTTCGGTTGAGGATGCTGAAAATGGGGGGGAGGGGATATGCGTGGAAGACAGGAGGCATATGGGATTTATCTTGAGCTCAGTTTCACTGTGTATTTAAAACTGCTCTTAAAAAAAAAATTAAAGACCCGATAGCAAACATACAGCTACTCAGGAGAACAAGGCTGAGGGATTCTACTTTTAAGGCCAGCTTGGGCTACAGAGTGAGTTTAATGCCAGCCTGAGCAACTTAGAAAGACGATCTCAAAATAAAATGTGAAAAGAGGACTGGGAGTGTAGTTCAGTGGTAGAGCCCCTGCCTAGAATCCCCCAGCGAGGGTCTGGGGGCGTGGCTCAGTGGTAGAGCCCCTGCCTAGAATCCCCCAGTGAGGGGCTGGGGGCGTGGCTCAGTGGTAGAGCCCCTGCCTAGAATCCCCTCACTGGGGGATTCTAGGCAGG
>CAJQZJ010026257.1:2366018-2377863 GCA_907164525.1 Lophiomys imhausi | reverse complement strand
CTAGAATCCCCCAGTGAGGGGCTGGGGTCGTGGCTCAGTGGTAGAGCTCCTGCCTAGAATCCCCCAGTGAGGGGCTGGGGGCGTGGCTCAGTGGTAGAGTCCCTGCCTAGAATCCCCCAGTGAGGGGCTGGGGGCGTGGCTCAGTGGTAGAGCCCCTGCCTAGAATCCCCCAGTGAGGGGCTGGGGGCGTGGCTCAGTGGTAGAACCCCTGCCTAGAATCCCCCAGTGAGGGGCTGGGGGCGTGGCTCAGTAGTGGAGCCCCTGCCTAGAATCCCCCAGTGAGGGGCTGGGGGGCGTGGCTCAGTGGTAGAGCCCCTGCCTAGAATCCCCCAGTGAGGGGCTGGGGGCGTGGCTCAGTGGTAGAGCCCCTGCTTAGAATCCCCCAGTGAGGGGCTGGGGGCGTGGCTCAGTGGTAGAGTCCCTGCCTAGCATACTCAAAATCCTGGATTGACTCTTTAATATCACCAAAATATAAGTAAGGTAAAACGAGGTCTTAAAAATAAGTAGTTTGCAGGGGCTGGTGAGATGGCTCAGTGGTTAACAGCATTGGCTGCTCTTCTAAAGGACAGAGGTTCAAATCCCAGCACCCACATGGCAGTTCACAGCTGTCTGTAATTGTCGGGTGTGATGGCGCATGCCTCTAATCCCAGCACTGGGGAGGCAGAGGCAGGGAGATCTCAAGGCCAACCTGGTCTAATAGAGTGAATCCAGGATAGCCAAGGCTGCACAGAGAAACCCTATCTCAGAAAAAAAAGTAGTTTTCAAACAGAGAATAAGTATAGAAATGAATAAGGAGGACAAATAGAGGGCTGGACAAGAAGCAACACCTCTCTGGAGTGATTCACTGCCTTAAAAACAAAAGATTGGAAGAGGATGATTGGTATGGGGATGTCTGGCACAAGGATCTTTGATGATCTAAAATTCTGGGGGAGGTGTGTTGGGGAGGTCATGATTATGTGAGCCCCCTGTTGGGTTCAAGGCATCACTTTGTAGTCAGACACATCAACAGTTTGGTAGTACCAGGACTATCATTCCAGGAGGGATAAGGATGCCACCCCACAGTGGGCAGGGCAGCTTTAGCAGCCAAATGAATTTTGATGCGGTTGTTACACGAACACCTACCCTTTCAGGGCATCTTGAACTTAGCAATGCATCCAAGACCTGTGTGGGTCTGTGAAACTTTTCAGTCTTTCTGACAGAGTTCACAGGTACATGTGCGTGTGCGCTCCTATGTGCATGAATGTATGGAAGGCCGAAGCCAGCATCAGGTGAGTGTCTTTCCTTAGTTGCTTACTACTTTATTTATTTTTTATTTTTTAAAAGATTTATTAGGCCGGGCGGTGGTGGCGCACGCCTTTAATCCCAGCACTTGGGAGGCAGAGGCAGGCGGATCTTTGTGAGTTCGAGGCCCGCCTGGTCTACAAAGTGAGTCCAGGACAGCCAGAGATATTCAGAGAAACCCTGTCTTGAAAAAACCAAAAAAAAAAAAGATTTATTATATCTGTATATAACAAATATATATAGTGTTCTGTCTGCAGGTATGCCTGCAGGCCAGAAGAGGGCACCAAATTTCATTATAGATGGTTATGAGCCACCATGTGGTTGCTGGGATTTGAACTCAGGACCTCTGGAAGAGCAGTCAGTGCTCTAAACCTCTGAGCCATCCCTCCAGCCCTACTTTTAATTTTTTTTGAGACAGGGTCCCTCAGTGAACCTGAAACTTATTGATTTGGTTAGACTGGCTGGCCAAGAACCCACCCATCGTCAACCTCCATGTCCCCAAGGATGAAATTACTTGCCACTCTCAGCCTTTAACCTGGGTTCTGAGGATTCCTTGAGCTCGGGGCCTTGTGCTTATGCAGAGGGCACTTTGCCAATTGTGCCAACTCCCCAGCCTCTGAGCTAAATATTACATCAGATTTTCAAAGGCTTCCATGTTCAGAAAGGCTTTGGGACCACTAGTCTAGTTTGACGCCCTTCATTCTACGAAGGAAGGGGCACACTCAGACTTGGAGCCTAGCTTATCTGAGTTTCTACAACCAGTTGGTGGCAGAGGAGGGCTGGGCCTCGGGTCCCTCAACTGCTCATGGGTGTGAGGTGGGCCAATGGCTTTCACAGCCCCCATCCCCACCCCATCCAGTCAGCCCTAGCCCACTCTGCTGCTGCTAGCCTGATAAACTCAGTGGAGACCGTCTTACCTGTGTAGGAAGCCCAGCCCGAGGCTGGGAGGTCAGAAGAGCTCCCTGGGTTTGCTGAGGTAGCTGGAATAGATTTGGCGTCGGTAACAGGCCTGGGGAGACAAGTAAGAGCTCGGGAGGTGAGTGGGAGAGGGGGAGGTGGTGGGGTGCTGACAACATCAGAGAGGGTGTCATGGGCCGAGGTCTCACCAGGCTGATTCTGCTGGGCCTGTGGCAGCAGGAACTGAGCAGGTGGCTGGAGGTGATGGCCGGGGACAAGCACGAGCTGTTGGAGCTGGAGGAGTTGCTGTATGTCCTGGCAGAGAGGGGATGAACAGAAACACAGACTGAGTCCTAGCTGGATCCTCCCTTCAGCACCATGTGAACCCCCAAGGGGCTGAAGCCAGGAGCCATGTAGCCTGGTTTGGAACAGAACACTGACCATGGGGCACCTGAAAGGCCCATCCTCTGAGCTGCCCCAGGAGGGTCACCCTTTGCCTTTCCCTTCCTGGTGAAGTGTTTGCCTTGTCTTACATTCCCACAGAACAAATAGACTTGTTTAAAAATGTAAAGCAGACTGAGCCTTTTCTCTCTTTAAAGTGTTCCCAAGGCATGTGATATGATGTCTGGAATTATCTCTGACACACTCCAGCAAACAGCAGGTGTGAGCATTGGAATGGACACTTGGAAAAAAGCTTGGGCGCTAATTTACATTCAATAGAAAGCTCAGAATGTGAATTTATTTGGAGATAGGGTCTCTGCAGATGATCAAGTCAAAACAAGGCCATGAAAGTAAGTTCCAATGCATTATGGTTGATAGTGTTGTTAAAAGAGAAAAATCAGGCCAGGAGTGGTGCTGCATGCCTATAGTTAAAAGTTTAAAGTGTGGGAGAGAGGAGCCTGGACAGATGGCTCAGTAGTTAGAAGAACTTGCTACTCTTCCAGAGGATCCAGGTTCAAATCCCCACATTGACATCCAGCAGCTCACATCCTGTAACTCTAGGTCTGGAGAAGCCAACAACCTCTCCTGGCTTCCATGGGCACCAACACACATGGGGCATACATGTACACATAATTAGCAATAACAAAATTAACATTTTTGTTTGTTTTTTGAGACAGGGTTTCTTTGTGTAGCCGTGGCTGTCCTGGAACTCACTCTGTAGACCAGGTTGGCCTCAAACTCACAGAGATCCACCTGCCTCTGCCTCCCGAGTGCTGGGATTAAAGGCATGTGCCACCACTGCCTGGCTAAAAAAATAAAATAAAATATTAAAAAAGGAAAAGGCAACAAAACAAAACAAAAAAATGAGGCTGGAGAGATGGCTCAGCAGTTAAGAGCACTGACTTTTCTTCTAAAGAACCTAAATCCAAATCCCAGCAACCACATGGCAATTCACAGATGTTTGCAATTGCCAGGCATGGTGGTGCACACCTTTAATCCTAGCACTTGGGAGGCAGAGGCAGGTGGATCACTGTGAGTTCGAGGCCAGCCTGGTCTACAAAGCGAGTCCAGGACAGCCAGAACTGTTACACGGAGAAGTCCTGTCTCAAAAAACCAAAAGAAAAAAGAAAAAAAAAAGAAAGAAAGAAAGAAAGAAAGAAGAAAAAAGAAAAGGGCTGTGAAAAGTGTTAGCTCAGTGGTAGAGCCCCTGCCTAGAATCCCCCAGTGAGGGGCTGGGGGCGTGGCTCAGTGGTAGAACCCCTGTCTAGAATCCCCCAGTGAGGGGCTGGGGGCGTGGTTCAGAGGTAGAGCCCCTGTCTAGAATCCCCCAGTGAGGGGCTGGGGGCGTGGCTCAGTGGTAGAACCCCTGCCTAGAATCCCCCAGTGAGGGGCTAGGGGTGTGGATCTGCTGTAGAACACTAGAGTACTTGTCTGGTTTGCCTGAGGAGGCTAAAGCCCAGTACCATAAAACAAGTACACAAAAAAAAGAGAGAGAGATTAATGATCCCACCATTTAAAAATGATATTATATTATAAAATAAAAAGGGAAAGTTTCCCTGCTAGTTAAACTGTTTGGCAGAATGCTTCCCTGCAGTTTCTAAGCTGTCCCTATGAAAGGACGATCATATTATATACAGCTGGATAATTGACCCGTCCAAGGCTTGGTATGGTGGGTTCTACTGAGGGAGCTATATGGATGTTCATCAAATCAATGAGGGTTGTTTTGTTGTTAACAGTTTTTCAATCAAGGAAAGGGAAGGCATCTCTTCAGGGGAGTATTTCAGAATGCCTGGAGTAGGGGTTGACATTGACTGAAAACTTAACATTGACTGTGAAAACGTCGTTTTGTATTGGTTGAGTGGAAAAGGAATCCAGAAAATTATGCTTAAGAAAATCTCCTAGCCGGGCGGTGGTGGCGAAAATCTCCTAGCCGGGCGGTGGTGGCGCACGCCTTTAATCCCAGCACTTGGGAGGCAGAGGCAGGTGGATCTTTGTGAGTTCGAGGCCAGCCTGGTCTACAAAGTGAGTCCAGGACAGCCAGGGCTGTTACACAGAGAAACCCTGTCTCGAAAAAACCAAAAAAAAAAAAAAAGAAAGAAAAGAAAATCTCCTAGGCAGCCGGGTGTGGTGGCCCATGCCTTTAATCCCAGCACTGATTGCTATGAGTCCCAGGCCAGCCTGGTCTACAGAGTGAGTTCCAGGACAGCCAGGGCTACACAGAGAGACCCTGTCTCAAAAAACAACAACAACAACAACAACAAAAAATCCTCCTAGGCTGAAGTGAATGACAGCTCCCCCATGGGTCTGGTGGGAATTTGGAACCAGGAACTGGGAGGTGGTGAAAGGTCATAGGTAGGTGAGCAGGAGGGAGGACAGGCCTGCAGACAGCAGGAAGTGCTAATGTGCCATAAGAAAGTAGGCAGGCTCAGAAGCTGGGCCAGGGTGGTGGGGAGAGGCAGCGGCAGCTGCAGATAAGCTTGGCTGGGGCATAACGCAGGCCAAAGCTGAGCTCTAGGCAGATGAAGGACTGCAGGAATGCTTGGCTCAGATCAGCCCCAGGTCTCAGAGTCATGGGGGCAAGTGGAGTGACACCTGCATCTCCTTGCTCGGGAGAACAGATATATCCGCTGGCCTCATCTGAATGTGTACCTGAACCCTTGAGAGTTGCCTCTAGCTCTTGGGCCCTAGGTATGGGGCAAGCCAGGTCCCCAGATAGAAGAGCCGAGCCTTTTTGTTTTAAAAAGGGACAGTGAGCCGGGCGGTGGTGGCGCACGCCTTTAATCCCAGCACTTGGGAGGCAGAGGCAGGCGGATCTTTGTGAGTTCGAGGCCAGCCTGGTCTACAAAGTGAGTCCAGGACAGCCAAGGATACACAGAGAAACCCTGTCTCGAAAAACCAAAAAAAAAAAAAAAAAAAGGGACAGTGGTGCCAGACCAAGAGGTGTAGGGTCGGCACTTGGTGTGTGGAGTTCCAGACTGCCTGCTGATTCCCAGGTCAGGATGTGCAGTAACTTGGGTTTTTAGTAAAAGGTGACATGGGCTAGAGGACCCTGAACGCAGTTTTTCTCCCTGTTGAATGACTCTCCCTCATTTACTCTATGATCCAGCCAGGATTTCCTGGGTTGTGTTGGAGTGAAGCCTCACTGGATACGTCTCCTTTGTTGTTGTTTGGGTTTTTTTTTCCCGTCTCTGACTCTTCAAAAATTTTTTTAGACTTATTTTTATCTTATGCGTACCTGTGTGTGTTTATTTGTATATGTGTCATGGCTGTGTGGGTGTCTTTTTTTTGTTTTGTTTTGTTTTTTTTGAGACAGGGTTTCTCTGTGTATCTCTGGCTGTCCTGGACTCGCTTTGTAGACCAGGCTGGCCTCGAACTCACAGAGATCCGCCTGCCTCTGCCTCCCGAGTGCTGGGATTAAAGGCGTGCGCCACCACGCCCGGCTGTGTGGGTGTCTTTGGAGGCCAGATGTCCTGAGGCTGAAGTTACAGGCTGTTGTGAGATGCTTGACACGCTGGTACGGAACTCGGGTCCTCTGAAAAGTCAGCAAGTGTTCTCAAGTGCTGAGCCGCCTCTCCAGCCACCTTCCCTTTTGGTTTTGAATTTGAATCCAGATATGTGGTACAAGCTACCCTTAAACTTCTTTAGAGCCCACGCTGGCTGTGAGCTCTTGCTCCTCCACCTTAACCTCCCAAACACTTGGATTTCAGGTGTGCACCACTGCTCCCCAATTCAGAACTCTTCCCAGTACAGTGACTGGAATGATCACATCCATTCAAGAGGCATTCAGGAAGTCCCTTGTGTATGACATGCCTCCTCGTGGCCTGTTGTCCTCGAGGACCATGTGCCCTGGCAGGGAAACCGGATGTAAACAAATACACAAACTAGCAACAAGATGGCTGGGATTAAGGGTGGTGTGCAAAGCGAAACGAGGTCTCGTGGGAAAGGGAGGGCCCAGTCTAATGGGTGGTGTGGAAAGATTTCACTGAGAAAATGGCCTTTGAGAGCAGGGGACTGAGTGAGTCAGTCTTGAAAGAAGCGTGGGGGGCAGGGAGAGGGAACAGTAAGATACAGGCACAGGACGAAAGCAGCTTGGCTGCTACAAGGCTCAGAGGGAAGCTTCATGGCTAGAGTGAGGTGGCAAGGACTCCTCCTAAGAAGTGAGGGATAAGCCAGGCGTGGCAGTGCACGCCTTGTGATCCCCACACTTGGGAGGTTGGAGGCAGGAGTATTAAGAATCTGGGCCAGAGCTGGGCAGTGGTGGCGCACGCCTTTAATCCCAGCACTTGGGAGGCAGAGGCAGGCGGATCTTTGCGAGTTCGAGGCCAGCCTGGTCTACAAAGCGAGTCCAGGACAGCCAGGGCTACACAGAGAAACCCTGTCTCGAAAAACCAAAAAAAAAAAAAAAAAAAAAAGAATCTGGGCCAGCCTTGGCTTTGTGAGACCCTGTCTCAAATAATAAAGTGGAGAGTAAATGAGAAAGGAGGACACTCATCATTGACCTCCATCCTGTCCCTACATGCATGGATATACATGTATATAGGCATGCACATATACACATGTACAAAAGTAAGTGAGAGGGGAGGCAGGCATAAAGGAGAGGGTTAAGACCAAGGGACTGAGTAGCCGGGCGTGGTGGCGCACGCCTTTAATCCCAGCACTCAGGAGGCAGAGGCAGGTGGATCTCTGTGAGTTCGAGGCCAGCCTGGTCTACAAAAGTGAGTCCAGGACAGTCAAGGATCCACAGAGAGACCCTGTCTTGAAAGACCAAAAGCCCAATAAGGTATTCTAAAGCCAGGTATGGTAGCACGTGCCTGTAATTCTAGTACTTAGGAGGCTGAGGTGGGAGGACTGGCCTGAGTTGGAGCCCATCTGAACTACAGTATGAGACCCTAACTCAAAAACAAAACAAAACACAATTGTTTTAGCCGGGAGTGTGGCCAGTTGGTAGGAGCGCTGGCTCCCTGTGTTGGCTGAGAGGAAGAGTGCCTTCAGATCCTGGAAGCAGAAGCCAAAGGAAGAGGAACCACAGGAAGTGGCCACACAGGTGGGAGGGGGGAGTCTGGAAGTTGATGGTGGTGGTGGGAGATGTGAATTGCGTGGGTCAAGAATGACTCCTGGGATTTTGGCTTCTGCACCTAGATGACTTCGTGAATTAGGAAAGAAACAAGTGTTTCATTGGACCTGTCCAGGGTCTTACTGTGTAGCCCTGGCTGACCTCTAACTCACTGAGACCCACAGAAATCCACCCTGACTCTGCCTCAAATGCTTGGGTTAAAGGCATGCACATCCACTCCTAGCCGGAAGTCTCTTAATTACCCGAGTGGAACCAGCACACAAGCAGGTGGATATCCCAGGCCCACTCTCAGCAGAACCTGGGTGGGCACTGGACCTCATCAGTGGTTAAGAGGATAGATTTGAAAGGCAGATGGGGCTCTTGCCGTTGACAGTTCATGATGGGGTAGGATGGGTAAGGTAGCTAGCGCTGTAAGTAATGTATTCATATTTCTTTTCTTTTTCCTTTTTTTTTTTTGGTTTTTCAAGACAGGGTTTCTCTGTGTAGCCCTGGCTGTCCTGGACTCACTTTGTAGACCAGTCTGACTCACAGAGATCCGCCTGCCTCTGCCTCCCGAGTGCTAGGATTAAAGATGTGTGCTACCATGCCTGGCGTGTTCAGATCTCTAAAGTGCTCTCTGAATAGTGACATCACTCAGGCCCCAGTGAAACCCAGGGAAGAATTACACAATCTATCCTCATTTCACAGATAAGCAAGCTGTGACCCAGAGGGAAGGATGACTCAGAAATAGTGACTCCAACGTCAGGCTACTTAACATACCTGTCTCCACAAATATTTATCATTTCTGTTATGGTGGAGGCATTTAAGATCTTTTGCGGGGGGGGCTGAGGTTCAGTTTTGGTGATAGAGCACTTGTCTGGCATGCTTGAGGTCATGTGTTCAATCCCCAGCACTGGCCAAAATTTTTATTATTGTTGCTGTTTTCAGACAGAGTCTCATGTGATCGATTCTAGGTTGGAAGTCTCTATGTAGCCCAAGATGACCTTGAGTCCCACATCTTCCTGCCTCCACCTTCGAAGTGCTGGGACTACAGGAGTACCCCACATACCACACCCCACTCTTTTAGCTGTTTGGAAATATGCAATTTGTCATTAATTACAGCTACTTCCCTGCTCTAACAGAACAACAAGAACTTTTCCTTCCTATCTAACCGAAACTGCGCACCCACTGGCAAAAGTTGCCCTGTTCCCCATCCCCTACGTGCCCTCGGTTAGAACTACGATAGCTGGTGTTCACTTGGTTCCCACAGCTCGCCTCTTCCTCCTCTCCAGTCTAGACTTAACTCAAGGGTGTGCCCGGAACTGGCAATTTGCCAGATTCAGGATAACCCATAAGCCAACACCCTCCAGTCATGTGATAGTGCTTTTGGGGGGCGGGGGGGAATGGGGGAGAAGACCTCCTATCCTGTGTACTGGAGTGAAGCATAGCACCTGGGCTGTCGCAGCTGGCCAGCTCTGGGGCCCTGGTCTCCTCCCATTCACTTGCGTAGCTTTCTACCCGACCTCCCACCCTCACCCCCCACGGGGCACTGAGGCCTGATGAGAAGGTGATCACTTACACCCACTCACCCGTGTAGCTCATTAGACCTGTATTTGTCCTTCTGTTCCCACCACTCTGTCTTCAGCAAAGCATAGTCTGTCCTGTAACCTGTTAGGCAGCATGTGTACTTGAGGCAAGAGTTGGTTTCTTCCCAGTCTGGGTGTTGTAATGGCCACCCATAATCCCGGCACTGAGGAGGCAGAGGCAGGAAGATTGTAAAAAGTTTGAGGACAGCCTGGGCTATATAGTATGTTCCAGGCCAGCCAGGGCTACAAAATAGACTGTGTCTCAAAAAAGAAAGAAAGAAAGAAAGAAAGAAAGAAAGAAAGAAAGAAAGAAAGAAAGAAAGAAAGAAAGAAAGAAAGCAGAAAAGAGCTGATCTCTTCCCTTCTCAGCTTCAGTGGGGGTATGCCAACCCTCCTAGCTGGTCAGAGACAAAGCAGTTGACTTAATGGTGTCCAGGGCCTTTTCCAGCCACTGTCACCTAACTCTAACCCCACCATTTGACACAGGAGTGAATAGCACACCCCCAAGTGGTTAAACAGAGCCATGTGGCCTCTGGACTGTGTACAGATGGGGCCTCCTACTGGCTAAGCCCAGTGCAGAGCCTGCTCTCCATACACTAGAATCTCTCCTTCAGCAAATAGTAGGAAGACCTTCCCATTAGCAGGTGCCTTTCTGGGTGAGGATAAAGTAGATAGTTTTGTGCATCCCTCTCAGCTGGAGAGACGGACGGGAAGCAGTTCCAGGGGGACAGAAAAGAATATGACCTAAGGAATGTATCAACAGGAAAAGGAAGGTACGGGGCTAGGTGACCACTCTGAGGAACAGCATCTGATGGAGAACTTGAACGAAGTGGAAGGGGTGGGTCTAGCAAGAATAGCAACAGCCTGGGTTGAGTGACAAGGGCTGGAGGTTCCTTTCTGGCTTGAATGACAAGGAGGAGCTGGTGTGATTGGACTAGGGTCAGAGGATAGGAAAGTCTTGAGAAGATAAATGGCCCTGGGTGAGCCAGGCTGCCACATAGTGCTTGGAATCTATCACACATGGGGATAAAAGACAGGGGAGGACAGATGGCTTGTGAAAATGTCCAGGCCTTCCTTTGGTGGCAGTTTCTGTGCTGCTGGCATCATTACAGCCTGCTCTCCAAGTTCACAGTAGAAGGGAACACCACATCCACAGTTAGAGGGTTGTAAACATCAACGCATTCCTCATCCAAGTCCATTGATCACTCTTGGGGTGAGCTGCAGATGCTTGTTCTCTACCTTTTTAATTACTTTTTTTTATTTTATGTATATGACAGTCTTGCCTTCATGCATGTCTGTACTGTATACCATGTGCGTGCCTGGTGCCCATGAAGGTGAGAACAGAGCATCAGATTCCCTGGGGCTGGAGTTACACAGATGGTTGTGAGTTGCCATGTGGGTGCTAGGAACCAAACTGGGGTCCTCTGCAAGAGCAGCCAGTGCCCTCAACCACTGAGCCATCTCTCATATATATATATATGAGCAATAATATATATATTAATATTGCTGAGAAGTGGAAACAGACACCTTTAATCTCCCTCCCACTTGGGAGGCAGAGGCAGTTAGAGGCCATCCTAGTCTACAGCGTGAGTTCCAGAATAGCCAGGGGCTACACAAAGAGAAACCTTGCCTCAAAACAAAAATATTTGACTCAGGGCCTTATAAGGCTCAACTATTAATGGACACTTAAGCTTCATAGCTTCTCAGCTGATCCACAGGTGGAGAGAGACGGCCATGGGACTTTTACCGGGTTTAGGGTGTCTGGGGGAGAGTAGAGTAGATCCCCTCCAGAAGGATACGGTACCCTTTGCCATAGGTTACCCACATAGAGCAAATGTAGAAAAGCAAACCTGCCACACGCATGCAGCTCAGGTCCCCAGTGACAAAGCACACTCAGATGCACTGGGAAGCCTCTGGGGTTTGTGACATGCAAATGGGATATGAGTAGGATTGTGTAGGATGCCATGACCATGTGTGGAAGTTTGCGCTGATGCTGACTCCACGGAATCCCGTTCTTTGACTGTTCCACAGTGCTTGCTCTGCGTGGAGAGCACAGCATGTGCGCACATTTCTGGAGGCATCTCTGGGAGTGGAATGGTGGGTTCATAAGTCAGGTGCGTGTTCAAACTGTATTAGTTTGCTACTGCTGCTGTGGCAAACAGCCACAATCTGGTGACTTAAACAGCAGACATGTATTCTCTCCCGTTCTGGAAGCCAGCAGTGTAACACGGACGGGTGGCAGGGGCTTGTACGTGGTCTCCATTTCTCTGCTCTATTTGTATCTGTATCAAAACTTACCCCCCTTTAAGACATGCATTTATTTTGAATGTGTGTGTGAGTGGGTGTGAATGTGTGTGGAGGTCAGAGGTGGGTTTGGGGGACCAAAATCACTCTGTCAGGATAGGCAGCAAGCACTTTTCCCCACTGAGCCATCGTGCTAGCACACCTTTTTTTTTTTTGTTCACAATGGTACTTGGCAGTTAAATCACTGGTTTCACATGTATTAGGCAAGTTCTCTACTATGCTGTGCCCTCAGCCCCTCACTGGGGGATTCTAGGCAGGGGCTCTACCACTGAGCCACGCCCCC
>CAJQZJ010026257.1:2310280-2351054 GCA_907164525.1 Lophiomys imhausi | reverse complement strand
GGGCTGGCATCTCAGTGGGACTAGCCTGGGCTGGCATCTCAGTGGGATGGTGCTTGCCTTTTGTATGCATGGCCCTTGGTGTGATAATTGTCACTTCCAAAAATAAATAAATAGATACGCAGACAGACAGACAGGCAGGCAGGCAGATAGAAATAAATGACTGGGGAGACTACTAGGTCAGGAAAATGCTCGCCGTGCAAGCGTGAAGACAGAGTTCAGTCCTCGGCACCCATGCAAAAGCCAGGTGTATGTTTTCAATTTGAGCACTGTGGGAAGGGAGAGAGACAGAACCCTACAACTAACTGGGCAGCTAGCCCAGCCTAATCCACAAGCCCCAGGTTCCAGTGAGAGACCCTGTCTCAAAGAATAAGCTGAAGGGGCTGGTGAGATGGCTCATGGGGCAAAAGTTCTTGCCTCTAAGTCTGAGGATTTAGGTTCAGCTCCCAGAACCCACATGGGGAAAGGAGAGAACTGACTCCCACAAGTTATCCTCTGACCTCCACATTCATGAATGGCTTATGTGCACCCACACACACATAAATCGTGTGAAAAATAAGGAGGGCTCAATCCCGAGGTGTGACACGGAAGTTTGACCTCTGACTTCCATACATATGGGCACATACGTGTATGTGCACTGTCATCGGTGTGCACACACACACACACACATACACACACACACAAATAGAAGCTTTTAAAAAGATACTACATGTTTTTATAGAAGCATAGGCTGGGGAGGGCATGGGAGGACTGGGGAGGACTGAGAAGGACAAGAGAGGGCTGGGGAGGGCTGGGGAGAACTGGGAACGGACATAGGTACTCAGTGAGAGATGCATAAAAAAGAAGCTGGAGCCAGGCAAGGACTAATGCTAGTCATAACTCACCCAGACCTCAGCCCTTTTCCAGGCAGCTTCTAACCTTCCCTGGGCCCGGAATCCCACCCTCTGTAGCATCCCTGAAACACAACACTTTCTCCATCACCTGTTCCTAACCCTGCCTGACTCAGCAGCTTTCCATCCAGCTTCTTCACGTCAAGAAAATATCCATGGGCTGGAGAGATGGCTCAGTGGTTAAGAGCACTGGCTGCTCTTCCAAAGGACCCGGGTTCAAATCCCAGCACCCACGTGGCAGTTCACAGCTGTCTGTAATTGCCATGTGTGGTGGCACATGCCTTTAATCCCAGCACTCGGGAGGCAGAGGCAGGTGGATCTCTGTGAGTTCACTGGTCTACAGAGTGAGTTTCAGAATAGCCAGGGCTACACAGAGAAACCCTGTCTCAGAAAAAAAAACAAAAAAACCCAACAACAAAAAAAAAAAGAAAGAAAATATCCAGGCCCCCTAGCCTGGCCTTCAGGGTATGGCCACCACCCTTGATACCAAGATTCCAATTCCTCACTGTTCTTCAACATA
Organism: Lophiomys imhausi; assembly: GCA_907164525.1. Lineage (NCBI taxonomy): Eukaryota > Metazoa > Chordata > Mammalia > Rodentia > Muridae > Lophiomys > Lophiomys imhausi. The sequence continues at coordinate 2,349,647 of CAJQZJ010026257.1, read as the reverse complement.
GTGAACATTCCTCTCTGCTTAGGGAATCCACCTGACGGTGGGGTCACAGCTGGCAGGCTCCATGACTCCCACCTGCCAAATCTATTGCCCACAGATGGGGCAGCCTCACCACCCCAGAAGTTCCACATACACCCCTGCCCTCTGCTGTGAGGTAAGTTTGTCCCCCCCAAAAGCCACACGTTCCAGTCTACTCTGAATGCAACTGTATTTGGAAACAGAATTGTCCTTAAAACAATTTTTCATTTCAAAGTATTTAATTATTCACTTGTACATGTTATATATATATGTGTGTGTGTGTGTGTGTGTGTGTGTGTGTGTGTGTGTGTGTGTGCTGTGGCAGGTGAGTGGAGGTCAGAGGACAACTTGTAGGAATTGGCTCTCTCCTTGCACCAGGTGAGTTCCAGGGATTGATCTCAGACCATCAGGCTTGGTGGCAAGTGCCTTTACTCTTGCTGGCCCTAATTTTTTTGTTGTTGTTTTTGGTTTTTTGTTGTTTTTTGAGACAGGGTTTCTCTGTGTAGCCCCGGCTGTCATGGACTCACTTTGTAGACCAGGCTGGCCTTGAACTCACAGAGATATGTCTGCCTCTGCCTCCCGAGTGCTGGGATTAAAGGCGTGCGCCACCACACCCGGCTAGCCGAGGCTGACTTTGAACTCAATATGTAATCAAGGATAATTAGCCACTTCAGTTTCCTCCTGCTTCCACCATCTCCTGGGTGCTGGGATTACCTGCACCAACACAGTTTATGAGGAGCTGAAGATGGAACCCAGGGCTTCCTGACTGCTAGGCAAGCACTCAATATTTTTTGTTTTTTTTTTAAGGATAGGGGCTCACTGTGTAGCCCCAGCTAGCCTCAAACTCATAATCGATCTTCCCCCGTTCTGGGATTACAGGTACGCACCACACTTAATTTGAAAAGTGTGGTCATTAATGAAATATATGAGGTAAAATGAAGCAGTTATCTAACCCGACTACTGCCATTTATTATAAGAGGAGAGATTTGGTCTGCAATCCCAGTGCCAAGAGAGCTAAGGCAGGAGGATTGCTGAGAGTTCACAAGGAAGGAGAGGGGATGACAGAAAAGGAGAGAGATTGCACAGAGACACACACAGAGGGAGGACCATGTGGAGTCATTCGGAAAACACAGTCACTGAAAGTCACAAACACAAACCTTGGATAGATCCGGCTCTGCTAAAACCCTGTCTCAGATCTCTACCCTCCAGAATTACACAGCAGGACACATCAGTGTTGATTCGGCCACCTTCTCGGTGACACTTTCTTATAGCGGCCCAAGCCTCCCATCATTCCTGCCCTCAGGCTGCACCTCCCTGAGTCCCAGGACTGTGGACCCCCACAGACTCCCTGTTTCTTCTTCCTGGTCCCTGTCCCATCCTGCTGTCTCCCCACAATCCTGCCCTGAAGCCTTGTTGCACACCGGCCCCTCTGCCTAGAAACATGGCCCCCACTCTGCCCACCTGCCCTACTCATCCCTGTTTCAGGAGCCAGCACAGGGGTTCCTCTGTAAAGCCCCCACCCTGTGGCCCTGGCTAGAGCCAGAAGTCTCTTCCTATTGTCTGTACCCCAGTTTCTTCTCTCTTGTCATCTCTTATCACCATCCAGGGGTTGTGCCCTTCTGGGCCCCATGGGTCTCTCTTCTCATTTTGGGAACTCCTCCAGAGCAGGTCTGGCTTGATCTTGGGGTTGTTCCCTCCTCTACCAGAGATTCTGGCTTCTCTTGGAGGCTATGCTTGGTGTCCCCTCTTCTGCACAGCCCTCCCTGGCCTTCCAGGTGGGCAGTGTCTCTCTTCTATTGGCTTACCCACTGTGGTCCCCATCATATCCCATCCACCTAGGGAAGAGACCCTGCCCCTTCCCTGAGGGGATGGTAGCTAGGGAAAGAAAGTAGTCTGAAGGAAAATGACACCATTCTGTTTACCTTATTCTTTCTAAAATGTCACACCATGACCCAGCACTCCTCACCTGAGCTATAGTCAGAGCTCCTCCCAAAGGCTGGCCTCAAAACTCACTATGTTCAAGGAGTGACCTTGGACTCTGGGTCCCCCTGCCTCCATTTTGAATGCTGGGGTTACCTGCATGTACCAATGGCCAGTTTATGTGGCGTGGGGGTTCAAACTCCGTGCTAGGCAAGAACTCTGACAGCCAAGCTACATTCCCAGCCCTGATTTTCACTTTTTATTCCCAGACAGGGTCTCAATAATTTGTCCAGACTGGCCTTGAACTTGCAATCCTCTTGCCTCAGCCTCCCGAGGAGCTGGGATTATAGCTTGTGCCACCTGTCGTGGCCTGTTTTTGTGCTGTGTGTTGTTGTAGGTTTTCTTGTTTTGTGGGGTTTTTGGGTTTTTGTTTTTGTTTTTTGGTGTTGGGGGGTGGGGGGCAGCATTGAGACAGAGTCTCTCTATGTAGTCCTTGTTGTCCTGGAACTCGCTATGTAGACCAGACCTCAAATTCGACATTCCTCTTGTATCAGCCTGCTGAGCGCTAGGAAACGAGCATGAACTATCATATCACATGGTTAGAGCTCCATTTTCACCGTCAGCCAAATGATGCCCATGTCAGGGGTCAGGGGCACATAGGGTGGCCTGGGGCACATAGGGTGGCCTGGGGCACATAGGGTGGCCTGGGGCACATAGGGTGGCCTGGGCTGCCAGATTAAAAAAAAACAACAAAAGTGTGTGTCCATTGCAGGTGTGTGCATGCACATGTGTGTCTTTTTACGGCCAGAACTCGGGCCTCTGTGCATGCTCAGCAAGTGTTCTACCACTGAGCCATACCCTCTTCCCTGGGGCAATCAGGTTTTTTAAAGTCCCTCCAGGTGATGTTAAGTTGCTCCAGAACCCTGACAGCTCCTGAAGCCTCTAGGAGAAGTTGCATGGCTATTTATGATTGTCCCTTTCCTGTCATCCCAGGTTATTGTGGCTTTTTGCAGGAACTAGCAAGAAAAAGCATCAGGCTCTCTCAGAGCTGCCTTGTCCCTTAAATTCTACCACTCTCAGGCCAGACCCACCCCAGGCTGCCCAAGCTCTGAGTCCACCCTCGCTTGCCCCAAATGGCTCAGGCCTGGGACCCTAGGTCCCTTCTACCCTCACTGGCCCTCCCTCCCTGACTTTCACTTCTCCTCTGCATTTCCCCCAGCCAGTTTTTAGCAGGCTTAGTCTAGCTTCTCGTTAGTACTTACCGAAAACGGGGCTAAATATAGAGAGCCCGAGGACTGCCCCTCACCCTCCTGGCCCCACTTGGCCTGTCCCCTGGGTCCCCTGCCTCCACAACCTTCATCAAGTCTACGGCCTTGGAGCCCCCATGGGCAGAGTTCGGCACTACCGGGAACCTCTGTGGGCCCAGCTGGCCCAGCCCCCTGCCTCCCCTGGACTGCCACCTCACACCTCCCAACCCTACAGCTGTCCCAGGTAACCTCAAGGGACCGACCACTTCTGTGCTGTCAGGAGGGAGAGATGGAGATTCCGGCAGCAGACACAACAAGAGGGGTGGCACACACCACAGCTGCAGCCAGCAATGGCAAACTCCCCACCCCAACATAGGTGGCTATAGATCGCAGAGAGGAGTCCATGTCAAGGGGTACTACCCTTCACAGTCTCCGTTTGGAATGAATGTCTGTTTGGAATGGATGAATGCATGAAAGGTAGACTAGGGTCAGTACCATAGAAAGCAAGCCTCCATCTGCCACTGCCCCGAAGCCTTACAAATGGCACAGGATCCCTGCCGGGAGTGGTGGCGCACGCCTTTAATCCCAGCACTCGGGAGGCAGAGGCAGGCGGTTCTCTGTGAGTTCGAGGCCAGCCTGGTCTACAAAGTGAGTTCCCGACAGCCAGGGTTACACAGAGAAACCCTGTCCCGAAAAACCAAATAAATAAATAAAGAGAAACCCTATCTTCAAAAAAAAAAAGCAAATGGCACAGGATGCAGGGCTTGGTCCTGTCTACAGCATCCTCAGTTTTTGCCACCTGACAATTCAAGCCTCTACTCTATTCCCAAAGCAGCACTTCCGTAAGCTCATAGATAGAGGGACCTGGAGAAATGGCTCAGTGGGCAAAACACTGGTCATGCAAACATGAGGGGCTGAGTTCAAGTCCCTAGAACTCCATTTTCAAAAACACGAGAACGAACAAAACAAATGAGTGCAGCGATGTGTGTCTGCAATTCCAGAGCAGTGGAGAATTCTTAGGAGCTGGCCAGCCAGCTAGCCTGAGTCACACAAGGTAGAAGCCAAGGATTGAGAGACATCCTGAGGTTGACCTCTGACCTCCACACAGACCTGCCCACACTCACATTTGCATGTGCGTGAGTGCACACACACACACACACACACACACACACACACACACACACAGGACCTACAGGGACATACACACTCAGACATGACGTCCAGGCTGGTATACATCCAGATACAAGCATACACACATGCATTTGCTCATACCCAGAGAGGCACACAGGCACACGCACACTCACATATTCAGGGGCACAGATACATGTGATATGCATACACTCATGTCTAGAGTCAGATCGTTCTGCAAGATAACCACGCAGACCCCTGAGACGCTTCACAGATGGAGAGCCAGAGACCAGCCGATGAGTGATCTGCCCAAGGCCACACGACGTATTAATCACATTCTCGGCAATGTATTGATTCTTGTCAGTGCTACATGGTGAAAACCTTTAACAGTTCTCCTGGGTAGGACTTTTTTTTTTTTTTACCCTTGAGAAATCCCCAGTAAAGGGTCTAATGTTTTGTCCAGTACCTGCAAGTTCTCACTTGACCTCGAACAAGGACCAGCCAATAGTGAGGCTGCTATATATGTGCAGATACCATAGGCCTCGTATCTACACTGAACAGGTATACATATGTCCACCCACACGGTTACCTCAATGAATGAATACGAGTCAATCTGTGGTCTTCCTACCTTCCACTTCCATCATTCATTTATATCCTAGCTCAGACAACTCCTCCAGGAAGCCCTCCCTGCCACCATGACAGCTGAACTGGGTAACTTTTGAACTCTACCATTCCTGCTCCCCACCCACACCCCGGCCCAAGCCACGGGGTCCTTTCCACTGAGCTCCAGAAAAGTAGATCTGAAGGTGCCTAGCCCTGATATATTTCCAACACCAGCATCCAACATAGAACTGCCCGGTAAAGCGAGGTTGCTGAAGGGGCTCAGCGATGCCCCCCACATACTGATGCATGTCAGAGGGTTACATGCCAAGCCAAGACTCACACCTACTGTCACCAAGGAGCCTGACACACTCAGCCATGGGTGTAGAGTCATGAGAAAAGCAACCGTGAAGTAGTGAGTCCTTGCCATATCCCAGCATTGTGCTGAGCGTTGCTCAATCTCAATTAGAGTTCCCAGCACACTGCTGAGATGTGCTAAGTCTGGGCAGAGATGCACACCTACGGAATGAGTCACCAAAGTGCAAATCACCTGATGGGATGTCTCTGCACAGGGCTCACCCAGGCAAGCATGTAAGTAACTCACAGACATATAATGCATGTGCCACGAAGAAAGTCAGGGCAGTATGAGGAGCCAAGGAATATGAGTAGTGCCATTCTGCATCGGGGAGCTCAGGGGAGACTTTCTTGGGGAGATGACCACTGAGATGAATGAAGTGAGCCAAGAAGCCATTGCGAAGGACGAGCAAGGAATGGCACAAACGGCATCCCCCAGCACACCCGAGAGTGACAATCCCAGGATGCAGAATACTACACTAGTATGCACACTTGCACACACCAGCTCAGAGGAGAATGGCACCACCCAAATGCAACATCTTGGCCTTCCAACCCTGCTGCAGCCCGGTTCAAAGGATCACCCAAGTCGCCCAGCCCACCCATATTAAGCCCTACCGCCAACACCTGATTCCCTCCCTTCTCCCGTCCCCTCAATGGGGAGGCAGAATGGAAGCTCCCAGTGCCTCCTGCAAAACAGCAGTCAAGAGGAGCTGAGGAAGGGGGACCAGGTGAGGGAAGAAAGGGGTGTTCCTTAGTCACAGGGCCCCAAAACAAGGAGGACAGCTGAGGAGGAGGTGCAGGGAGGGTCTGCAGGGGTGGCCAGAAGAATGTCCCCAAATGCGCTGTCTGTTCTCCCCACCATGAGAAGGCACCAGCCTCTTACCTGGAGCCCCCATGCTGGAGTGAACCATGCTGCCCGCCAGCCAGGGCTGGGGAACAACTGTGTTATCTCCCCGCCCTCTCTGGGGGCCAGCCCTCCGGGGCCGGAAGTCACCCCGGGAGGAAACCACAGGGCCGGTCCGCCCCCTTCGGAAGGGAAAATACCCTGGCCCACAGACCTACCCCTGCGGCCCAGTGGACCCCGAATCATGAGTGTATTTGAGGGTAGGGGGTTAGTAGGGTGGAAAGCGAGCAGGCTGGAAGAACTGACTCTTGCAAGGGCCGTGGCAGGAGGTGTCTATACCAGTCCTCCGGCCCCCGCAGCGTGGGGGCCGACACAGCTTGAAGAGAGCGTGTGGGACTGAGAGAGAGGGTGGGGCAAACAATAACAAGGGCAAAGCACAATTTGGGGGTTTGTTCGGTGAGGGCTCTCTTAGTGCCTGGCCCTGTACCTCACACGCAACAGGTGTCAAGTTATATAGGACAGTATTTTGTGCTCCGTTTCACAAATTAAAAGACGGAAGATCCGAGAGACGAGCAGCGGCTTTCTCAAGGACCCAGGGCCAAGAAAGCATCAAAGTCAAAAAGCCAGGATGCTGGCTGTGGGCCGAGCAACGCCTGTGTGTGACGTGGGTCACAGGTAAGGGCATCCTCCCGGGCCACCACGAGCAAGAAATAGTGGCCACGGGCAATGGCAGTGAGGGCAGAAGGGCCGAAGCCATAACCAGAGAGAGAGCTAGAAGTCTGTCAGGAGGGCAAATGCGTGCTCCCGGGGCCGTGGAGCTGAGCCTGAGTCCGGCGGTTTCCTGCGGGGGGGCCCTTCCCGCCGCTCCGCTCTCAACCCTGCGCTTTTCACAAAGCCCGCCAGAGGGCGGCAGCGTCCAGCCAATGGGCCGGAGGGCGGGGCCGGCTGCGGAGGAGGGAGCCCCGGCCCGCCCCTCCTCCCGGCCCGCCCCTCCTCCCGGCCCGCCCCTCCTCCCCCGCCCCGCCCCGCCCCGCGCGCACACCTTGCGAGGGTCACACAAAGGCGCGGGACTCCCGGCGCACGGGCGGCGGCGCAGACAAAGGCGGGCCCGAGCTAACTGCCCTCCTCTTCCTCGCAGCTCCAGGGGTCCGAGGTGTTGGGCTGCCACCACGCAGGACACCCTACACCCCAAGTGGAGAGTCCCCCCCAAAACCACACGCGTGCACCCACAGAGGGGTGGATTCATCCGTCTACACGCATACACACACTGAAGTATTTCTTTCTCCTCAGACCCCCCAGCGTTTCACGCGAATGCACAGACCCACTAGAACCCATCTCTGCAGACGGGGGGGGGGGGGGGGGAGGAGGGAGGGTAGCACCAACCCTCCCTCCAGACCAAGGTCCCTCCACTACACACGCTCCTTCTACCACTTCACACTGACCCACTGGCACAGGGCACATCTACACACACTGGCCAGCCCAGGTCCGGCCACATGTACCCACGATCTCATGTGCACAGCCATGAAGGACACAAAGAGCTACATGGGTGCCCTCTGCCCCATCCCGGTGCAGGTGGACACCCCCAAGACCAGGCAGCTGGGCCTGACAGGAAAGGACTCGGCTCTTGGCCAACACTATACACAGAGGGGACAATTCCCAGCCACCTACACTCTACAGCATCCCATTATCGGAAAGGCCATGTCACGGGACAACAGCAGACCACACAGCAGCTGGCTGCAGAATTTCTATGAGGGAGAGTCTTCCCCACACAAGTCAGGAGGCAGTAGGGCAGTGGATTCTTGTCTTGAAGCCTGGTTTGCCCAGTAAGCTCCGTTTTCATTTAGGATTTATCTTTTGAGGGGTTGGCATTCAGAGTGGTTGGTGGGACTTAGGACTTTATGGAGGGGTAAAACCCAACCTGTGCCCCTCCCACCCCTTATCAATTCAACATATACGAAGGCTGGGCCCCAGATGGTAAGCTAGGAAAAAGAAAGGACACCCATTTCCAGGGAGGCCCTCCTGGGTCTGTCGTTGAGGGCAGGGTGGGAAGGCCTCCCGATGGTCTCCTAAGGATGAATTTCTATCGCCTTCCATGCTGAACCCTGAGTCTGAGTTCTCTGGGCCTATGGAGGGGATCCTGAAGGAGGGTTGAAGGACAAAGGGGCAGAATTTGGGGCATATGACACGGGGCGCGGGGGGCTGGCAGATAGGTAGGGTACCTCCTTGCCACGGAAGAGGCCTGGAGCCTCAATGACTAAGGCAGGTAGGGAACTGGGGGCCACTCGAGGTGCAGGGGGCCTTCAGGGAGGTGGCACCGGGGAGGCCAGGCTGAGCTCAAGGCTGAGCGGTAATTAAAGGAGACGTAGGGGGCTCCCCAGGGCCAGCGGGGCCGGTAACTGACACGCGGGCCCCATTGCTCCGCTCATATTTCTCGCCGGATCGATACGTTTGACTCCCGACAAGACAATAATCGCTTGTACGCGGCCGGTGAGTCGATCAAATACATTATTAGAGCGAGGTCCCCCGGGGGCCCGCCAGGGAGCCGTAGGGGGGGGGAGCAGCCAGCCCATCGGGGACAGTAGAGTGAGATTCTTCACCCTCAGGGCCCCCTGCCATGGCCTCTTCCTCCTGGCCACCCCGGGGATCCTCTCCATGGCTCAATTCCCTGGTCTTTCTGGACTCCTGCTATCATTAGCAATCTTATCGCCTAGCCTCAGCCTAATCCTTGGACTGCACAGGGACCCAAAAGGTCTGTCCTCTCATCTGTAGGGCTGAGGCATGCAGGTGCTCAGAGAGACCCCTTGGACCCCTAGCCTGATGGGAGATACAGAGATGGAGTCGCAGGCCAAGGAATTGGTAGTTGAGATAGAATATGAATTTGGGCCTAAGAGTAGCAATCCTTCAGTCCAGCCTCCATTCTGGGTGTAAACAGGATGGTGGTCTTCAGGAGAGCCCAGGTCAAAGGGCAACCTCCAGGCCATTAGGGACATATGGCGTAGGAGTCTAAACAAACAGAAAAACCGGAATGCTGGGTGCAGGTGGTCTCACTCACTACCCAGGTATTTTCCAGCCACACTCAACCTCAGCTCTGGGCTGTCCAGAAGCACCATATGCTCATCTCTTGCCCACCCCCTTAGCTTCTGGGTTCAAACCTAGCTCTTTTAATCTTAAAAAGATTTCCTTTACCTTCTGTGTATGAGTGCTTTGTCTACATATATGTCCGTGCACCGTGTGCATGCCTGGAGCCCACGGACATCAGAAGAGGGCATTGGATTCTGCTGTAGGGGTGCTGGGAATCGAACCCGAGTCCTCTGTGAGAGCAACAAGTGCCCTTAACCATTGAGCCACCTTCCAGCCCCTACACACATTTCTTGTTTTTACACATGTCTTCATCACAGGTTCCCTCAGCACTGCTTCCCCAATGGCCCCCCAAGTCAATCAAGTCCCGCCACTGGGCGTGCCATTCAGATAGAGTGCTTGCTTAACCCAGACGATCCCCAGCATCTCACAAAACTAGGCATGGTGGTACATACTATTGGGAGGTGAAGACAGACAGATCAGAAGTTCAAAGTCTGCACAGTAAGTTCAAGGTTTTCCTGGGCTACATGAGACCCTGTCTCAAAAACAAGCAAACAAACCAAAAGATCAGACAAAATTTTAAGGACTATCTATTGACTTAGGATTTTGTGGCCGAGGCAGCCGCAGTCCTGCCTGTTTTGTGTGCTATTTGAGCCAACGTGTTATTCCTAAATCTTTACAGCCATCTGAGGATATGAGCTTGTTATCTCATTTAACTGAGGAATTAGGGCTCAGAGACACAACAGCCTGTGGCTAATGGAGCAGGGATTCAAACCCAAGTCTCTCTACTCCCTGGCTTGCTCTCTCTTCTGTGGGCTTCCTAGAGCCCTGGGTTTGAGGGATTAGGATTCAGCATTTTCTCTACTGTAAGTCTCTTTGTTAGACTCTGAAATCCTTCCTGTCATTAGACAGCCAACAGGAGGAGATGTCCTTGTCCTCTTCACAACGCTGGGATCCCTTCCCTACAACCCACAGCCCTGAGAGTCAGTCTCTCTCTCTCTCTCTCTCTCTCTCTCTCTCTCTCTGTTTCCTTCTATCTATCTATCTTTTCTTTTTTCTGGCTGGGGAAGCAGGTTTTCACCATGTATCCCTGGCTGGCCTTGAACTCATGGAGATTCACCTGCCTCTGCCTCCTGAGTGCTGAGACCAAAGGCGTGCGCCACCACGCCCAGCCTATCCTCTGTCTCTTGATATCTGGGAAAGCGCCAGGTTCCGTTTGGCCTCATCAGCTTCCATGTGAGGGAGAGCCAATCCTCTGCCAAGTATTTCCTCCCAGACACGGTGATGCATACCTAGAGTTCCAGCACTTTTAGAGGCTGAGGCAGGAGAAACTCAAATTCCAAGCCAGCCTGGGCTACAGAGTGAGACCTTGACTCAAACAATTTTTAAAGGAGGCTGGAGAGATGGCTCAGAGGTTAAAAGCATCCACTGCTCTTCAGAGGACCCAGGTTCAAATCCCAGCACCCACAACAGGTGGCTCACAACTGCCTGGAACAACAACTCCAAGGGATCCAACTCCTCTGACTTCCATGGGCATCAGCACACACTCACGCAACAGACGTAGATACACATAAAAATAATAAAATTTTAAAAAATTAAGGCTGGCATGTGCCTGTATTTTTTATTTATTTTTTGGTTTTTTGAGACAGGGTTTCTCTGTATAACAGCTCTGCCTGTCCTAGACTCACTTTGTAGACCAGGCTGGCCTCGAACTCACAGAGATCCGCTTGCCTCTGCCTCCCGAGTGCTGGGATTAAAGGTGTGCACCACCACCGCCCAGCCCGGCATGTGCCTTTAATCCCAACACTCAAGAGTCAGAGACAGGCAGAACTCTGTGAGTTTAAGGCCATCTTGGTCTACAGAGTGAGTACCAGGACAGCTGGAACTAAATAATGGAAAGAACTTGTCTAAAAAAGCAAACAAACAGAACCAGGCATGGTGGCACACATCTTTAATCCCAGCACTTGGGAGTCAGAGGCAAGCGGATCTCTGTGAGTTCAAGGCCAGCGTGGTCTACAGAGTGGATCAAGGATAGCCTGGGTTGTTACACAGAGAAACCCTGTCTCTAAAAACCAATCAAGCAGCAAGCAACAAACAAACAACAGCAGATTAGAAAACCAAAACACAAAAAAGATACAACACCTGGAATAGAAACCTGCCAGACTTCAGAAGACAAAACATGGGTGGAAGAACATCATTCCAGGCAGTGGGAACAGAGGCCAGTATAGCTGAGTACTGGGAGCAGGAAAGAGCTGTGCAGTAGAGAGGCAGCCTGGCTGGACCACTCAGACCTTGGGGGCCATATTGGCTTTAGAGGCAGGAAGTGTTGCTCAATGGTAGAGCCCAGTGAGAAGCTGGGAACATGGCTCAGAGGCGTTTGCTCAACACACACACAAGGATCTGGGCTCCATTCCCATTGGTGTAAAAGGAAGAAAGGGGGGGGGAGCTTACATTTTAATCCAGGTACAGTAGGAAGGGTTTTAAGTGGGAAGTGGCATGGTTCTGAGAATAGTATGTGTCATGTGTATGAGTGGGTGTGCTCAAGTTCGTATGTATTCCTGCATGTACAGGGACACATATTCCTCAGGGGCCATACACCCTGCTTTTTTTTTTTTTTTTTTTTTTTGAACAGGGTTTTTTTTTTTTGCCCCTGGCTATCTGGAACTCACTTTGTAGGCCAGGATGGCCTTGAATTCACAGAGATCCACCTTCCTCTGCCTCCCAAGTGCTGGGATTAAAGACCTGCACCACCACATCCAATAATTACAAACAGCTGTGAGCTGCCATGTGGGTGCTGGGATTTGAACCCGGGTCCTTTGGAAGAGCAGCCAGTGCTCTTAACCGCTGAGCCATCTCTCCAGCCCCCTACACCCTGCTTTTTTTTTTTTGGTTTTTCGAGACAGGGTTTCTCTGTGTAGCCCTGGCTGTCCTGGACTCACTTTGTAGACCAGGCTGGCCTCGAACTCACAAAGATCCGCCTGCCTCTGCCTCCCAAGTGCTGGGATTAAAGGCGTGCACCACCACCGCCCGGCTTTACACCCTGCTTTTTAAGACAAGTTTCACACTAGTACCCGGATGCCAATTTGGCTAGACTGACTGGCCAGCAAGCCTCAGGCATGTCCTGTATCCACCTCCCAACACTGAAGCGTTTGACGTCTGTTCTGGGAGTTGGATTCAGGCCCTTAAGCTTGTCCTGCCAACACTATATCAATGACTTATCTCCCAGCCCCTCTGTAAGCATTTTTCAGACTTTTAAAAAAATTATTTTATGTGTATGAGTATTTGACTTCATGTATGTATGTATGTGTACCATGTACATGCCTGGGGCCCACAGAGGCCAAGAGAGGCCATTGGGTCCCCGGAAACTGGAGTTGCAGACGGTTGTGAGCTGCTATGTGGGTGCTGGGAATTGAACCCAGGTCCTTTGGAAGAGCAGCCAATGCTCTTAACCTCTGAGCCATCTCTCTAGCCCCTCTGAGGGCACGTTAATGAGCTCTTACGGTTGCTGTGGAGGGCTACACTAAAAAGATATTGTGAGTGGCAACTGGTATGACTAGACAGGACCAAGTCATAGCAGTAGGGGAGGAAGGAGGCAGGTATCCCTGTAGACAGTTTTGCCAGTAGGCAAAGCAAGATTTGGGAACTGGCTGATGATGTGAGTTGAGGCAGTGGAGCCAAGAATGAACCCCACGTGCTGTGCTTGGAAGTATCTTTTCACCATCGGAACTAATGAAGGAGTGACCTAAGCTCAAGAAAATTAGAGCCAGAAGAGATCTCAACCCTGTAGAAGATGGAAGGTGGTGACAACAGGTGGCAGCTCCTGCATCTCCCCCTCCTCCTCCCCTTCCTCCTCTTTCTCCCCTCCTCCTCCTCTACTTTTTTTGTTTGTTTGTTTATTTGCTTTCAAGACAAGATTTTTCTGTGTGTCCCTGACTGTCCTGGACTCACTCTGTAGACCAGGCTGGCCTTGAACTCACAGAGATCCGCCTACCTCTGCCTCCTGAGTGTTGGGATCAAAGGCCTGTGCCACCACGCCCGGCTCCTCCTCTGCTTTTGAGACAGGATTTCACCATGTAGCCCAGGCTGGCCTTTATCTGTTGATTCTCCTGCTTCCGCTCCTGAGTGCTAAGATGACAGACACGCACCCTCATACTTAAATTGATGGAAGTCTTCTGATGGATATTCTGAATCAAGAGAACCTTCAGGAGCCAGGCGTGGTGGCTCACACCTGTGGTTCCAGCACTTGGGAGGCAGAGGCAGCCAGTGGTACAGGCTTCGAGAGCCCTCATCAAAAAGGAAGGTATTCCTCCTCATACCCAGATGCCGCCACCATTTCCAAAGCTGCCAGAGTTCCCAGGTCACTCCAAGGGAGAAGTGAAACTCTATAATAATATGGCTTAAAGAAACATAAAAGGTCATCAGGCTCAAAAAGATGGCTCAGGGGTTAAGAGCACTGGCTGCTCTTCCAGGGGACCTGGGTTCAAATCCCAGAAACTCACATGGCAGCCCACAGCCACCTGTAACTCTACTTCCAGGGGATCTGACACCTTCTTCTGGCCTCCATGGGCACCAGACATACATGTGGTACATAGACATACACCTATATATACACAATATAATAATAATAATAATAATAATAATAATAATAATAATAATAATAAAAGCCCAGGGAGGTGCCTTCTCTGGAATTGACCACCTCGTGATTGAGGGCAAGTTCCCCTGTGCTCAGTTTCCCCATCTCTGAATAGGAGACAAGAAAATTCTAAGCTGGTTCTGGATTCCCGTGTAACCTTGAACTTGTGGCAATCCTCCTGCCTCAGACTCCTAAGTGCAAGGATAACAGGTGAGGAGCCACAGGTGGCTCATTTGTGCATATGTGGGGATGTGTGCATGGATGCATGTGATAGGGCGTGTGTGTGGAGGCCAAGGCCAACATTAGATGTCATCCTGAATTGCTCTACACCTTTTTTTCTTTTTTTTTTTTTAAGATAGGATCTCTCACTGGATGTGGAACTCACTGATTTGCCTTGACTGGCTGGCTAGTGAGCCCCAGGGGAACCTCCTGCTTCTGCCTCCCCAGCTGACATAGTACACACGCACTATGTGTGTCCAGCTTCCCCTCCCCCCTTTTTGGTTGTCAAGACAGGGTTTCTCTGTGTAGCCCTGGCTGCCCTGTAGGCCAGACTGGCCTCGAACTCAGAGATCGGCCTGCCTCTGCCTCCTGAGTGCTGGGATTAAAGGCCACCACCACCCGGCTTCAGGGCCCTTCTTATTAATTTTTCAAGTCAGCGCACAAAATGATGGGCTTTGTTTTGTATTATTCCCATTTTAATCACAAGGAAGCTAAGAGCAGTCACAGAGCAAAGTCCAGAGTGTCACTGACCCCAAAGACTGTGTCTCTTCTTGGTCTGCATGTCTCAGACTGTATGTCTCCCTGGGAGAGTCCTTGGCACCCAGACCCACCAGTCGCCCAGAGACCTAGCCCTGGGCCTTTCCTGAGAAAGCCCTCACTCTCATCCTAGGAACCTTAGCACCTCCTACTGCACCAGACTCCTAATAGCACACAGGCGCCCCCTGCTCTGCTACAACACCACCAAACACCAACTTGGTGGACTCCGGCAGGGCGGCAGGGAGGAAGGGGCTACTCTGTGCAGGGAGCTGTCCAAAGTCTGAAATGTATTTCCCTGGACCAGGATGCTCATCTGCATCCTTCCCTCCAGAATTCTCTAGGGAGGGACTCCCCAGCGTGCCCACAGACAAGCCCAGCCACCTTGCCAGGGGCTCTAGGGCCTTGTGGGACATGCCTTCTTTCCCCACATTGGCATCATACGCCAGTCAGACTGGAAAAAGCCAAGACCAACCCCACAGGAGGGTCTTTTTGACCTGGAACACTGCCCACTGCCTACCTCTTTCCAGGATCCGCATCCCCAGGACTCACTCCAAGGCCATCTCCTCCTGTTGCCACACATTCTGTGGCTTGTTTTTGTGTTTTCTTCACAGCATCTTGGAATGAATTCACTGTCTAGTCATTTACTGCCCCATTCTCTATCTGAAACACAAGCTCTCTGAAAGTAGGCTTCAACATTTGTGTTGCTCACCATGGGATTCCTGGAAAATTAACAATGCTAGGCACATAGCGGGTGCCTGAGTCCCAAGGTTAAATGAATAAATTCCCCCCATGTTCCCACATCCTACAGAGTGGCTCCAAGTCCAAGGCTGGCTCTCCAAAGAGGTGTTTATGGCACCGGCCAACCTCACCAGTCACTTGCCCTCAGAGTTCCCTTTCACCCTCTGTTCCAAGAAGCAGGTTAGGGTGGGGCCGGAGAGATGGCTCAGCAGTTAAGAGCACTTGTTGCTCTTGCAGAGGACCCAGGATCGATTCCCAGCACCCACATGGTGGCTGACAACCATCTGGCTATAACTCCAGTTCCAGGGAATCCGATGTCTTCTTCTGGCCTCCTCAGGCACCAGGAACACATGAGGTGTACATACATACACGCAGAATACATAAAATTTTAAATTGTTAGATAATTTTTAAAAGATTGTAGGGGCAGTGGTGGTGGCTCACGCCTTTAAACCCTGCAGTCAGGAGGTAGAGGCAGGTGGATTGCTGAGTTTGAGGCCAGCCTGGTCTACAGAGTGAGTTCCAGGACAGCCAGTGCTGATACACAGAGAAACTCTGTCTCAATAAAACAAAAACAAACAAACATTTTTTTAAAATGTAGGAGCTTAGGAGACGACCCAGTAGGTCAAGTGCTGCCACACAAGTATGAGGACCTGAGTCCGAATCCCATACAAAACCCACATAAAGCCAGGGACTGTAGTGTGAGTCTGTCATGCCAGCACTCCTACAGCGATATGGGCAGTAGGGTCTCTAGAAGCTG
The DNA here is from genome assembly GCA_907164525.1 of Lophiomys imhausi. Lineage (NCBI taxonomy): Eukaryota > Metazoa > Chordata > Mammalia > Rodentia > Muridae > Lophiomys > Lophiomys imhausi. The sequence continues at coordinate 2,333,577 of CAJQZJ010026257.1, read as the reverse complement.
GACGGTGAGCTAGCCTGCCGTACATAGCACAGCAGCAAAGGACAAAGAAGCCTTGCCTCAAAGAAGGTGGAAAATGAGACCCTGACATAAATTCCTCTGACTTCCTCAGTGCTCCGTGATATATACCCAGGGCATGTGCACGCGCACGCATGACAGGGGTGAGCACCGGGTGGGGAGGGAGAGTCCTAAATCCTCTGCCCTCTTCAGCCTGCTTAGGCAGCTACAGAGACTTTACAGCTCAAATGTCCTCTCTGTAGAAGCCTCCTCTGACCCAGTGTTTTGTCTGTTTGTTTTTGTTTTTGTTGTTGTTTTTCGAGACAGGGTTTCTCTGTGTATCTCTGGCTATCTTGGACTCACTTTGTAGACCAGGCTGGCCTCGAACTCACAGAGATCCTCCTGCCTCTGCCTCCCAATTTCTGGGATTAAAGGCGTGAGCCACCACACCCGGCTGTCTGTTTTTCGAGACAGGGTTTCCCTGCGTAGCCCTGGCTGTCCTGGAACTCACTCTGTAGACCAGGCTGGCATCAAACTCACTGAGACTTGCCTGCCTCTGCCTCCTGAGTGCTGAGATTAAAGACATGTACCACTTCCCCCAATTAATTGTACAGACTTGGGCATGCCTGGTGGTCTATACACACCTACAGAACAAGCATTGAGGCAGGAGGATTTTGAGTTTTGAGAGCACCTGTCTACATGGGAGACTTTATCTGAAAGGGAAAAAAAAAAAAAGACAGCAAATACCTCAGTTTTCACACACTCCAGGGAATGCTGAGATTCAGTGTAATCTGTACCAGCCAAAGCCACTTCCTAGGGAAGCTGTCCCCTGGAGACTGAGCACTCTGAGGACATGGCTTGACTTGGTTCATTAATGACCAGTACAGACCCTGCACAGGACTCACATAACTGAGGCTTCCAGTACTGGGTGTCGAACACCTGCCGCACGGACTGCAGAGATCCACGCAGAGGGGCATAGTGAGTAATTTGGAGGGTATTGAAAAATGAACTCCTCTTTGCATTTGCTGTATACTCAGGAGCCAGTGATTTCCCTCTCTGAGCCTCTGACTGTGAGTGTGTGTGTGTGGTATATGTGTGGTATATGTGAGTGTGTATATGTGTGATGTATGTGTATGTGTGGTGTGGTATGTGTGTGCTATGTGAGTGTCTCTATACCATAGTGTGACTGTGTGTGAGTATGTTTGAGGCTGCAGGCTTGTGCATGTGTGTGTGCAGGCCAGAGAAGAATGTCTGGAGTCCTTGCCTATCACCCTCCACACTTCTTTTGAGCCAGAGTCTCTCTCTGAAGGCAAGCTTATTGGAAACCAGCAAGATCCAGTGATCATCTCATCTCTGCCCCCCCAACACTGCTGGGGTCCTAGGGATGTCATGTGGATTGTTATGTGGGTTCTGGGATCTGAACTCTGGTTCTGGAGATTTCAGAGCAAATGCTCTGAACAACAGAGCCATCTCTCCAGGCCTGATATTAAGGTTTGAGATTGAGGACGCACAGTGGAGGCATACACCTGTAACACCAAGAGGCAGAGAGAAGGGAGGGTACAACCAAGGCCACCCTGAGCCACAGTGTGAGACCCTATCTCCAAGAAGAACTAAAATTCAAAATAATTTGAGATTAAGAAAAAATCAGAAACAATCTTGATATCACAAACAGCACAGTGGCTAAGAAAGTATATTGTAATCACACTTAGGAATCGTATGCGGTCATGAAAAGGCTAGCCCGACTCAGTGCCATCCCCATCGCTGCAGAGGTAGAAGCAGGCGGATCATAGTTCAAGGTCATCCTCAGCTATATAGTGAATCCAAGGTTAGCCTGGACTACATGAAATTCTATCTTAAAAACAAACAAAAAACAAAGGAACACCAAACAAGGTGGTGCACGCCTTTAATCCCAGCACTGGAAAGGCAGAGGCAGGCGGATCTCTGTGAGTTCAAGGCCAGCCTGGTCTACATACAAAGTGAGTTCCAGAGCAGCTAGGACTACATAGTGAAACCCTGTCTCAACAAACTAAAAACTAAAACAAAGCCCAAACGGAATCGTTCACAGTGGTGGCGCACGCTGATCGTCCTGCAGATTGAAGAAACCATGGTGGGTGCATCGATTGATCCCAGGAGTTGGAGATTAGCCCAACTCAAAAAAAAAAAAAACGTTAACATAGTAAATGATACGTGGGAAGAGTATTAAGGAAATGATTATTTCAAAGGTGAGGAGCATGGTTATTCCAGCAGGAGGGAGGGCCTGTGAGCCTTTGACACCTTCCCCCAAGTGACGCATTTATGCGTGGTCCAGGAACCACTTGTGTGCACTCCTGTGGTGAGAGGTCAAGCCTTATTTTGGGAGAGAATAAGAGCACTACCCACCTCCCATGGCCTCTGCCATGTCACTTCCCGGGAAGAAGCTTACTGAGTTGCATAGCGTCAGCCCCATATCGCTGTGGGAGGAGAGCTGCGGTTGCTGTCCAAGGTACTAACAGGAAGGCTGCCCAGCAAAAAACATTTCAAGATTTCATTCTAAATCAGGAGTGGAGGCTTTAAGGTTTTCCCTGGTTACACAGTGGGTTCAAAGGTAGCCCGGGTTACAGGATACCCTGTTTCAAAATAGCAACCCTGTACCCCCCCCCCCAAAATAAAGAGAAAAGAAAAAAATCACTCTCTCTAAAGGCTACTCCTTACCTACTTTGTGACAATGGTTCTGCCAACTTGGCCCCCTCTCCTCCACTCTCCCTAAATTCCCAATTACATCCTCTCTGTAAGCTTTCTCTTCCTGCAACCCAAACCAATGTTCTTTCTCACCTCTGGACTTTTGTTTTGTCTTTTGAGACAAGATCTCCCTAAGTTGCGTCAGACTCACAGGGGGTTACTACTATACTCAGCATGCGTGTGTGTGTGTGTGTGTGTGTGTGTGTGTGTGTGTGTGTGTGATCATGTGTGGAGGGGTACACACATGCATGGCACATGTGTGGAGGTCAGAGGACAAATTTCTTTCTGTTCTTTCCTTCCATGTTGTCTTAATACTGGGTCTCTCTTGTTTCTGTATGCCTCTCACTCCAGGCTAGCTGGCCTCTGAGCTTCAGTATGGGAATTACAGACATGTGCTTCTGTAGTCTAGCCTCTTTGTTTAGTGTGTGTGTGAGGAGGTGGGGGGCTTGATATGTGCCACAGCAGTGTGAGTGTACTGGTCAGAGGACAATCTACAGGGGTAATTTCTCTCCTTCCACCATGTTGGTCCCAGGGATCAAACTTAGATCATCAGACTTAGTGGTCAGCACCTTCATCCCAGCCATCTCCCTAGTCCAGCATCTGGCTTTTTTATATGAGCTCCCGGGATTGAACTCAGGTCAACAAGCTTGTGTAGGAAGTGCCTTTACCCATTAAACTATCTCCCAGCCCCTATACTCAGATCTTTTGTTTATGCACTTCCTCTGTTCTTTCCTTCCCTCCTCCATTTATTTATTTATAGAAACAGCCTTGAGCCAGGCATGGTAGCAACACACCTTTAATCCCAGCACTTGGGAAGCAGAGGCAGGTGGATCTCTGTGAGTTCAAGGCCAGCCTGGTCTATAAAGTGAGTCCAGGACAGACAGGGCTATTACACAGACAAACCCTTTCTCCAAAAAACAAACAAACAAACAAACAAAAAACAAAGAAAGAAAGAAGGAAGAAAGGAGAAAGGAAGGAAGGAAGAATGAATGAATGAATGAATGAAAAAGACTCACTGTAGTGTATACAGCCCAGACTGCCCTGAACTTGAGATCTTCTTGTCTCAGTCTCCTGAGCACTGGCATTATAGATCTGTGCCACCTAGCTTGTGTGTTTTTCAATTGAGGTGGGATCCCTATAGCCCAGGTTGGCCTGGGACTCCCCATGTAGCCAGTAATAGTCTTGAACATCTAATTCTCTCACCCTCCACCTCAGTGCTGGGACTGCAGGCATAGGCCACCACTCCTAGTTTTATGTGATGCTGGGGGATCAGACCCAGGGCTTCCTGCATGCCTCATGACGAGCAAGTAACACTACCAGCTTGGCTAGACCCCCAGCCCATACTTAGAAAAGTAATGTTAACCTCTCACTCAATATTCAGTTTAGAACTGTAACAATACTCACTGACCTGCACCTTCTCCTCAGCCAGATGCCCCAGTGCCTGCAAAGTCCTCTGTATCTGTTCACTTAAGAAGCCAAAAAAAGCCGGGTGGTGGTGGCGCACACCTTTAATCCCAGCACTTGGGAGGCAGAGGCAGGCGGATCTTTGTGAGTTCGAGGCCAGCCTGGTCTACAAAGCGAGTCCAGGACAGCCAGAGATATTCAGAGAAACCCTGTCTCGAAAAAAACCAAAAAAAAAAGAAGCCAAAAAAAGAGGCAATGACCTCTACACCCCACCCAAAACAGTGAATGGGTGTTCCAACCTGGCCCTAATGGAGGAGGAGAAAAAACATCCTACATGGTGGCGGTTCTGAGCTAGAGGAGGAAACTGAGGCAGCGAGAATGAGGCACTCACTGGTCACCACCTCACAGTGAGCTCACGGCAGAGCCAAAGTGTCTCATCCTGAGCCAGTTACCCTCTGAGCTCCGGACACGTCTCTGCATGGTCAAGCAACCAGAGTCAGTGGGTCTGAACGGCAGCTGGGGGCTCTGACACTCACTGGATGTTTATGAGGTCCCTCGCCCACTCTGGGCCTCCGTGCCACCACCTGGAAGACAGGATAATGACAGCGCTTCTGCAGAGAGGCGGTGGGAGTCGGTAATGCAGGCAGGGCAAGCGCATAGCACAGGGAGAGAGAGCAGCCCTAGTGACTATCAGTCATCCACAGGATGAACGTGAGCAAGGGATGACCCCAGTGGAGAGAGGACCTCTCAAAGGAGGGTCAGCTGGAGCCGTGTGTGTGTGTGTGTGTGTGTGTGTGTGTGTGTGTGTGTGTGTGTCTGTGTGTGCTCACGAGCGTGCACTCGAGGCACAGCAACGATGGGGGGGATCAGAAGATGATAGACAGGGGTCTGTCAGTCATTGCCTTCCACCATGTGGGTTGTAGGCTCATGATGTCAAGTTTGGCATCCAGTACCTTTACCCACTGAGGCATCTCATCAGCAGGGGGTGGGGGCCCCCCAAATCTGTTCCCGGTTGCCAAGATAAGAAGTGGGAGGCCTCAGCCCAGAAGCCAGGGAGGCAGAAAAATGGTCACCTCAGGAGCCTTCCCTATCTCTGTCTTTCTCTTTGTCTCCCCTTCAACTTCCCTTCTTTCCCAGAGTCCGGGCCTCTCCCAGAATCCCACACTCCTGCGCCAATCCTGTCACCCTCTTCTCATCCCTGGAACTCTTGTTCACACCCCAGCCTTCCCCAGGGCCGGCCCTGAGCCCTGGCCCTCCTCTCCCAGGCAGGCCCTTCACTAGTTCAGAATGCTTAGTCCAAGGGTCTGCTCAGAACCGATGTGGGCATGGAGGCACACACTGTCTTCACTGCACAAGGACACGGGAGGCGGAGGAAGATCAAAAGGTCAAGATGCTCTCAACCTCACTCCACACTGAGCTCAAGGTCTCAAAAATACAAAGCAACCACAAAGAACTGTGTGACACAGCGGGGCAAGACGAACACACACCTATGATCCCAGCTACTTGGGAAGCCGAAGCAGGAAGATTACAAGGTTTGAGGGCAGCCATGCAACTTAAAGAGACTTTTTTTTTTTTTTAAAGGAGCTGCCTGAGGCCCCAACTATCTGTGATAAGTAAGTATGAGCATTTACACACAGTTTTTCTTCTGGTTACTGCTGTTGTTTGGAAAAAAGTCTCATTAGCCCAGGTTAGCCTAGAATTGAGTATGTAGCCAAGAATGACCTTGAACTCCTGGCCCGCTTGCCTCTCTCTCCTTGCACTGAGATAACAGGTGTGCACCAACCATGCCTCGGTCATCCATGGTCTTTTTTAAATACAGTGGTCCCTATCCATGGAGTCAGGGAGAGCTCTCTGTCACAGGATGCCTCCCTCCTCTTTCCAACTGTAGCTCCGAGACCAGGGTCAAGAAAGCATCCTACTGCTCTAATGAAGGTATCTGCAATGGTAAGATATGGGGAAAGACAGTAGCTTGGAACGGAGACTTGGAGTCATCCTCCTTGGAGTCATCCTCCTCCCACGTGCCCCAGCTGCCAGCCTCCTCTAGTCACCAGACCCTCTCCTCCCTTGCTCCATTCTAGGCCACCTTCTTCCGTCCCACCTGATCTCTTCCTTACTCCACACAAAGCTTGCTCCTGAGCCTTACCTTTGATGTCACAATCCCGACCCAGGGAACTGAGAATGGGGGTGGATGTGGGGGTCTTCCATCTGCTTTGTGTAGTTATGTGTACACATGTTGTATACATGTGTACATGTTAGTGTGTGTATTTGTTTTTTTTAGGTAAGGTCTCATGTAGCCCAGGCTGGTCCCGAACTGTATTTGTAGTCAAGGGTCACTTTGAACTTCTGATTCTCCTGCCTCTGCCTCCCACGTGACGGGATCACATGTGTGTGTGTGTGTGTGTGTGTGTGTGTGTGTGTGTGTGCCACCACACCTTGATTGTGCGTTGCTTGGAATCAGACTCGGTGCTTTGTACACATTGGGTAAATACTTTACTGAGTCACATCACTGGTCCTTTTATTTTTGTGAGTCAAGTCTCATGTTGTACAGGCCACTCCTTTCCCAGGCCAAGAGGAGAAAAATTCCAGTGTCAGTCTTGCCTCCTCTGGCTTCTTGTCCTAAGTCACAGAGAGGTAAGCACACATCCCTGTACCCATGAGAGGTCATCCTGAGGACTGCAGGGGTGACCACAGGATGGCTGTTTCTGTCAGAGCTAACACTCCCGTGAACGTAAAGGAATCCAGCCTTCAAGGCATAGTAGGGACCATCCACACCATCTGTGGGGGCAGAGAGGAGGTGACCAAGAATCTGAGGAGAATGGAGTTGAGAAAAGCCTCCCTGCATATCTGTGGCAGACACAGCAGGGACATGTCCCTTGGGACCCTGGCTCTTCTTTTGCTGGTGTCTATAAGTTTTCAGAGAATAAGAGAGGAAAGGTTTTGGGGGGGACTATGACCCATCCTTTCTTCTGACTGAAGTTTCTGTGTATCTCTGTGGCTGCGGGAGGGGGGCTGAGGGGAAAGGTGGGGTGAGACAAGACAAGGACAGAGGGAAAAGCCTGAGAAAAGCAAAGCAAAGACGAATGTAGAGAGAAATTAATTTGGGGGGGCTCAGAAGCTAGAACAGAGGGGTGCATGAGGTCTTTAGATCCCTGGGGAAGAGGCTGCAATAAAGATGAAAGCCAGAGTGAGACAGAAGGATAGAGGGGGCAGATGTGGAGAAGAGACAAAGAGGGGAAAGAACAAGGGAGGGGAGAGCGAGCGCGTGGCACCCACTAGACATGGGGCTGGTAAATTGCTTGCTGGGCATTCTCCTCCTTCCAGGCCCTTCACACCAGAGGTCCTCTGGCTGGTGTGGTGTTGTCCCTGGTCCTGGATAGAGCTGCCGCAGATCCACACATGTGGAAAGCTGTGCCAACTTCCAGCCTTGTAGCTCTCTCTTCACCCACCAGCTTCCCAGAAGAAATGGCCTAGCTCAGTGTCGCGGGTGGAGGCAGGACCTCCGAGGTGTGGAAGGGGGGCCAAGGAGTGGGGTGCCTGCCCCCTCAGGTACCTGACACCCACCTGTTATTCTTGCTCTCCAGTGTTCTCCTGACTTTCGTCAGTGTCTCCCTTGCTGTGGACATCATCTGTTGCCCATACCAACACCCTCCTGTCCTACCCCACTGCCTCCAAGACCACTGACCACTTTCAGCTCCCCAAGAGGGCTTGGGGTTAGGGCGAGGAGTAAGAGCCTAGGTGGGGGTGGGAAGGCTTAGTGTGCAGTTGGGTACGTGCTGGGGAACTGTGTACATGGATGAGGAAGAGGAGGGGGTCTTGGTTGATGGATGATGCTGATTCTTTGGTGAGGGGATAGTAGCAGAGGGGGTAAAGGCAGGTTGGGGGAGGGGTGCTGAGGAAGCAGGGTGTGGGGGGGGAGCAGGACCAGGCTCACATTTGCCATTCAGGGCAGCTGACAATAAAAATGCTTTATTGCCAAGAAACTGGATCGATCGGGGCTGGAGGGGGCCGGCAGGGGGGACGCGGAGGGCTCAGCACAGAGGCCGGCGGCCGGCCTCCGCAGCGACCAGGGCCCCAGCCGCCCTCCCCCCTGCACCCCCCTCCCTGTCTCCTGCCCTTTCTCTCTCCTGCAGCCACCGCTTAGTTCTTATTATATTTTTTCTTATATATTTTTCCCCCAGCTTCTCCTGCTCCTGTTTTTTTTTTCTTTTAATTTTTTTTTTAAACTCACTGCACTCCCAATGCTCCAAGCTGGGTGGGGGTGGGGTGGGGGCATCTGCCAAGGCCAGGCCCTACCCATTGGCTTCTAGGGCTGCTGTCTATGGGCTGAACCCTCATTTTAACTTCATAACCCTAGCCCTGGTTCAATCAAGTACCCCCCAGAGCCTGGCCCCACACTCCCATCCTCTTCAGCCATGTCTCCTAAGGACTTCTTTCTGACTTAGGAGTAGCTAGCTCCACACCCACACTGGTGGGCACACAGCCCTGGACAGACCCCTCTTCCCCTCCCCCTTACCTGGCCCCCTTGCTTCCTCATGGAGCCATTTGGCTGATGGTCAGAACTGTCCGTCAAGGGGGCTCTGAGCCCCTGAGGACTCAGATGGGAGGAGGGAGGGGGAGAGGTCGAGGGTCAGGCCACGTCCCCTCAGCTCATCTCTTTCCCCTCCCCCTTCCTAACAAAGGGAACAGCAGACCATCGCTGGTGGGGGGGGGGGGGGTTGCTGCCTGGTAGTCAGAGGGAAGCCAGAGAGGGGCTGTGGATGGCCATGGGCAGGAGGCAGGGTGAGGGTGGCCTGCTCCTCCTCTGCCCGCCCCCTCGGGTCAAGGCTAAGGTGATTCCTCAACCTCTCCAGGCTGGGAGGGGAAGATAGTCTTCAAAGACAAAGAACAGGAGCCCCTGGGAGTTGGGGGCTGGTCGGGAAGCACCTGGGACCCACAATCTTGGCTGAGAGAGGTACAGCAAGCACCCTCCTGGCCCTGGCTTTCAGGTCCTGGTGGCCTTGCCTCTCATCGGTACCAATCCCTCTGGATCTCAGAGCCGAGGCAGGATTTGGTTGGGGTTAAGGGGAAACTGAGGCCCAAAGAAGGGAAACAGAGTCATAGGGAGAATGTAGGGTACAGGTAAGAAGGGAAACAGAGTCATAGGGAGAATGTAGGGTACAGGTACAGGCCTAGGGTTTTCAGCCCCATTGTTGATCTTCTGCTTCTCAACCCAGCAAGGGAGACAGACCTCTTCTCTCCTACTCCTTTCTCTTCTGGGTCAGTGCTGGCCCATGGAGGGACCAGGTAATAGAAGGCTATTATTATCTCTAGTGGGAAGAGGGAGAGGGAGGCCGAGGGGATGAAGAGATTGAACTCTGTGTTTCAGACCAGCCAGGGAGGTTGAGGGACCAAAAGAAAGAAACCTTTAGCACGCTGCTTTTGGCCTGGGCTTGTGGTGACAGAAAACTGGAAAAGGGCAAGGACCCTCCCCTCCCCCCCAGCACCTGGGATGAGACCTTCAGAGAGGGTTCTCACCTGCTCACTGTCACACAGCAAAGGTGGACTCACAGTCTGGTCTGCCCTAACACATGTCTTGAAACCTTCCACCTGCCCAACCTGACCACAGCTGGCAAAGAGGAACCATGGCTGGCAGCCATCCTGCCTGAAGAGCCACTGGGGAAACAAAATGTTCAAACCCTGGGTTTTTTAATTCTCCTACCAAGGCCGAGGGGCTCTTGAGGAGAAAGAGGGCCACAGCCAAAAGGAAGTAGGGGGGTCATGGCATACCTCCTTTTGGGGGCATTCAGATATGCTGCCAGAAGCTGCCCAGGAGACCCTAGATGTACCAGGACTAAGGGGTCCAGGCTGCCCTCCCCCAAACCTCCCCTCCCTACTCTCCCTCTCTTTCTCGCTGGGTATCGACCGACCAGGCTGTGACATGGTGGATCAATACAGCAGGGATATAAAGCCGCCTGGCTGCCTGCCTGCTTCTGCGTCTCCCTTGCTTCTCTCCCTTTTCTTTCCCGGAGCCGCACCCAGGCCCCCACCCCCATGCACCCCTTACCCCTACCTCTGAGGGGGCCAACCACCACTCCATACCCCCCCAACCCATCCTGCAGGAGAGTTTAGGGAGGCTGAGACTTGGACAGCCAAGAAAGGGGGTGAGTACAGGGGTGGGCAGGGAAGCAGGTGGGTGGGGGGGGGGTTACACCTGCAGGTTAGTTGGTGGGGACAAACTGAGGAACAGTCCTTTAGGGAGAAAGCAAGCAAGCAAGCAAACCCCTTCAGCTGGGAGCGGCTCAGAGAGATGGGGCCCTTCAAAGGTATGTGAGGGTGAGGGATGAAGCCCTGGGAGGTCCCTGGCTGGGCAGGAGAATGGGGTGATGTTGTCCTGAGCCTGTGGGACAAGGGAAGGAAGGCCTGGATACTGGAGTTGGAAGGGTGAGAGGACATAAGCAAGCGGGTACAGCCTGGGCAAGCTGGCCGCCTACCCATAAGACCTTGGCCTCACCCCAGGGCCTGGGCTGAACCCGTTGGGATGTGGGGCAAGCTGGCCGCCTACCCATAAGACCTTGGCCTCACCCCAGGGCCTGGGCTGAACGCGTTGGGATGTGGGTGGGTTCCCTCAGGGTATTAGACAGGGGGTGCCAGTCAGTAATTGCCACCATACCTGTAAGGTGTGTACAGGTCCTTCAGCTCTGCTGAGAGACTCTAGAATTGTCTCCTGGCTGCCCTGACCCTTGAGCAACGTCCGTGTGTGACTGTGAGTCTGTGGGGCTTGTCCTGGGGACACTAGGGGTTGTGTGTATATGTCCATGATGTCTCCCTGACAATTGTGTGTCTTCAAACGCCCATGTGTGGCCCATGAGGAGGTGTAGGTGGGCCCCAAGAGGGTACTCTCTGTCCCTTGGAAGGGTGGTGGCTAAGTGTCCCTTCGTGCTTTAGTAAACTCATATGTGGTAACATGTCCATGTCTCTGGTGGAGTGTGTCTGAGTGTGGGTGTTTTGGAGTGTGTCCCTGTGTCTGTGTCAGTGGGTGGCTGTCCCTGGGCTTCAGAGTCCATATGGTCCTCTCTGCCTGTATGGAAGGCTCTATATGAGCCGTGGCGACTCCCGGTGGGTTCACTGTTTACCTGCTCCAGATGACCCTGTGTGTCCATGGCCTGGCCGAGTGCATTGCCATGAGTGGGAGGGAGGAGGTCCTGGGCGGGTCCCTGTGTGTCCCGGTGACTCAGTATACATGATAGGGGTAGAGGTCGCATCCCTGAGTCTGAGTTTGGGGAAGGGGTGAAGCAGCAGATGCTGCCACTGAGACACTGACTAGTGAGGGTTATGGCTACATTATCTCCACATAGAACATAAGGGCCAGCCAGCCGTCCTTGTCCTTCTTCCCCTGCCAGAGGCCCCAGACCCCTGCCAGGATGGGCTCAGGCTCCCTCCCTTCCCTCTCCCACCTTGTGCAGGGGCAGACCTCTGTTCCTCGGCACCCTCTGCTTTGGTGGACACTACCTCAACTCCACCAAGCGACCTCCGTCCCTCCCAACCCCCCCCAGTGTCACCCGCTCCCCCCGCCCTCCCCCAACACAAGTCCAGTCCAACCCAGACAAAAGCAATTACTCCTGAGGTAGGATGTGAGTGTGGGTGTTAGGAACAGAAAAAAATATATATAGTGGGGGGGAAGGGACAGAGGAGGGAGACACATACACAGAGGCAGGGATGAAGAAAAAGAGAGTGAGACAGAGTAACAGAAAGAAGGACACTCTTTCACAGGCAGAAACCAAGAGACCAGGATGGACAGAGACAGGCAGCAGGGAAAAGCCAAGTAGAGAGACCACGCAGGAGAGACACAGAAAAGGAGACCAGGGGGGACAAGGGGTGAGAGAAAGAGGGTACAGTGAAAGCCCAGAGATGAGCTACACAGAGAAGGGTCACGGACAAGGATATGGGGAGCCCCAGCCAGGGGCGACTGGAAAACACAGAGAGGGAGAAACACAAAGAGTAAGAGTGAGACCAGACAGAGACAAATGAAAGGCAGACAGAGGGAGAGAGGCACTCGTGAGAACCCCAAGTCAGCAAAGACAGAGAAACGCTGACTGGCAGCCAAGTTCAAAGCCCTCTCCCTACCATAAACACACACACACACTCGGCTTTCTCCTAGACCCCTAGGCCAGATGTCAGATGTGACCAAGCCCTCCAGCAGCTCTTGGTCCCCCAGAGTCAGAGTGAGGGAGGGGACAGAATGGACAGCAGGTCTCAGGTATCAGCAAAGACAATGCAACCTCCTACCAATGCACCAGCTAGCTAATGTCACCTGCCGGGCCGGCCCCCCGCAGTGTGTTATATACCACATCACTCACACTCTACTGGGTACAGACATCCAGCGAGAGGACACGAGGAGGTACTTCCTTCCTGGCTTGAAACTGTGCCCTCCTTCCCTGGTGCCCTTAGCCCCCATCTTTCCTTCCTGATACCAAGCCAGTAGCCTTGTCCTGTCACCTACAACCACCTGCGAGCAGTCTTCATGCACTCTGGCTTGGGAGTGTAGTTCCTGCACTTCCTACTCTGCTTTCCTGCCTCTCCACCCCAACCTCCACTGCCTCCCTTTTCTTTGCTCTTTTCAAGAGCTCCCCCACCATTTCTCCAATGTCAGGTGATGATACCTCTGGACTCCCTGTGACTCCCCACTCCCTGTCCCCAAAAAAGCTGTCCTGGAGTAGCTGGGGACAAAGGAGGCTGCCCCCACCCTGTTCCTTGTTTTCCTCAGCGGCGTTTTTTTTTTCCTCTCCCTGTCCTTGCCACCCCAACCTCTGCCAGGCCCCACAGCTCCGAGTGGCTGTCTCCCAGGCCAGAAACTAAAACTCTCTTCATAAATCCTCCAGGCTCAAAGGAAGAGGAAGAGGAAGCATTCAGGAAGGAGTGGAGAGTGGAGAGGCAGACAGACATTCAGGTGAAGTCTGACAGAGAGTAGAATGAAGAGAGCCTGTTGGGAGCACAGAGAATCGAGGAGAAGCCAAGGTGAGGACTGAGGGCCGGGATCACAGACCTATGGGGCTGGTGAACTGGAAGGACCTCGGCGGCATGACACTCAGTGGGATTCTCAGCAAGCCCTGCGCAAGGCCCCCAGGGTTGCTCTGAGGCCTGTCTCAGCTGTGGATCAGGTCTCTGAATTCACAGCCTTGCCTTCATTTGCTGTGGGGCTGTCCAGGATACCAGGGACTCGCTTACCCTAGCCTGCTAAAAGAGGCGAGCTTTCTATTTCTCACCTCCCCCACATCTGCAAGCCCCACCCTGTGGGCAAGAGACACTCCCAAACTACAGCCATTTCCACCCGCCCTGCCTGGAGACACCAACCACAGACAAAGGCATCAGGCCTTCTCTTGCAATCACTCGTAGAATCCCCTGCCCTCAGATCTGGACTTCATATCCAGTAAGGAACACTGGCCATTCACTCGGCGGGCGGCGTGGCTGGTACACAGCCAGATAAGGCGCTGTCCCATCCCCCAAACCAAGAGAGAACTGTTCCACCCCTGAAGCTCTCTCTGGCCCCACCCTAAGCCACAAGGCCAAAAGCAAACACCCTAGCTAGTGCTACAGTTAAGACCCACCCCCTCCCCCACACCGCAGATGCAGCTCTGGAGAAGGCTGAGTGGACCTGGGGAATCTGGAAAAAGTGTTGGCCCGCCTGCTGGTTCACTGTCTTGTCTACACCCACCTGCTAACCCCCTTTCACCTGCGGGATACATCCCCACTAGGTCACTGAAGACACTGCCTCACACAGCCATGGGTTCTTCCCAAGTCAGACCCAGCGAAGCAAGCCTGGTCCCCCACAGCTGAGTTCCGGCTCCTCAGATCTTCAGGGCTCTTGCAGGGGGAGGGTATAGGAGTCTCAGGGCACGTTTGCCATGACCCCTTCATGTTTGGCCACCATACACTTTTGTGCATGGGCAGGGACAGAAGGGAAGATGGCAACACAGCCCTGTTCCTGTCTTGGCATTCAGAGGGCATCAGGCCCGCCATGGGGACTGTAAAACCAGAGCAGCCTTCATGGCTCCCAAAGCTGATAAGCCTGTCACCATTACCACTTCTGGCTAAACCTACTCTGGCTTCTCTCAGCCTTCCAAGAACCTTCTCCCAAAGATGTCCCAAAGGCCCTGGGTGGGCCATCTAACCCTTCTCTCCTCTGACCCCAGACTCAAGTTGATAAACCTTGTGCCTGATTCTTCTCCAGCCCGGGGACCCCTCTGAGGCCTCAGAAGTTCCCATATTTCTCAGCTCCTCCCCTAGCATCTGAGAAATCCCAGGGGTGGGGCAGGGGTGTTGCAGTAATAAATGGATGGATATAGATTTGGTGGTGTGTGTTTGCTCCTTTATTTATTCACTTGACAAACACGTTCAGAGCATTTACATTGTACCAGGAACCCAACTGCAGTTTATGGGGAGACACTAAGCCAAGTGCAGAGCAGGACAGATGGGCTGATGCTGCCCAGGGATGGAGTGGGGCTGCCCAGGACAGAATGCCTTGGGTAGAAGGCAGAAAGAGAGAGGAGGAGTGGGTAGTGAGCCCAAGAAACAGCTGGGGACTGAGCTAGGGAGAGCCAGCTAGGGGAGCTGAGGCAGGCCCCAGGGCCTGTGAGTCTCACTCCTCCTGGGGCTCCAGCTCTCTTAGGGACCAATGGAACATATTTGGGGAGCCACCTACCTTCCTGGTAGAGCTAAAGAGAGTGAGGGTGGGCACTTTGTTGTAGCTATGTGGCCTCCTTTGGTACTTTCTCCCTAAGGATGGGGGTGGGAGGTCGAAATTGTCCTTGAACCACTCAGGTATTATAGAGACCAGGTCTTCAAAGCCAGTTTGCAAGAAATTCCAACAGTCAAACACCTCTCTACTGAATGACTGTCTCTAGTTTTACCTGGTGAACCCACACACAGTCCCACCATTAGCTAACCCCTTCCATGCAAGTTAAGTATGACTGTTGCTGAATCAGATTCTACTCTCCTGAAAGAAATTCACTCCCAGCACACAGAGATCTGCAGAGTTTCCAAGACTGTGGTGGGTGCGGTGTTGGTGGTATAGTGGTGAGCATAGCTGCCTTCCAAGACTGTGGTGGGATTCAATGAGGCAGAAGAATGAGGGCATTAAAATCCGGCAGTTCCAAGTTCAAATTGTGCCTTTGCTGTTGACTTCAGTCAACGGGGAACCCCTTCGAATGAAACACGACTAAAACCCCCTACTTTAACCCAGCAGTCCTCAAAGCCACCTGTAACCCCAGACAGATGCAGCCTGGGAGCGAGCAGGGCTTCCCTTCAACATCAAGGGCATCTGAGGATATGAGAACCCTGGGAAAGATATCATATGACTCCTTGAAGAAGGCACATGGGAGAGGCTGAGCCCTGTGCTCATGTAATTTTAGTATGAACCTGAGGCAGGAGGATTCAGAATTTGAAATCAGCCTGGGACTACAGAGTAGACCACATTGAGGGAAAAGGAAGAGATGGATGGATGAATGGATAGAAAAATAGACAGACAGAAAGCTGGGACTCTGTAACTCAAGTGCCCTCCTAGTTACCAGATAAAACAAGAGTTCATGAATGAACTTTGTGGGGCAGAAGGGGTGGAGGGATGAACATCTAGGTACACAGAGGTATGTGTTTTCCTGGATCCCAGTCTGTAACTACTATAAAACTACACATTTATGAGCCTGAAAAGTGGTTTGGACCACAAAGATTTTTGAAATTTTACATTAGTTGTCAGCATTTAAAAACTGGGAGACATCCCACAAAAATGTCTGTCTGACCTCTCTCTCTCTCTCTTTCATTTTTTCTCTTTGAGACAGGGTCTCATGTAGCTCAGGCTGGTCTCAAACTCACTATGTAACCAAGGATGGCCTCTAACTTCTGATCATTCTGCCTTCGCCTCTCAGGTGCTGGGGTGGCAGGCATGCCTGAGGGTGGAACCCAAGGCACTGTGCGTGTTGACTGTAGTAATCTAGCTGCAATCCCAGTCCTTCTGTTTCTCTCAAAAACTCAAAGCCTAGTAACTCAGAGCTGTCCGTACATGAACATGAAGCTGCTCATACCCGCTGTCCAGTACCCCGCGATCCCCGCCACACAGGGTGAATGGCAAACATAGGCTACAGCCTTCCTCGGCTTCCCAAAGGGCACCTGTGATTTGGGGACAGCAAGGGAACTGCTGTCCAGGAGGCCTGTAAGGGTAACAGGTGACTCTCCAGGACTCTGTGGATTCAGTTTTCCCTAGTTAAAATAAAATGGCGGTAGTTTCAGGGGGTCCCATTTTACAGACCTCACTTCCCACCTTCCCTGCCTCTCGTTGTCAGGAGAGGGAGCTTGTCAAACAGAGTAGAGCCAACAGCAGGGTAAATGCCCCTGCCTGTGGTTCCCACAGCACTAAACCCCCAGGGAGTCCTGACTTCATTCTGGGAGTCTTGCTGGGATCCGAAATCCTGATTTGTTTAGGGGTGCTTCCCGCTGTGTTTGCAGCTCCCACTGCCTGGGTCCCGCGCTTCGGAGGGTAGCTTCTTTTATCTTCATACCTCACCATGGTGGGGGGCTGGGAATCCTCCTCCTTTGAGGGAGATAGGGAAATTGAGCCACACCTGAGATCACAGGACCTATCTGTCTGTCTTTCCTCTACCTTCTGTCCTCAAGATACTGCTTAAGGTGGGCAGCCTTTGTGAGAATAACTTCCTGCCACCATATAGATACAGAGATTAAACCCAAGTTCATCAGGATGATGGCAAGTCATCCTGGATTGAGCCATCTAGCTGGACCCTTGTTCTCATTTATAGATGATACCATGGTGGCATTAATTTTCTCAAATTCCTTGTAATAATACACACCTGCCCCAAAGATGTAAACTAAGCTACCAAAGTCCATAGTCAATGACAACTAGAAACTTGTTTGGCCAGGAACTCACAGAAATGCAACAAAGAGATAAAAAATGCCAACATAACCTCTGGGGAGCAGAAACAGCATGGGGAATGGTGGCCACCCCCCCCACCCAAAGGAGGCCAAGGACAAGGACTTGAGAAAATAAGGAGCCCGGAGCATAGAAACACACAACTTGCAAGCCATCATTCTTACCTCTTGGGCAGACAGAGCAAAGTTAATACATTCAGACCACCAACCCGATCCAGTTGAGAACCTGGAGAGAGAGAGAAGACAGAGTGAATGCCTCTCAGCAGTGCTCTGGACCTCATTTAGGATGAGGCTGCCCTTTGAGTAGAGGGGCCCTCTACTCAAAGAGCAGCCTCATTGCTCTCGGGTGAGCACTTCTCATCTCCAAGACTCGACGTTCCCACCCTACACAGGGCCTGTGAGCACTTCTCCCCTCCAAGACTCCACGATGTTCCCACCCTACAAAGGACCTACCCTTTTTGAACACCTGTTCTCCCATCAGATGGGAAGTTTTTCTTGTTGTTTTGGTTTTACATTTTACTTGTGTGTTTTGTGTGTGCCCATGTGTGTGCATGAATAGGGCACACGGCAAAGCACACACACGTCCAAGGACAGATCGCAGGACAACTTCCAGGAACCTGTTTTTCTCATTCTACCATCTCTCCACCCGTTGTGTCTTTTTTTTTTTGGTTTTGTTTTGGGGTTTGTTTGTTTTGTTATTTATTTATTTATTTATTTATTTATTTTTGTTTTTCGAGGCAGGGTTTCTCTGTGTAGCCCTGGCTATTCTGGACTCACTTTGTAGACCAGGCTGGCCTTGAACTCACAAAGATCTGCCTGCCTCTACCCCTTGTTTTGATTTTGAGACAGGATCTCATTATGCATCTCCAGCTGGGCTGGACCTTGTGTGTTGACCAGGCTGGCCTTGAACTCACAGAGATCCACCTGCTTCTGCCTCCCCAGTGCTGAGATTAAAGGCATGTGCTACCACACCCAGCCCTATTAGCTTTTTTGAGACAGTCTTTCTATGCTGCTATGTAGCCTAGACGGGCCTCCCGCTCATGATTCTCCTGCTGCAGCTTGATCACTTGCTAGAATTACAGTGTACTACTAGGATTCCTACTTTGGGAAGCCCCTGGAAGAACAGGGAACTTCGGGTTGCAACGTTAGCATTTGGCAGGGGACCCAGCAAATTTGAAGTGCTTTATAAGATCATAAATGCTGAGTGAGTCATACATTGATGGATGAATAAACTAATTAATTAGCAACCCGTATCTTAAATGAGTGCCAGCAAGATCTGGGGAGATATAAATTTAAGGGGTTGATCATTATGAATCACCTGTGACTGGTGGGGATGTGAAAATATAAGTTGCAAAGCTGTGGTGTTTCTGACTTGGACATTTGTGTATTCAATTATTCATTTATGCAACAAATGTTTCCACTCCTGTCTTTCCCTCTCTCCCTCCTCTTCCTACTTCTCTCCTTCCTCTCTTAGAGATGGAATCTTGTATGCAGCCCAGGCTGGCCTGGAACTCACTTTGCAGTCCACATTGACCTCAAGTTCACTATTTTCCTGCCTCTGCTTCACCAGTGCTGGGATTATAGGCTTGTGCCACTATGTCTGGCAAAACATTGATGTTTTTAAAAGTACTTCTTGGCCCTGTGTGGGAGTCAAGACATGGGTTAGAAAAGATGCATGCCTGTCTTTCCTCCAGAGATGTTCTCAGACAAGTTGGGAAGGCAGGGTGGAGAGCTGCCACTGACGTGATGTGGAAGGCAGAAGGTGCCAGGAGAACCCTGGTGGAGGCCAAGGAGACTGAGGGGAAACTGAGTAAGCAACAGCCAACCAAATGTAGAAGGTGAATGAACTATGGTCCAGGTGGATGGTTCTCCCCAAGGAGAACTGGCTTTGAAACCTCTTTAGTCCCGTAGGACAGAAGGCAAGAGAGAGCTTCTACCATCTCCACTTTGCAAGTGGGACAGCAGGACTTAAATCCAAAGTCCTATCTAGTTCACTGAGAACAGGGATTTCCCTGTCTATGACTGAAACCTGCTTTCCTGCCTCCTGGATATGCAGGCTTCTTGAGAAAGCTGCCCAAGCCCATGTAAAGATCATTCTGTCCTCTGCCTGCTGTGGGCCTTTAGGAGATGGGAAGGAGACTGTGGGACAGAGGGTCTTTCATTAGGTGACAGGATTTCTGGGAGGCTTCCCTTAGGCAGACATTGAGAGACATTGAGCTGTGCTGAGAGACATGGGGCTAGCTGGGGATGGCAGGTCCCATGTTAGCATGTGGGAGAGAACCTAAGGGAAGAGGATCATGCGTTCAAGACCAGCTTGGAATAGATAGCAAGACTCTGTCTCGGAGTAAGAGGCTGGGGAAAAAGCTCAATCAGTAAGTGCTGACCACAGGAGCATCCCCAGAACCCACATTAAAAAAGCTTAGTGTGGTACTCACAATGCCAGCTCTAGGGAGGCAGAGAGGCAGGAGGATCCCTGGGGCTCTCTGGCCACCAGCCTAAACTGATTAGCAAGCTCCAGATCGCAGTGAGAGACCTTCTCAAAAAACAAGGTGGGCAGTTCTTAAGGAATGACACCCAAGGCCTCCACAACCACCCACACACATGCACACTCACCTACATACATGTGCACCCATCTCACACACACACACACACTCAACCACATACATGTGCACCCATCACCACACATACACATTGTTGTGTAATACACAGAAACATTCTTTCCTGCTGGGAAAGCTACTTAAGCAGGAAGATAGACAACTCAAAGTAGTTTTAGGAAGTTCCTGAAACCAACTAGATTCACAAGGCCCCCTCCCTGCCAGGGTAAGCAATAAAAGCTTCCCTCTCAGAAAAGGGAAGCCAAGCTACAAAGAGGAGTGGAAGAAGCAGAAACCACCTGAGTTGCTTGGGAGAAGTTGACACCAGCTGAGGCACCTCCAACTTCAACCTGTTGAACTGACTACAAGCTGTGTACCCATCCCCACACATATACATGTGTGCGCACACACACATTCCTACACATGTGCACAAATGTACACATGTGCACACACACACATGCACCCTTCCCCACTCATGTGCACACACATGCAAACACACACACACACACACACACACACACACACACACACACACACACATAGTCCAAGAACATCTGGGCACAGTGGCTCATGCCTGCAAGCCTAGCATTCGGGAGTCTGAGAAAGGATGAATGGTCTCAAGTTTGAAGCTAGCCTGGGGTATAATATAGAGAGCTGTAGGTTAGCCTGGGCTACAGAATGAAACTCTGCCTCAAAAAAAAAAAACCCAAAACAAAACAAACAGAAAAAATAAAGAGAGGGAAAAGCTTGAAAGTCAGACCACAAAGCCAGTTAGCCCAGACACATGTGTGGGCCCATGTGTGTACACCCAGGGGCCCAGGGCCCGGGGGGGGGGGTGTTGGTAGAGACTGCCAAAGAGTGAGGCAAGGCTAGCCGCATTCTTTTGTTTTTTTGTTTTGTTTTGTTTTGTTTTTCCAGACAGGGTCTCTCTGTGTAGCCCTGGCTGTCCTGGACTCACTTTGTAGACCAGGCTGGCCTCGAACTCGCAAAGATCCACCTGCCTCTGCCTCCCAAGTGCTGAGATTAAAGGCGTGCGCCACCACGGCCCAGCGCCCCGTTCTTTTATAGGACTTTTTTTAATGTCACAAAGGCAGGTGCAGATATGAGATTGAGGCCCAGGATCAGACTAGGATTCGGGAAATTCGGGGAGGCTTGGCGTTCAGAAAGAGAAGAGAGAAAAAGACAGCAATGGAGAGAAGAGAGAGATGGGGAGAGAGAAAAGTCAGAGACAAGGAGACAGAGGAGATGTTACTCTCCGGAGAGAGCAGAGAACAACCCAAACAGGAAAAAGAGAGAAGCAAAGGATCTGGGGGGTCACCCAAGCTACCCATTCCCTCCTTTCTCCCCAGGAGTCTGGCTAGGTCTCCACCATCAGGGGCAGAAGGAGTTGAGGGTCCCTGGGGGAGGGGGGATGGGGCGGCCCCCCGTTGGGGGTTGTCCCCCCCATCTGACACCCCCACCCCCACCCCAGGGCTAATCAGTGGCTGTCATCTCCACGGTGAGGTCTTGGTTAAGGAGATTTAGGGCTGGGATCAATAGGAAATTTAAAAATCGATGCGGCGCGCAGGGCAAAATCGATGGCGTTTAATCGCCTTGCCGATTCCCAGTCAAAACAATTAGCCGCGCTGAGTGTTGAACACGGTGGCGACACGGCATTAACCGTCAATATTGGTGTAAGTGATGGCGGGCAGGAGGGAATCCCCAGTCTCAGAGGAACCCCCCCGCCCAGTCAGGCAGCGCCTTAGGACTGGGGTCTTCCCTCAAGGCAGTTCTCAGCCCTCTGCCACCTTTTCACACACGGTGCCCACAGGTGGCACCACCCTGGCAGGCCTGCCTCCTCCTCTGCCGTCCTATTTTCCAGACTCAGAGCTCCTACTTGTCCCCAGTAGGGGAGACACACACACCCTCTCCAAGCAGATATCTGTAGGCAGAGCCCAGTGGGCAGAGCACCATCGCCCCTGTTGGAGCCTGGCAAGCCCCCTCTTGTACATCTGGCATTGCGAGAAACAGAGCTGGCAGTCACCGGGCGTGGGAAGAGGCAGAGCCAGGACTTGAACCTTGTTCCCTGAGGCTGCATCACAGAAGGCAGAGGTTCCAGTTTTCTTGTGACGAAGCGAGGTCAGGGTCGGGGGTTGTCCCACCCCCCCCTCAGTTTTTCTCCCAGTCAGCATCTGTACAGCTTGGCTGTTTCTTGAAGTCATCTAATGCCCGCCCACCTGTCACACAATGAGATGCCTGAGGGCAAGGTGAGGTTAGGCTACTCCTGGGATCCCTGGCACCATCCAGAATAGGATATGGCTGCACACTGGGACTTGGGGACAGACCTAGGATGACGGTGCCACTTGTGTCCCCATAGGCAGCCTGCCCATATACACACCTCCACTGACGGACAGGTCAGCGCAAATATATGAATACGAATAACTCTAGCAGTGCTGTGGGTACGGCCTAACACACCAAACATTGTTATGGTCCGTGAGGGAGGTCACAGATTCCTCTCCACTCTTGGTTTTGCTGCAGACACAAAAGCTCTGAAAGGTTAAGGTCCTTTCTCCAAGGCCACACAGCTCGCTGAGTGTCCCAAGCACAGGACACAGCACAAGCAAGTTCCCTAAGTGCAAAGCAGCAGAGGTGTGTGACAGGCGACTGCCACCTAGAGAGACAGCCAAAAGTGGTTCAGGCAGGCCTGGGGCTCCCGATATGGGGGTTCTGGGTGGGGATGATGGCAGCTTCTGCAGCCAGCTGCTCCCAGGCTCTGAAGAGCAAGAGGGAACACGTGGGCAGGGGAGGAGACCCATGAGATGAGCTGGGGATTGATCTGACAAGGTCCTAATCAAATGGTCAATATCGCTGACCTGACCACTTAACCTATTGATAAGCTGGCAAGGATGGAGCAGGCAATAAGTGGGCTCGGGGAGTGAGGCAGTGAGATGGGTAGAGTGTTTCAGGAAGCAGACCTCAGTCATGCAGTGTGCCTGGGTCTCAGCGCCTGGGACAGGGTGGTCTCCTCAAAATCCCCTTCCTCTCCCCTAGGAGGATCCGCTGGTGGAACTTCCTGTAACCATGCTGTCTCCTCTCTGCCCGGGGTAAAGCCAGGGACTGTACCCATACACTGCTACCTGCTCTCAACAGCGCTCACCCTCATGAGAGGTTTCACATCCCAGCGCCAGGATCCTCACCTGTTACCTGGGGACATCTGTGAAAGAACTCAGATGTCTCCTGGCCCGGGGGCTGACACAATAAACGATGTTACAGCAGCCACACAAAGGAAAACAGTGGGGCTGGGGGAAATAAGCCTGAAATAAATTCACTGGCACAGACTTGTCACTCATAATCCATTGTTGAGGGGAAAAATGCAACTTATACACCCAAGCATGAAGTATATAATCCCATTTTTACGAAGACAGATACAACCAAAAAGGAGGACAGGGAGGAGGAAAAAGAAAAGAAAAGATCTGGAGCAGAAATTAGGAACCTGACTTTGGGTCTTAGGGTCTGCATTACAGTGACTTTTGGAGGTAAACTATGCAGAAACAGAAAGAGAGAGAGAGAGATACAAAAGGGTTAGTGTTTTGGTGCTGGGAATGGAAGGAAGCAAGTGTTTTATATACCCTAGGCAAGCACTTTACCCCTGAGCCACGCCCCCAGCCCCTCACTGGGGGATTCTAGGCAGGGGCT